>QJPP01002254.1:0-404914 GCA_003996215.1 Jaltomata sinuosa
TCAAGACACCCGCGTCGTGCCGCGACGTTAAATCAGGCGCTGTATGGGAGGCAACCCATAAATTGTTGTTGTATTATAGTCTAATTAATTCGTGGGGAAACCTGTGAGTCACCACCGAGGGTTTTTGTTGCCGATTTCTTTTCCCTCCGGTGTGCTATCTAGTAGAACCGGCATGTTTAGGTTATTTTAATTTTTTTTAGCGCCGTTAATTTAATAATTATTTACCTCACATTTTAGTCTTTTTATTGTCCTTTTTTAGCATTGATTTTAAAAATTATTCTTATATTGAGAATTTATATTTATAGGATTAAAATGATGAAAAGTTGAAGAAATTTGAAGATGAAACGAATTAAAAATTAGAAATCATATAAGGAAATCAACCAGACAATTTAATAGATTAAATTAAATATAATAATATATAGATATGTGCAGCAAGCATTGAACAGCAAATTGAAATTGAAAAAGAGTAGAAGTGACACGTGGCAGTTGATGAAAATTTGTGCGATTGGAATTGACTTCTGCCAAATTCTTAAGGCGGTAGCAAAGCAGCAACGCGGCGACGCAAACCCAATTTAATTGGATTTTGATTTACCAATTTCCTTTAGACTCAGTTATTTTATTTGAGAATTTTTTTTACATCTATAATAGTCTATAAGAATAATTTTTATGGAGAACCGATTTTTATTTTTTGATTTTAATTTTTTAAGCTAGGAAAAGCTAAGAACTATCGTGGAGGCCGGAGAATTTTGATATATTCTATTCTTCTCCTTTATTACTTATTTATGTTCTTGGATTATATATTTTGCTACTTTGAAGTAATTTTCATGGTTAATACAAGTATGTTTTTTGTTATGTATTATTCTATGATTCTTGCAAGCATGAGTAGCTAATACCATAACTGGGGTTGTGTGAACCATGATAAATTAACATGCGTAGGTTAAACAGTTAATGATTCTAGGAAGTTGTTTATGCATTTATTGTTCTTCCCTTCGCTTTGATTGATTTTTAACTGTTTCAAACATTAGAACTCGCCTTATTTTTACTTGCCGGACCAAGGAGGTAACGGATAGGAAAAGGGTTGTTCAACGATGGAGATTTGAGGCTATCAACCCTAATCTAATAGCTTGATCTTGTCCGAAAATAGCTAATATAGGATCCAGGGTAAGGGTTAGTAAATCATACACCCACGGCCGGATCAAGGCGTGTGGTGAAATTCATCTATCTGCCGGACCAAGGATTTAAGTGAACTTAACTTACCGATTTTGCATGTTAAGCACCAGAATAGATCATTAATTGCATATACCTCCTAAGTTATGAAATAATGGTGAGCATAGTCCTAGTTACCTTTAATTCTTTGAACACAATTAAATATTAAATTATTAATAATTTTTATATTTACTTGTGATACATAAACCCCCTTACAATAAAGACAACCTATTAAATATTCACTACTAACGTATTTCTTCCATATTTCTCGTGGGATCGATCCTAACCTCGGTTAGGTTCTATATTTGACAACGACCACTTTATACTTCATAAAAGAGGTGTAATTTGGGCGTATTAAATTTTGGCGCCGTTGCCGGGGAATACGATTTAGAAATTGTCTTTAGTATTTATTTTTATTTGTAGTCTTTATTTTTTATTTTTTTATTTTTTATTTTTAATTTTGTTTTTATTTTTTTTACAATTGTTTTACCACTTTTCTTGAGATGACATTTGAAAAAGTGTGGAGTGATAGGTGTTCTTGTAATTCTTGTGCTTCTGATGGTATCGGTCCTTGCAGAATATTAGTAGATGCAGTTGAGGATGTCCATGAGAGATGTAAACGTTTGGTAAGAATTATGATAAAAAGAAATACTAGGTTTGATTTTGAGTTGTATAAGTTTATGTTGGATATTCTCAGCGTGGAAGAAGAGTTGACTGTAAAAGTTGATGCGTTTGTTGCCCAACAATGTAGTTATGAATTGAGTGAGGAAGAAAAGATTCTTACAAGCCAACTTGAGGAGCTAAAATTAGAGGAACAACTACTAGACCATACTCTTATTGATGTTGTCACTGTTAAGAAGAGTACACTAGAGTTATGTATACAATAATAAAAACATACCCAATGTATTCTCATAACGTGGGGTCTGGAGAGGGTAGAGTGTACGCAGACCGTACCTCTACCTCGGAGGTGAGGTAGGGAGGCTGTTTCCGATAGACCCCCGACTCAAGACAAAAATAGTTCAAAAATAGTCTAGAAAATGACGTAATAAAAATACAAGATAAGGTAAAAATACAAGAACAATAGGTAGTAATAGGTAGTAACAAACAACAGATAGAAACGTAGCACTACCACAAAATAATACTACAAGAAATCCAAAAATAAGAAACTACAAGCATAGCACTACGACTACTAGTTGGGACAACAAGGAAAAACACTCCTACCTACTACCAGAGACGCACTCTTACCTACTATCCTTCTACCCTAATTAGCGTCCTCCACACCTTCCTATCTAGGGCCATGTCCTCAGTGAGCTACAACTGCGCCATGTCATGTCGAATCACCTCGCCCCAATATTTCTTTGGTCTACCTCTTCCTCTCCTGAAACCATCCATAGCCAACCTCTCACACCTCCGCACTGGGGAATCCGTGCCTCTCCTCCTCATATGTCCGAACCTCGCTTCCCGCATCTTATCTTCCACCGATGACACACCCATCTTATCTCAGATATCCTCATTTCTAATCCCATCTCTCCTAGTAAACCCACACATCCATCGCAGCATCCTCATCTCCGCCACCTTCATCTTTTGAATGTGGGAGTTCTTGACTGGCCAACACTCTACTCCATACAACAAAGCTGGTCTAACCACTACTTTGTAGAACTTGCCTTTAAGTTTAGTAGGCACCTTCTTATCACACAAGACTCTGGATGCGAGCCTCCATTTCATCCACCCAACACCAATACAGTGAGTGACATCCTCATCAATTTCCCCATTTTTCTGGATAATAGACCCAAGATACTTGAAACTCCCTCTCTTTTGGATGACCTGTGTATCAAGATTCACTTCCACGTCAGCATCATGAATTGCCTCATTGAACTTGCACTCCATATATTTAGTCTTGGTCCTGCTCAACTTAAACCCTCTAGATTCGAGGGTCTGTCTACAAACCTCCAACTTAGAATTAACTCCTTCATGAGTCTCATCAACCAAAACTATATCATCGGCAAATAACATACACCATGGCACCTCACCTTGTATTTGCCGCGCCAATACATCCATTACCAAGGCAAATAAAAAAGGTCTAAGAGTCGATCCCTGGTGCAACCCCATCAACACGAGAAAGTGATCTGAATCTCCTCCCACAGTTCTAATGCGAGTCTTAGCCCCCTCGTACATGTCCTTAATTGATCTGGTGTACGCCATAGGTACACGTCGAGCCTCCAAACACCTCCAAAGAACCTCCCTAGGGACTTTATCATACGCCTTTTCTAGATTAATGAACACCATATGTAAGTCCTTCTTCCTTTCCCTGTACTGCTCCACCAGTCTTTTAAGGAGATGAATAGCTTCCGTAGTCGAGCGTCCTGGCATAAATCCAAACTGGTTCTCGGAAATAGGCACGATCTGTCTGAACCTCAACTCCACCACCCTCTCCCTGACTTTCATAGTGTTGCTTAGCAACTTGATACCTCTATAGTTGTTGAAACTTTGAATATCACCCTTGTTCATATACAAAGGAATCATCGTGCTCCATCTCCAGGCTTTGGGCATCTTTGCCGTTCTAAAAATACCATTAAACAGCCTGGTCAGCCACTCCACACCTACCCCACCCAAGCTCTTCCAAAAATCAACGAGAATCTCATCTGGCCTCGTCGTCCTACCCCTACGCATCCTACGAATCGCAACCTTAACCTCCCCA
Organism: Jaltomata sinuosa; assembly: GCA_003996215.1. Lineage (NCBI taxonomy): Eukaryota > Viridiplantae > Streptophyta > Magnoliopsida > Solanales > Solanaceae > Jaltomata > Jaltomata sinuosa. The sequence continues at coordinate 3,905 of QJPP01002254.1, forward strand.
TCCTTTATACGCCTACAATTACCATAATTACGACGTCTCTTTGAGTGTTTTAAATATCCCAGAACAAAGCCTTTGTCCCCATCTTCATTCAAGAGTCCAAGGAAGTAAGACTGCCATCTCCTTCTAATGAGTACCTCATCTACTAGTACTTTTCCATTTTTGTCCTTGATGCACTTCACTTGGTCAAGGTCCCAAGTCCTCTTCTCTCTATCCTTTGCTAGCTTATATAACTTCTTATCCCCACTTTTATCATCTAATGCCTCGTATAAGCATTCAAAGGCTGTAGTTTTAGCAGCTGTAACCGCTAACTTAGCCTCCTTCCTAGCTATCTTATACTTCTCCCTATTCCTTCGCTTCTCCTCCTCATCCTTACTCTCTACCAACTTCGCGTACGCCCTCTTTTTTGCCTCCACCTTCCCTTTTACTTCTCCATTCCACCACTAGTGATAACGGAAATCAAACAAATAAGAAAGGAAGAAGAAAAATATATGGGAATTAATAACTAGAAATTGAAATTATGGGCAACAATGGTCTAGAACCCTCACCTCTCAATTGATTCCAATAACTAGAAACTAATACAAATCAACCAATCAAGGAAAACCAATTGAAATTCACAAGTGGGAGACCTTCGATTAATTAAGCAAATAAGTTACAACAACAACAACAACAACATACCCAGTGTATTCCCACAGCGTGGGGTCTGGGGAGGGTAGAGTGTACGCAGACCATACCACTACCTCAGAGGTGAGGTAGAGAGGCTGTTTCCGATAGACCCCCGGCTCAAGACAAAATAGTCTAAAAATAGGCTAAAAAGGACGTAACAATGATACAGGATAAAAAACAAGATAAAACTACAAGAGACGATAGGAAGTAATATATAGTAACAAACAACAGACAGACAGACAAAAACAGAGCACTGCCACAAAATACTACCACGAGGAATCCAAGAACAAGAAACTATAAGCGTAACACTACGATTACTAGTCGGGACAATAAGGAAAAACACTCCTACCTACTAGCCTACACCCACTTCTACCTACTACTCTTCTACCCTAATCCGCGTCCTCCACACCTTCCTATCTAGGGTCATGTCCTCGGTAAGCTGCAACTGCGCCATGTCCTGTCGAATCACCTCTCCCCAATACTTTTTCGGTCTACCTCGTCCTCTCCTGTAACCATCCATAGCCAACCTCTCACACCTCCGCACTGGAGCATCTGTGCCTCTCCTCCTCACATGGCCGAACCATCTCAACCTCGCTTCCCGCATCTTATCTTCCACTGATGCCACACCCACCTTATCTCGGATATCCTCATTCCTAATCCTATCTCTCCTAGTAAACCCGCACATCCATCGCAACATCCTCATCTCCGCCACCTTCATCTTTTGAATATGGGAGTTCTTTACTGGCCAACACTCAACTCCATACAACAAAGCTGGTCGGACCACCACTCTGTAGAATTTGCCTTTAAGTTTAGTAGGCACCTTCTTATCGCACAAGACTCCAGATGCGAGCCTCCATTTCATCCACCCAACACCAATACGATGGGTGACATCCTCATCAATCTCTCCACTTCCTTGGATAATAGACCCAAGATACTTGAAACTCCCTTTCTTTTGGATGACCTGTGTATCCAGCTTCACTTCTACGTCATCATCCTGAGTCGCCTCACTGAACTTGCACTCCATATATTCAGTCTTGGTCCTGCTCAACCTAAACCCCTTCGACTCGAGGGTCTGTCTCCAAACCTCCAACTTAGCATTAACTCCTCCGCGAGTCTCGTCCACCAAAACTACATCATCCGCAAATAACATGCACCATGGCACCTCACCTTGTATTTGCCGCGTCAATACATCCATTACCAAGGCAAATAGAAATGGGCTAAGGGTCGATCCCTGGTGCAACCCCATTAACACGGGAAAGTGCTCCGAATCTCCTCTCACAGTTCTAACGCGAGTCTTAGCCCCCTCATAATCAAGAGAGTCACCCTAATCACTCACTAATTCCTTAAGGGAATTACACTAAGCATTACACTAGCAACTACAAGTTTAGAGTATTAGTCTTCAATATGAAAAAACTAGTCTTCAAAATGAAGAAAAGCTACTACTTATACTAGGGAATAAGAAGACACTACCTATTACAATTTTGCCCTTAATGAAGTAAGGGCCTTGTTTGGTTTCCTTCTTTTTGGAATTCTTGAATTCCTCCCTCCACTTCACTCTAATGGACCACCCACACACTGTATGCTTTCCTTTGGGATTCTTCAAGCTTTTCCAATGCTTCCCTTTTTATGAACATTTCTTGAAGGTCTTGGAGCTCTTTAGCTTGAATCTGTGTGAAAGGTCTTGAAGGATACGTGCCATCCAAGCTAGAACCATCCATGCTATCCAATCTAGTATCATCCTCCCCTTCTTGAAAAAGATTCATCCTCGAATACAAAGGTTCACCTACAAAACAAGGAGAAAGATCACTAACATTTAAAACATTATGAACATTATACTCACTTGGTAAGTCAATCATGTATGCATTGTCATTGATCCGCTTGAGCACTTTGAAGGGTCCATCTCCCCTTGAGATTAGCTTTCCTTTTCGAACTTGTGGGAACCTATCCTTTCAGAAATGAACCCACACCCAATCTTCTGGGTTGAAAATCACTTCCTTTCTTCCACGATTCTTTTGGTTGGCCCACTTTGAATTGTTCTTTTCAATGGCCTCCTTTACCTTTGAATGAATGCCCATCATCTCCTTTGCTCTTTGTTTAACATCTAGGCTCATAACAACATAGCTAGACAAAGGAGTCATAGTTAATGGAAACAAAGGTTTAAATCCATAACATGCTTCAAATGGGGACATTCCAATAGATGAATGGAAAGACCGGTTATATACAAATTCTATCAAGGGCAAACAGTCTTCCCAAGTGGTTGGGGTGCCCCTAATCATACATCTAAGCATGCTTCCAAGAGTACGGTTGACTACTTTGGTTTGTCCATCCGTTTGGGGATGACAAGAAGTAGAGAACATGAGTTTGGTACCAAGTGTACCCCATAGACTCTTCCAAAAATGACTAAGAAATTTGGAATCCCTATCATTAACAATGGTTTGAGGGACTCCATGCAATTTAAGCACATTAATGACAAACAAGGATGCTACATGGGATGCATCATCACATTTATGGCATGGAATGAAAGGAGTCATTTTAGAAAACCTATCCACTACCACAAATATGCTATCATGTCCTCTTTTAGTCCTAGGAAGTCCTAACACAAAATCCATAGAAATGTCCATCCATGGACCACTAGGAGTAGGAAGAGGGGTATACTTACCTTGAGGCCGAGTCATGGATTTGGCTTGCTTGCATTCGAGATATTGTCCACAAATCCGCTCCACATCATGCTTCATCTTTGGCCAATAGAATTGTTCCATAAGGATGTCAAGTGTCTTGTGTACTCCAAAGTTCCCCATCAAACTGCCACTATGAGCCTCCTTGGTGAACAACTCTCTCCATGAACTCATGGGCACACAAACTCGCCCATTCTTGAACAAGAATCCATCAACCAATTGAAACCTATCAACCCTCTTCCCTATACTAAGACTATCAAAAGTTTCTTTGAAATTGGGATCCATAGAATAGAATCCCTTCAAGCTTTCAAATCCCATCATTTTAGAAGCCAAGGTATTGACCAATACAAACCTTCTTGATAGAGCATCCACTACTACATTATCTTTTCCTTGATTGTAGTTGATCACATATGGAAAGGTCTCAATGAATTCAACCCATTTGGCATGTTGCTTGTTCAACTTGGATTGCCCCTTAAGATGCTTCAAGGACTCATGATCGATCCTTATCACGAACTCTTTGTGCCACAAGAAGTGTTGCCAATGAGCCAATACCCTCACAGGTGCATATAATTCCTTGTCATAAGTTGAGTACCGAAGAGTATCTCCCTTTAGTTTTTTACTAAAGTAAGCCAATGGTTTTCCTTCTTGCATCAATTAACCACCTATACCAACACCCAAAGCATCACACTCTATCTCAAAAGCTTTATAAAAAATGGGTAGTGGGAGTAATGGTGAGGAACTCAACATAGATTTCAAGGATTGAAAGGACTTCTCTTGATCTTCCCCCCACACAAAAGGTTCATCTTTCTTGATCAATTCGGTCAAAGGAGAAGCAATTGAACTAAAGCCCTTCACAAATTACTGGTAAAAGCTTGCCAACCCATTAAAACTTCTTACCTTGGTTGCATTGGATGGGGTCAGCCAAGTTTTGATTGACTCCACCTTTTCTTCATCAACCTCTATACCATTTGCACCAACCACAAAGCCCAAGAACACTACTTTTCCAACATAAAAAGAGCATTTCTTGATATTAGCAAATAACCTTTCTTGTAGCAAAACATCAAACACGTGTTTCAAATGGAATACATGCTCTTCAATTGTCTTGCTATACACAAGTATGTCATCAAAATACACAACCACAAACTTGTTGATGAAGGTTTTTAGAACATGATTCATCAACCTCATGAAAGTGCTTGGGGAATTAGTCAAACCAGACGGCATCACAAGCCATTCATACAACCCAAATTTTGATTTAAAAGCCGTCTTCCATTCATCACCCGGTTTCATACAAATTTGGTGGTACCCACTTCGAAGATCAACCTTTGAGAACACACTTGCTCCACATAGCTCATCTAACATGTCATCAAGTCTAGGAATTAGATGCCTATACTTGACCGTAATCTTATTCACGGCTCTACAATCAATGCACATTCTCTAAGTACCATCCTTTTTGGGAACAAGGATAACCGTATGACCCACAGGCTTAGGATTTCTTTAATCAATCCCTTTTCAAGGAGTTCTTCCACTTGCCTTTGTAGCTCCATGGTCTCTTCTGGATTACACCTATAGGCTGGCCAGTTGGGAATTTGTGACCCCAACATAAAAACAATTTGGTGCTCAATTCCCCTCAAGAGTGGTAGTCCCTTGGGCATCTCCTCCGAAAATAGTTCATTATAGTCCTGAAAAAGAGAAGAAACAATACTAGGTAAAATGCTAGTATCTTGGTTAGCATGCAATAAATGATTGGTGTTGAAAAGGCACACTAAAAAGCATTCCTCATCCATACCCTTTAAACAATTGTTTGGCTTGGCTATCATACACATGTTCTTCTTATTTTTAGCCAAGTCAGTTCCCTCTTTTGGAACAATGGTGTAACCTTTACCTTCACTCTTCGCTTCTTCCACCCTTATCCTCTCTTTCAAAGCTCCTTCATAGCCCGATAGTCCTCACTCACTTGGTATGGAGTGAGAGATGCAAGTACATACTTCTTACCTTCAATCACAAAAGCATACTTGTTGGTCCTTCCATAGTGCACAACATATCTATCAAATTGACATGGTCTCCCCAATAATACATGACAAGCCAACATGGGTACCACATCAAAAATCAACTCCTCCTTGTACTTGCCCACACTAAATCGAATACTTGCTTATTTAAGGACCTTCATCTCTCCACTCTCATTGAGCCATTGTAGCTTGTAAGGGTTGTAATGTTTTCTTGTTTCAATTTGAATACGCTCCACCAAAGAACTACTCACCTCATTAGTGCAACTTCCACTATCAATAATCAAAGAACACACCTTATCTTGGATCTTGCACCTAGCATGAAAGAGATTTTCCCTTTGATAAAGTTCTTCTTTGGAAAGGGCTACCATAATTCTCCTCACAACACATGAAAGGTTTGTATTTACCTTCAAATCTTCATTATCATCAAGTAAAGGTTGCCCCTTTTCCATGAAACAAGCAAAATTTACCCTCTTATCCAACCTTTCTTCCTCATCCCCTGAAGCTACTCTCTCCTCTTCACCTTGATCTCCCTCTCCCTCACTCCTTTCATCATTCTCATCTTCCTTATCAGTTTTATACCCATCATAAAAAGAAACAATTGTCCTTTTATTAGGACACTCACTAGCAATATGTCCCCTCCCTTGGAATAGAAAGCATTGAATGGTAGAGGGTCAAGGAAAGTTGGGTTTTATGAAGTTAACTCCTTTTGTTTTTCATTCCCTTTGGCTTTGTAATCAAACTTGACTTGAGTGTCTTGATCGCTACCTTTAGATGGTTCTCGAGGAGTTGGTGCCTTCCACTTATCATTGCCTTTATTCCATGATGAAGTTGGAAAACTCTTGGCCTTATATGTATTCTCTTCTTTCATGTCCATTTCTACTTTTGAGGCATCATGGAAAGCCGCTTCAAGATTCTCATAGTGTTTGAGTCTCAAAGGCTTCAAGATATCGGGCCTCAAATTTGCCATGAATTGTATCACCGTATATTGCATATTCTCCTCAAGCTTAGACTTCATTCTCAAGTTCTCAAATTCATCATAGTACTCTTCAACACTCTTGGTACCTTGCCTTAGCATGTACACCTTCATGAGAGCTTATTGGTAGTAGTCCGGAGTCAAGTATCTATACTCCATTAGACCAAGCAAATCTTGCCAAGTGGGTAACTCATAAATATGATGACTCTCTCATTCCCTCCTCTTGGATTCCCACCATATGAAAGTATATCCCTCGAATTGAGTGAGGGCATACTTCACCTTCAATGATTCAGAGATATTATTGGTGAGGAAAATCCGCTCACTTTGTAGTTTCCATTCAAGAAATTCATCCGGGTCACTACTTCCCTTGAATTTTGGAAGTGTAACCTTGATTGTGTTCAATCTTCTATCTTGATCATTCTGTTCTCTATACCTAGCTCCCCTATGCCCCATCCTATCTCCTCTATTCCCATAGTCTTGACCTCTCATTCCTTGGTCCCACCCCAAGTCCCAAGGTCGGACTCCTTCCCCCGGCCCTTCATAGCCATCCCTACCCCCATGCTCCCAAAACTCATCATTGTTGATCTCATCATTCATGTCATCATACAGAGGATTTTGGAATCGGTAGTTTGGTTGGGGTGTTTGTGTTGTGTTTCATGGAGGTGATATGTAGGAATCATGTAAGGATGAATTTGATGGATTTTGGAGTGGAGTTCGGTATAGAACTTGGTTTTCCACAAAAAGAGGGTTCTCTTGTGGAGGGTGATAGGGTTGTGGATTCTGATGTGGTGTTGGTTGCCTTGGGTAGTTTGGAGGGTTGTTTGTTTGGAAGGTTGGTTGTTGGAAGTTTCGGGTTCGATTTTTTGGAGGGTAACATAGTTGGTGAGCTTGCCCCGGAGTAATGGTGGTGGATTGCACCGATGCTTGCCTTATCTCCTCATTTTTGTCTTGGAGTGGCTTACCTCTATTCTCATTTTTCACCCGTATCAACCTTTCCTCCATACCTCCTAACTTCCCATTCATTTCTGCCCTTATTTCTGCCACTTGTTTGGAGAGGTGGGTAAGAACCTCCAGGAGGTTCTCTGAGCTCTCTCTAATTGGACTTGCACCGTGGTGGGACATGGTACCTATAAAACTCAACAAACAAGGTTAGTAGTAAGAGCCTCACATCCCTCGTATGTAAACTCTCAACTCACCTTCTATCGCGTCATCTCAAAATTGGTATTGAACTAGCTCAGCTCAATCAACTCAAGGTCACCTATTCTTTGTGGAGGAGTGGATTCTTGTGACTCTCGAAAGATGGATGACTTGAAAGACTCTAAATGGACTTGAATCAAGAAATTAATCAACGAAACATGACAAGAAAAGAAGAAGGCAGAAGCACGAAAGAATTCGGACTCAAGAATTAAGTAACAATAAGTAGGAGAAACTACTTGTTGTTGCTTAATTTTGAGAATCAAAGAGATGATTTGATGTTTTAAAACTAGTTAACAAGTAATTAAGGATGTTAATTAGTTTTTAAATAGTTAGGAAATCGAAGAGAAATGATTGTAGAAGAATAAGTTTGAAGTTTGGACACTTAATTTTGGGGTCTTAAAAGTTCCAACACTTGGAAAAATTTTGGGGTCCCAAAATTTGACACCCCTAAAAAAAACTATGGAGAACCTGCAGAGAAGGCTCTCTGAAACTGTACTCACGCGCCATTGTGAGAGTGGGGGAGTCTCCTGCTGCGTTGGCAGCTGCTGCTGTTGTGTGGCTGTTGTGCTGGCACCTACGTGGTGCTGGTGTGGTGGTTGACTGCTTACTCAGCTGCTGACGTGGCAGGTCCACGTGGAAAATAATTTCTTTTTTTTCAAAATCTGATTTTTCACTTTTTTTTTAAAATTCCACTTGTGGACCCAACAAACATCTTTGACCACTTTGACTTGGAAAAATTGGATCAAATATACCTTTTGGCTTCTTCTTCTTCAAGATGTTTTTGAAGAATATCAAAAATACCTAGAACACCAAGAACACACACTAAACACCAACACCTTCAAATTAACTCAAAATTGGCTCAAATTTTAAGGTTAGCTTCCCTTGACGTAGGGAACAAACCCCAATAGTTTTTAAGCTCCAATTTCTCCTCAATCAATAGACCCACTTTCAAAGTTTGTAAAGTTTCAAAAGTTCAAAACCCTTTAATGGAAGCTTCACTTCTACAACTCCAAATCGCACGAAATTTGAGATCTAAACTCAAAAAACACTAGGAAATCAAGATCTAGTGTCAAAAACAACAAATCAAAACAAACATTTCGGATTTTTTTGAATTTTTTGGGATTTTTGATTTTTTTTTTGGATTTTGAAGATATCAAATTTTGAAGACTTAGATTTATGGGAACAAACCAAAACCTAGCTCTTGATACCAAATGATAACGGAAATCAAACAAACAAGAAAGGAAGAAGAAAAAGATATGGGAATTAATAACTAAAAATTAAAATTATGGGAAACAAGGGGCTAGGATCCTCACCTCCCAATTGATCCAATAACTAAAAACTAATCCAACTCAACCAATCAAGGATAACCAATTGAAATCCACAAGTGGGATACCTTCGATTAATTAAGCAAAGAAGTTAAACTAACAATCAAGAGAGTCACCCTAATCACTCACCAATTCCTTAAGGGAATTACACTAAGCATTACACTAGCAACTACAAGTTTAGAGTATCAATCTTCAATATGCAAAAACTAGTCTTCAAAGTGAAGAAAATCTACTACTTACACTAGGGAATAAGAAGACACTATCTATTACAATTTTGCCCTTAATGAAATAAGGGCCTTGTTTGGTTTCCTTCTTTTGGGAATTTTTGAATTCCTCCCTCCACCTTACTTTAATGGACCACCCACACTTTGTATGTTTTCCTTTGGGATTCTTCAAGCTTTTCTAGTGCTTTCCTTTTTATGAACATTGCTTGAAGGTCATGGAGCTCTTTAGCTTGACTCCGTGTGAAAGGTCTTGAAGGATACATGCCATCCAAGCTAGTACCATCCATGCTATCCAATTTAGTATCATCCAGTCCCCTCGATGCTTGCCAGAATGACCTCTCGAGACACCCAACACCTCTATATCCATCTCCCTTATGCAACTAACAGTCGTATTCCACATATTATCCACATCTGCATTACTCCCCCAAGCCCCCATAGTCATCAACTTCTCCTCTATCGCCAGTGCACTGGCCATAGTCAAGCTACCCTATTTAATCCTTGACCAATCATTCACAATCCTTTTCTTTTTCTCCTTCTTAATCTCTAAATCCATCACTAAGATCTTATGTTGGGTCAAAAGATTCTCACTTGGGATAACCTTACAGTCTTTACAGAGACTTCTATCACCCTTCCTAAGGAGTAAAAAGTCTATCTGAGTCTTGGCCACCGAACTACAGAAGGTAACCAAATGCTCCTCCTTCTTCGAGAAACTTGAATTAGCTACTCTAAACCTAAAGGCTCTAGCGAAATCCAAGAGTGAGGCTCCCCATTCATTCCTATCCCTGAAACCAAATCCTTCATGCACATCGTCCTAACCCCTCAAAGATGCCCCGATGTGCCCATTGAAATCTCCTCCTATGAAAACCTTCTCGGTGTTAGGCAAACCTCCCAAAAGTGTTTCTTCACCTCCTCGTCCAAGCCCACTTGCGGTGCGTATGCACTAATAATGTTCAAAGTAGACCCTCTAAGGACTAACTTAATCAACATCATCCTATCATTGACCCTCCTAACCTCCACCACCTGCTCTCTCAACTCTTCATCTACTAAGATACCTACCCCGTTCCTATTTCTCACACCTCTCGAGTACCACAACTTATACCTGTCTACCTTCTGCACCTTAGTGCCTACCCATTTAGTTTCCTGGACACAAGCTATACTAATCCTCCTCTTCCTTAGAACCTTCACTAGCTCTATGGACTTTCCCGATAAAGTCCCTATGTTCCAAGACCATGTTCTCAATATAGATGCTCTCTCAACCCCCTTACCTCTCCTACCCTCCGCCCCTACCCTCGCCTCAATCGTCAGCCCCACCCCTGACCCCAACCCGACCCTGAACCTGCCCCAGAACCTAATTGCAACCGATGACATGGCCCTACTCAACTATCGTCCACCAAAGCCACTATAGAACATGCGCTGTAATCAGGGATAAACCAACTCCACCAACTACACAACAATGATCAAGAACTACACTATCAAACACGATTTAATAGGCTCGAAGAAGAGGGAACAAGATAGGAATTTCTTCCCACAATATAATACACGCCAAAATCAATAAAAATTGAACTAGTCAGCGAGTGATAAAGCAATGGCAAAAATTTCAACCTAAATCGACTATCAAGAACGCTATAAAAATCCAAGCAAATATCAAATGCTGAGGGCAAAAATAAATACTAGGGATAGAAGTCACCGGGGTCAAGCTGGGAGGAGAGAAGGACGATTTGCTAGAGTGGTTGGATTCTGGCAAAATAAGGTGTTGAAATTGGTCGCTAAAATCTTGTTGTTCACTGGAAGCTGGTTGATTGTCAAAATTTGTGCTAGATCTGATGTTGACAACGAACCTGCAAGAAGAAGATACAAAAGACAACAAAAGAAAGGATAAGAAACCAACAAATACCAGGATGAATTCTCAAAAATCTTTCTTAAATTGGAAATTATTTTTAAAGACTCTAGTGTGTGTGAAGATGAGAATGTACATAATAATACAATTCATGAGTTAGGACGCATTGGACCCCATTCCAATCATTTTTCTATATTTTGTTTAGATGGTGAGTTATTAATCGGTCCATATGAACTTATGGAAAAGTGTATGGAGGAGAAACAATGTGTCTATATTCTTGAATTTATTATATCAAAATCAGAAAATTACATTCCTCGCTTAAGGTCCAAAAATTGTAAAATTCAATATCTATAACTTGGGATCTTTATATTTATACCACCACCTCTTGAGCATAGTAAAATATTAGAAATGAAATTAGGGATGCAATTCATAAGTTCTAAGTGGAAAGAAAAAATAATTCACTTGATGGTGTCGTGCCGCGATGTTAAATTAGACACTTATTGGGAGGCAACCCAATTTGTAGGATAACTTCTTATTTTTATTTTTATAGTGTTATAATTTTTTTCTTTGTTTTGTTTTTTGATTTTTGTGAAGATTAGGGAAAGTTTGAGTACCCAAATTTAAAACTAAAGAACATGGTTAATCTTAAGTGTGGGATCGCGTGGCCCTTGATATAAAATTATGATAAATCATGTTGTTAGATAGGCCCTAGAGGGCCTCAGAGAGTATCTCTCACCCTACTCCTCCTCCTCCTCCTTCTCCTCCTCCTCCTTCTTCTCCTCCTCCTTCTTCTTCTCCTCCTTCTCATTCTCCTTCTCCTTCTCCTTCTCCTTATCCTCCTCCTCCTCCTCCTCCTCCTTCTCCTCCTCCTCCTCCTCCTCCTTCTCCTCCCTCTCCTTCTCCTTCTCCTTCTCCTTCCCTTCTCCTCCTCCTTCTCTTCTCCTTCTCCTTCTCCTTCTCCTTCTCCTTCTCCTTCTCCTTCTCCTTCTCCTTCTCCTTCTCCTTCTCCTTCTTCTTCTCCTTCTCCTTCTCCTTCTCCTTCTCCTTCTCCTTCTCCTTCTCCTTCTCCTTCTCCTTCTCCTTCTTCTTCTTCTTCTTCTTCTTCTTCTTCTTCTTCTTCTATAAGTTGCTTTGGGGACAAAGCATGGTTTTAAGTGTGGGTGAAGAATGTTTCAATAATTGTAAGTTAAGGGTGAGTATGCCATAAAATTTTATTTTATTTGAACAAAAAAAAAATACAAAAAGATTTTTTTAAATATTTTATTTACCTTTTTTAGTTTTTGTTAGTGGCATATTTCATCCACCCCTTGGTTTTTCTTATGGCCTCAGTTCTTTTTCGATGGGGATCTCTTTGAACCGGATAAGTTTTTTTTATGAGTAATTTTTTTTATTTATATTTTTAGGAATAGTTTTTTTTAGAGAGAAAAGAAAAGACTCTTTTTGACTTGTTTGATACTAGCATAGTTAGGCCCGAGTTTGAGCAATACTTTCCTGTGAATGCTTAAGTATAAAATAAAATAGCAGACTTTTCGACACCAGGGCTCAAGGTAGTGACTTTGTGTATAGCTTATTCTTATTTTATAGTTTGCTATGATCCTGTCTGTCTTAAACGTAGAATTGATCCATCTTGATTGAGACTTGTTCCATGTGAGGTAAGGATTTCTTGCATATATTTCATGTTTTTCATCTTAGTCTAGAACTTGCCCTGCATGTTATTGAACTGAAATAAAAAGCATTGCTCCGTTTAGAAGATGATATAGGCTTTTTTTATATGCCTTGTGAATTTTAGCCTTTTCAGATATTATATCACTAGTTACCCCTTTGAGCTTGTAACCTTTCATTTGGTAGCCGTATTTTTTACCTTGATCCTTTTGTTGAATCCTTAGTTTTTGCACCCTGCTTCTTTAAGCACTGTAGCATGAACTATGATAAAATTGTTAAATTTGAAGAAAAGGGATGGTTGAGTGAAAAAGGTGACTAATAATAGCTACAAAGTGATAAAAAGACCCTCTTAGAAAGAATGTGAGATGAAAAAAAAAAGAAAAACAAATCTTGAAAAAAATAATATGATTGAAGCGTTCTTGATATGATGAGAATTACTAGTAAGAATAATTGAAGAGAGGGCTAAAAAAAAAGTGAAAAATAAAAAAATAGGTGATGAAGTTCAAAAAAGTGCAAAGTGCTTAGGGAAGTATAAGTCACTATTATATAATTTCCTACCCGTCCCCTAGCGAACATTACAACCCATAAAAGTCCTATTTGATTCTATTCGAGCATGCTTAATTAGTGGAGATGTATATAATGGGCAAGCCTATGGTTCTTTGTGCATACGTGTGAATTCTTTTGTGAGTGCGAGAGTTGTTCTTTGATGCTAAGTCCTTCATTTATATTTGATTCTTCAAATTGAGCGTGTGGACTATTTCTTCTTGTGAGGGCACTTGTTCCATGATAGATAGATGATTTTATTAGCTTTCTTTGATGGAGTAGGTGAGCAAACTTAATTTGATGAGTTAAAGTCCGTCTTTGAGGTTAGGAGGTTAGAAGTTTGTTTTTGTTCTATATATTGCATAATGATTGAAAAGTGTACTTGATGTTGTGATTTATTACATGGACTAATTGTTTGTATCAATCAAAGTGGTGGTATTCCTAGTTTTATTTTTTTAAGATGAGCTTTAATGCTTGCTCGAGGATGAACAACAGTTTAAGTGTGGGGTGGTGATGTGAAGCCAAAAATACCTATATTTAATTATTATTTACCTCATATTTAGTCTTTTTATTGTTCTTTTTGAGCATTGATTTTATGAATTATTCTTATATTGGGTATTTGTATTTGTAGAATTAAAATGGTGGAAAGTTTAAGAATTTTGGAGAAGAAATGAATTAAAAATGAGAAATCATATAAGTAAATCAAGCAAGCAGCTTAATAGATTAAATTAAATATAATAATAATATATATATGTTCAGCAAGCATTGAACAACAAATTGAAATTGAAAAAGAGGAGAAGTGACACATGGCAGTTGATGAAAATTTGTGCGATTCTTTTTTTTAAAAAAATTTTTCGGCCTGGGGTTACCCGTTTTTATATATCTAAAATAGATTAAAATGTTTTCACATGACCCAAAAGTGGCCCAAAGTAGAAACGCTGTAAATAAACAAAATATGATCCAAAATATGGACCTTTCTAAATTGAAACATTCTACACTATGTGAGTGTTGACTCTTCCAGCACCGTCTCTTCATCTTCGTGACTGAGCTCCGACGGGTTTCTCCGGTGGTTCGTCTAACTGCAGGTGAGCTCCTTGCCATTCTTTCTTTGGTCTGTAATCTGACTCCACCATTCTTGACCCTTTTTAATATGATTTGTCTCCTTAGTCTTGGATCTGAAAGAAAGATATGCGGACGACTCAAAATACAACAGATGGAGCCAAGAAGGTTTTCAATGATTGCTTAAACGAAAAAAGCTTCACAAGTAATTGGTACGATATGAACGGACACAAGAGATCTAATCACAACTAAGTAGGACAAATACTTATTGTTAATTAGTCTTAAGATTTCTAAATGATAAGAAAATCAAAGAAAGGAAACAAAGAATATAGAAACTAAGATTTGTTGGAGCGAACTTGATTTGCAACTGCCAGTTGGTGCGGAGTGATGTGCGAAACGCACAAGGGAAAGTGCCCAATGTACCTCACTTCGCACAACCAAACCAGAAAATGATCCTCCCTGGTGCAAAGTTCTAGAGGTTTCCCACCAATCAAAGTGTTGGTCGCACCTCACTTCGCACAGCACCAGGCAGAACACCTGAAGCCTCTGCGTTTGTACTCATTTTTCAGCTTTTTGTACTTTTTCCTTCTTAGTACTTGCCCCTTTTGGTAAATTCCCTTTAGTACAAACACAAGTACCCTTTTACTTTACTCCTTCTTTGGATCAAACACCTTTAATTCACCTTTTTCTTCAACAATCACCTTGAAGAACACCAAGAACACCTATGAATTTCAAATTTCCAACTCTCTCAATTCAACTAGGAATGACTCCAAATTTTAAACGTAGCCTCCTCTTGATATAGAGAACAAATCCCGATACAAATTAGAATCAAATCACTCCAATTGAAGAGATCCATTTTGTGTTCTTCAAGTTCTTTAAAATTCAAAAATGGTGAATCCTTCAAACCTCAACTAAATTCTACCAAACTTGAGATTCAATTTCCCTATGAATAGGAGATCAAAGCCCAAAAGGATTGAAGCCTTCAATCAACCCAGATCTTGAACTTGTTCTTCAAGCTTCTTCACCCAACAATGGTAACTTCTTCAATTAAACTCCAAACAAACTCAAATCTCAGATCTAGACCCAATTGATATTAGAGAACACAAATCTAATATCAAATTTTCAAACAAAACACTAAATCAATAAATTTCTTTGTAGGAATTTTCTAAAAATGTTTTCAACCTATTTTTAGTTTGAGATTTTCAGATTTATAAACCTAGGATAAGAATTGTGGGAATAACTCTTTAGCCTAAGCTATGATACCATATGATAAGATCTCGATTAGGGAGACTAATTGAAATCCAAATGCAGAAATTGAATAAACAAAAGATATGTGGATTATAGCCTATTATCCAAGTTTATGGATAACAAAGGACTTTATACCTTCACCTCCCAATTGAACTTGCTTAACAAATAGTAATCCCTCAATCAAACAAAGAGACAAACAAATGAATCCACAAATGGATGACTCTATGATTAATTAAGCAAAAACGTTAACAAGCAATCAAAGGAATCCACCCCTAATCACTCAACTAAACTATTAGGAATCCACTCAATAGTACTATTAAGAATCCAACCAATAGATTTCTATACTAGATTAACTAATTGGGAAATCCACCCAATGGCTACAAACTAGAGAGTGTCAACTAGAAACTTTTAAAGTAATTTAATATTTATCAAAATATGCTTAGCTAAGGGAAGTAAACCCCTATTTATAGCATTACATAAAGGCCTAGAAGTGACCTGGAAAGATAGCCCAATGCACAGGAGGTGCGTTTAGCACCAAGGGAAGTGCGGGTCGCACCAAATCTGAGGCATCAAAGATGGCTTGAGTTATTAAAAGATTATGATGTTGATATCTTGTATCATCAGGGGAAAGTAAATATGGTAGCCGATGCTTTAATTTTTAAGACGATGGCAAGAACATACGGGCAGTCCATTAAAAGACAAAGAATAACTAAAGGTCTATACCAACTAGCTAGCTTGGGGGTTCGACTTCTTGAATCCTTAGATGAAGGGATTATTATGCAAAATGTGGCAGAATCTTAATTAGTAGTTGAAGTAAAAGAGAAGCAATATAAGGATCCTATTCTATTATAGCTTAAGGAGAATGTACAACTAGTGGTGACAAAGGCGTTTGCGCTTACACAAGACAAAGTACTCCAATGCCAAAATAGATTATGTGTACCTAATGTAGATGGACTAAGAAAGAGGATTATGACAGAAGCACATCATTCAAGATATTTCGTCCATCCGGGCTCAATTAAAATGTATCATGACTTGAAAGAAGTGTATTGGTGGAGTGACATGAAGAAGAACATTGCAAAATTTGTTGCTCAATGTCCAAATTGTCAACAAGTTAAAGTAGAGCACTAAAATCCTAGGGGTTATATGCAACATATAGATCTTCTAATTTGAAAGTGGGACATGATCAACATGGATTTTATCATTGGTCTATCTCGCTCATTTTGGAAGTTTGACTCATATGGGTGATAGTTGATAGACTCACCAAATCAGCGCATTTCTTGCCGGTTAAGGCTACTTATACAGTTGAAGAGTATGCAAGGTTGTATATTAAAGAGATAGTTCAGCTACATGGAGTATCAATCTCTATTATATCTGATAGGGGAGCTCAATTCACCATGAATTTTGGAAAGTCATTTAAGAAGAGCTTGGGAACACTCGTGAATTTAAGTACAGGCTTTCACTCTCAAACGGATGGTCAGGCAGAACGTACAATCCAAACACTTGAGGATATGTTGTGAGCTTGTGTATTAGACTTCAAAGGTAGCTGGGATAACCATTTGCCGCTCATTGAGTTTGCTTACAACAATAGCTACCATTCAACTATTAAAATGGCACCTTATGAAGCTTTATATGGGAGGAAGTGCAGATCACCAATCGGATGGATTGAAGTAGCTGAAACTGCCTTTTTGGGCCAGATCTTGTTCATCAAGCTATGGAAAAAGTTAAAGTGATACAACAAAGGCTAGCAATGGCTCAAAGTCAACACAAATCATATGCAGATATTATAAGAAGAGGGATAGAGTTTGATATAGGAGATTGGGTATTGTTGAAGGTGTCTCCAATGAAAGGGGTGATGAGATTTGGTAAAAGAGAAACGTTGAGTCCGCTCTATATAGGGCCATAAAAGATTATTCAAAGAGTTGGCCAAGTTGCATATGAGTTAGAGCTACCCCAAGATCTTTCAACAGTTCATCCCGTATTTCATGTCTCAATGCTTCGAAAGTGTATAGGTGACCCATATCGTATTACTCCTACTGAAGATGTACAAGTTATGGGAGATCTCACTTATGAAGAGGTATCTATTGCTATTCTAAATCGACAAGTTAAGAAGTTGAGAAATAAAAAAGTAGCTTATGTAAAAGTAATATGAAGGAACCAACAAGTAGAAGAAGTTATGTGGGAAGCTGAGGAAACAATCAAATCCAAGTATCCTCATTTATTTTAGTTTGATGAGAAAGGTGAAAGTATCGAGTTGAGGCATTAACAAGTAAGTATAAGACTATATGTATTATCTGGCTAATAGTGGTACTTAACTCAGGCTTTAACTTGTTTGGGCTGGTTAACTATGATATCATTCGAGGATGAATGTTCCTAAGGGGGGAGGATGTAACACCCTGTATTCTGTGTATACTAGTTCTATTCATATAACACTTGATATAGCCTTGTCATATAGGTGAGGGACCAAGTTGCTTACATGAGTAGTGATGGTTTAATATATATTGGGAGGTATTGTAATGCCCCATTCATGTCAGAACATAAATGGCCAAGTTAACCTCGAAGAAAGTATTTAAACTCGAGATAGTAAGGTGGTATTTGAGCTTAAGTCTAAAGTAAAGTGTTAAGTTAAAGCAAAAGGGATTAAGGTTCAGAAGATGGAATAAAATAATTGAGCTGCTTTCTTGGCTTAATTAAGCTAGCAGGTGACAAGTAGGTGCATCACCTACTATACTTTTTGAGCAGCTTAAAGGATCAAGTAGGTGCATCACCTACTAGACTTTTTGACCAGCTTAAAGGTCAAGTAGGTGCATCAGGTGCTTGGACCTTTTTGACCAAATTGTGGCCCAAATTAAAAGTAACATTCTGGCCCAAAACCCGCTAAAGAGAGCTGGTAAACAGTTGGACCCTTTAAAGGGATAAGATCAGCTAATTTACTCAATTTAACTCCAGAAAAATTAGATGGATCTCTTAAGTTTTCTCAAGTTTCTTATAGCATCCCTAAATTTCCAATAGGGTTCTTGGAGAGTTCCTCTCTTTCCAAGTAAAAGGTAAGTGAAAATACATATGGGTTTAGCTTATTCCTTCCATGGAATCTTATGGAATCATGTTCTCCATGTTTGAAATGTAGGACAAAACCTATTCTCCAAAGATGGCTACCCCTCTCTCTCTAACTTTCCAAGAAATATTCTCGTGTTCTTTAGTTGTAGTTTAAAAGAGAGCTTAAGTTCATGAAGAATCTAAGCTAAGGGGATAAGATTCCAAAATTTGAGTTCACATTACTGCCCATCTTCACCCTCCTTATATACAAATTGGTTGAGAATTCTGTATGTGTTTTTGTCAAAATCTCATGAGATGGTAATTGGAATCCTTGAGTTCAGTATTTCTTATTGTATTGAAGGATGTTTGGGACTATTTTGCTAGCTGTTTTACATGTATATATTGGTGAATCCTTTGTTGACCTTGTAAAAGGGTATGTCAAGTTGTATTGAAGTATGGAAGGGGGGTTTGGTGATACACCACCTAATTGGGTGCTATGATAACTTGCTACCTGCAGACTCTTATATACTGTTTGGTATATATTGTGAAGTCGGAGGAGTTTCACAGCAAGGTATGTAAGGTTGTTCAGTTTCATATTCCTTGGCATGCAGTCTTATACTTGTGTTACTACCAACAAAGTGAGCTTCCTAAGTGCTCTTCCTAGTAAAGGGTACATGGTGGCAACGTACAATCTGCAACATGGCTAACGATCTTTTCCCCACTCCATAGTGTGTCAAAGTACTTCAATATGTGTTTAATATTAGATCTGCATATTTACTCTTACTAGTACTAGTATGAAAAAGGTACTTTCAACAACAAGCTTTGTGAGTTATTCTCTAAGCCAAATGAGGTTCATTGTGTCATATAAGTTCCTAAACATTACGTTGATGTTACATTTTCTCCTTATGTCATTGTTACTGCCTTAAGTGCATATTCACATGTCTTCTACTACTGGTCCATAGTTCTGAGCTCAATAAAGATTACAACTACCAAAACAACAATCTCAAAGATTAAAGAAACTATATGAAGTAATCTGTATATGTATGGGTGACAGCCTAGGGGTGAAAGCCTAGAATGGGTCGATCCCTATTTGTGTACTTATGGTGGCAGCCTAGAGGTGAAAGCCTAGCATGGGTCGATCCCAATTTCTATATTTAAGAGGGTAGCATCTCATAGGTTAAATTGCCTAGCATGGGACTCCTCTTCTACCACTAATCAATTGGTCATTTATATCACCTGTCTTACAAAGATTATAAAGCAAAGAAGAGTAAAGGAAATAATGTAATGTACATAATTCCACAAGTGTAATTAAATGTGGTCTTCTATTCTTGTCTACACGTTTATGCATTGGGACCTGATTCCATTTGAGCTCTTGTTTTACATATAGTTACTTTATGCCTTACATATTTAGTATACTTTTTTGTATTGACGTCGTCCCTCATGGGGGATTATGTGTTTCATTCCACAGGCACAGGTACTCCAGCTGGTAGACCTCTCCAGTAGGAGCACAAGATACTCAGTTGCTATTGGTGAGATCCAGGTTGATTTGGGCTTTACCGTGTCTTTAGTACATATTTTTAGTATTGTATAGCTAAGGGTAAGGTTGGTCCCTGTCCCGACCTAAACTATGTTTGTTTATCTTTTAGAGGCATTGTAGACAAATGTTAAAGTAAAGCTTAGTTGTGTCTTTGCATCCTCAATAGCCAAGTCATGTATATAAATTTTGGGCCTATCTATGTTGATCTTTTATCAAAGCAACTTATCTATACTTGTCAAAGATTTGTAATTGTTATAGCTGTATGCATGGTAATCACAAGATATAAGTTGGTTCTCTCGGGCCTTAAGGGCATCAGGTGCCTTCCTGTCTAAATGGGATTTGAGGCATTACATCATCTTTCTTTTGAGAAACAAAAATCCGTTCCTCTACAAAGGATAGGTGACTTGTAACTTGGTTGAGCAACGGGGGTATGTAAAGGCTATTAAATTTCAGATTCTTTGGCATGAAGTCTTATCCTTGTGTTTATAACAATAACGTGAGCTTTCTAGGTGCTCTTCCTAGTTACAAACATATTGTGGCAGCGTACAGTCTCAATGTATAGCTAACGATCTTTTTCTCACTCCTTAGTGTATCAAAGTACTTCAATATATGTTTACTATTAGATCTACATGTTTATTATTCCAAGTAGTATGACAAAGGTATTCTATACAACAAGCTTCATGACTTATTCTCTAAACCAAATGAGGTTCATTGTGTCATATAAGTCCCTAATGTTACATTGAAGTTACAATTACTCTTTATATCATCGTTACTGCCTTATATGTCTTCTACTACTGGTGTAACACCCCAAAAATCCTAAGCTAAATACCTATACCTTTTCCATGAGTATAATGATTATTTTCCTAGTGTGGTGAGTTCTTTGGATGCAAATTATGTTCATAAGAAACTCCTATCATCAAGTTAAGTCGCAAGCACCTCACCCAAGTAAGTTTTCATGTAAGACTACACTAGGGTCAACTTCAATTGACCATTCCTCCTAAAATATAAAGAGTTAAGTGGCCTAGAATCCACCAAACTAAATATTTTTTAGTCTTCTTTCCAACGCCACTGACTGCGCATTAATCTGAGTCTGGAGTAAAAAGTTATGGGCAGTTTACTACAGCACTATCAGTGATTACAGATCGGGATAACGAACCGTGGTTCTGAACCACGGTCTGTACTATGATTCGTTATTTCTAAGCTGAACCTTAAAATTTCCATCTTCAAAACCACTGGTTGGTTCATGACCCGTATACCAAAACCACGGTCAGCAGAGTGACCCGTGGTTTGTCATAATTCATCTTTTCTACCCAGTTTTCACGAATGACTTGACGGGTCATCGTTTTGAATGACGGTTCATCCTGTAACCGTGGAATCACCTTCAGAGAGGTACCAAGTCCTCTAAATTCCATGAGTGGGTTGACGAATCATCAACCTATTCAACGACCTATTCTTTCACTCGTAATCCCCGAGGATCAGAGGATTCTCATATCCTAAAGTCGGAACCACGAGTCAACAGGACAGTCCATCGTCCTGAACAACGGACCATAGAGTGACCTGTGGTATTGAGTTCCAGTAGACTCCTAGAAGTGGTATTTGAAACCACGGATCAGTTGATGACTCGTCCTTTAGGATGATGGATCGTGGACTGACTCGTAGTCTCTGAAGCCAATTTTTTCCAGCTTTTTCCATGTTTAAGTCCAGGGGTATTTTTGTAATTTTACACTCTTTTAACTTCTATACTAAGTCATTTTAAGCCTATTTAGGAGGGGTTTTATTCCCACTTGTCCTAAGTTCTCTTCCATTCTTTCAATCAAGTTCCAAAAGAAGAAAAAGGAATTTCCATCCTGTCAAGCTTCAAGCAAGGGTTTCAACTCCTAGACTCAAGCTCCAAGTTCAAGTCTTTTTTTCTTTTCAAATCAGTTAGGTTAGATTTCATCAAGGTACGGGGGTATTCAACAATGGGTTCCTCTCACCCTTGTGCCCAAAATCCCCAATTCTTATGTGAAATTATGAACTTATGAAATTAGGGTTTTGATCTAAATTGGGGAAAACTTATGAAATCAGTTCCTATGCTTAAATTCATGGTTTCTTATTACTTATTTGTGATTTAATAATGATTCTTCTACTAGTTTTAATAGCCCAAGCATTAAAGTTGATTTTCTAGCATGATTCCATTGAATTGCATGTTTTTCAAGTGAAATTGGGCATGATTAGATATCATGGCTTTATGAATTTATGAAATTGCATGCCAAATTCTTCAAGTATGAATATAGAAAGAAAGGCATGATTTGAATTATGGCTATGCTTCACTTCAAGAACTTATGATATGAGAATTGCATGGTACCCGATCATGATGACGGAGAGGGGGAAAATATTGGATCGGCTTGTCTCCAAGATATTCCTAGGGAGATAACGAGCTATGTTTTTGAGCAGCCTATGATAGGGTTTCCTAATATAGATAATGAGCGTGCGGTCCCACAAGAAGAGCCTATGTACCTAGATGCAGGTCATGATCAGAATAATGGATTCTGTGACGCATCAGAAAATATCACATCGTCTTGTCTCCAATATCAAAAGCAAGTTTGGGATTTTGCATAATCTAAGTAACTAGTAGGCAATAAGGATTGATTTTTGGTTATTGTGTGTTATTTTAGACAAAGAATTGGCAAGAACATAGGGAAATGGGAAAGCTCCAGTTGAGTAGAGCTTGAAATATTTTGAGGTAGGTGATGGTTATTGATTTCTAATATGCATTATGTGTTCACGTACTATTTATAGTAGTGTATGAGTTGCATATTTATGAAATGAATTGTGAATGTCTAGTGGTCCGGTAATCAGTCTATTGAAATGAACTCCTTTTGTTTGCTTGTTGGCTTGACAAGTATGTTTACTCATTGGTTTTGATTGATTGTACTTATTATAACATTCGGTTGGCTCGGGTACCACACCTGGTACAGGTATAATAACGGTTGGCTTGGGTACCACGCTTAGTACAGGAATTACTAATGATTGGCTCGGGTAACACACCTGGTACGGGAATTTATAACGATTGGATCGGGTACCACGCCTGGTATAGGTTGTTTTAATTGCATTATTATATTCTTTCGATGGTTTCATGAGTGGACCAGGTGGTATTAATGTAATAGAAGGAGAAAATGATTGAGGTATATCATGATTACCTCCATAGGCTTGGTCTTCCTCTTTTGTGTTGTAGTTAGCTTGAATAGCTTGACTACCATCTTGGAACATTGGAAGACTCACCATGTTGTCACCCATCCCATGATTTGGAACACCTTGACCACCATATCTATAACTTTGGTCTTCACACCTTCCTCCTTCTTCCCTATACCTATCTCCACTATCCCATCTCCCTTGACATCTCATGCCTTGGTTCATACCAAAGTCTTCGGGTCCTTCCCAGCATTCATTCGGGTTAACCTCTTCACACATTTCATCATAAAGAGGGTTTTGATACAAGATATCTTGGTAGGGTACTTGTGAGTAGTGTTGTTGGGTTGGAACATAAGGTATATGCAAGGATGCATGTGATATATTTCATGGAGGTGCTTGGCTTCTATGTTGGTTTTCCACAAAAAAGGACTTATTTGTGGTGGATGATATGGTTGTGTATTTGGATGTGGGGTGACTTGCCTAACATAGCTTGGGTTAATTCGGAATGTAGTTTGAGGATAGTTTTGGTTCCAATTTGGTTAGGGGTAGTATAGGTTGGATTCTTGACCCGAGGTCCTTCTTGTTTCTTCACTTCGACTTGTCATAGGGAACCGCCTTTCAATCATACTATCCATCCTTTTCACCCTTTCCTCCATACCTCCAAACCTCCCATTTGTTTCAACCACCCTTTGATTCATATTGGTCACTCTCTTTGACACATTGAAATTTGTCCCTATGTTGTTCACTGAGCTCCTTCCTCCATGGTTATAAGGAAAATGATTAGATATTGTACCTACAAAACTCAACAAATAATATTTGTAGAAAAAGCCTCACATCACTCGTATGTAAAATCTCAACTCACCTCCTAAAGTGTCATCTCAAAATTGGTAGTTAACAAGCTTTGCTTGATCAATTCAAGATCACCTATCCTTTGTGGTGGAGTGGATTCTTGTGACACTTGAAAGACGGAAGACTCGATTGAAGGTAAAAGGACTTGAATCAAGAAGTTTATCAACGAATTAAGAACAAAAAAGTTGAAGAAAAAAAAGCACGAAAGAAAATGGACTCAAAAAAACTAACAAAAGTAGAAAAGTTACTTGTGTTGCTTAATTTGAAGAATCAAAGAGATGATTTGATGATTAAAACTAGTTAACAACTAATTTTTCTAAGGACCAAATCTGACAATCAGAAAATTTCTGAAGGACCAAATCTGACCCTTACAAAAGAGTTTGGGAGGCTGAAATTGACACTTACAAACTTGTCCAGAAAGCTTCAAATTTTGGGATTCCAAATTTTTTTTAAGTGTTAGAAATCACTTGCTCTCTGAAGTTGGGCTGCACGCGCCATGTGGCGTGACTGGCTGTTTGTGCCCACGTGGCTACTTCGCTGATAGCTAGGTGGCGCTAAGTTGTCAGTTGTCTGCTAATGTGGCTACTGATGTGGCAGTCCGCGTGGATTTTGTTTTCCAGATTTCAATTTTTTTTTCAAATTTTGATTTTTTTTAAGATTCCACTTGTGGACCGAACAAACACCTTTGACCAACTTTGACTTGAGAAAATTGGATCAAATGTGCCTTTTACCTCCTTCTTCTTCAAGAACAACTTGAAAAATATCAAAAACACATAGAATACCAAGAACACACACTAATCACCAACACCTTCAAATCAACTCGGAATTGGCTCAAACTTTAGGATTAGCTTTCCCTCGACTTAGGGAACAGACCCAATAGTTTTTAAGCTTCAATTTCTCCCCAATCAAGAGACTCACTTTCCAAGTTTGCAAGTTTTCAAAGCTTCAAAGTTCTTCAATGACAACTTCACTTCTACAACTCCAAATTGAATGAAAATTTGAAATTTAGACTCAAAAAACACTAGGAAACAAGAATCAAGTGTCAAAAAAAAGAAATCAAACACGAAAATTTTTCAGATTTTTTTTTCAGATTTTTTTTTTTTTAGATTTTGAAGATATCAAACTCCTAAGACTTAGATTTGTAGGAATAAACCTAAACTGAACTCTTGATACCAAATGATAACGGAAATAAGAGGGAAGAACAAGAAGGAAAGAAAACAAACGAAGGATATGTGGGTTAATATTCAAACTCTTGACTTTATGGGCAACAAGGAACTTGATACTCGGATAAGATCTCGATTAGGGAGACTAATCAAAATCCAAATGCAAAAATTAAATAAGCAAAAGATATGTGGATTAAATCCAATTAACCAAGTTTATGGGCAACGAAGGACTTTATACCTTAACCTTCCAATTGAACATGTTTAACAAGCAATAATCCCTCAATCAAAGAAAGAGACAAACAAATAAATCCACAAATGGATGACTCTATGATTAATTGATACAATCATGTTAGCTTGGAGCATATTAGGAGGGGCTTCTACATATGGATGATAGCTTGGAGCCTGAAAGAAGTCATGGAGCAACAAATACACAAGGCCATAGGTGATCAAGATGTCATTTGAGCAATCAAGAAGGGCCCTTGTGGGTTATTTCCAAAATAGTCACTTTTGGGCTATTTTTGTAATAGGCTATCTGTGTAAAGGAAATAACTATAAATAGTTGCCTTAGCCATTTTCATACTTAGATATTGATGATTGAATTGTCTTGAATAAACTTGATATTTAGTTACTTTAGCTTAGGGTAGTGATTGGGTTAAATTCTAATTGTTAGCTTAGATCGAGTGATTAGGGTGGATTCCCGAATTGCTTGTGTTATCTTCTTTGCTTGATCGATCATCGAGTTATCATCTTGTGGATTCAATTTGGTTTCTCGGGCATTGGATTGAATTCTCTTCTCCCTTGATTGATTGTGGATTCAATTAGCCCTTCTTTCTTCTATTCTCATCCCTTTTTCTACTCTATCCCCCTATCTTCAATTTGTGTTGTTTGTTTTTGTGTTTTCAATATTAATTTTGATCATTTTTAATTGAGATCGTTATCATCTTGCTGTCAGAGCTTAGGTATTAAGAGTTGTTCCATCAATCTTAAGTCATAGGTTCATAAATTTAAAAACAAAATTTTTTTTTGAAAAATTCGTCCAAAAAAAAAATCTAATTATTTTTTGTATTTGATTGTTGTTTTTGACACTAGATTCGTATTCTCTAGTATTGTTTGAGTCTAAATCTAAGATTTCAAGTGAGTTTGAGTTGTATAGAAGATTCTACCATTAAAGGAGTTTGAAAGTTTGAAAACTTAAAAATGGGTCTTGAAGATTAGGAGAGATTCGAGCTAGAAAAAGTATTGGGATTTGTTCTCTAGTTTAAAAGGAAGCTTATACTAAAATTTGAGACGATTTTGAGTTGAGTTGAAGGTGTTTCAAATTTTCACCATTGTTGAGCTTAAAAAAACTTGAAGAAGGTGAAGTGAGTTTGTTATTTGAGGCTAAATTAGAGCTTGAAAGGCATTGGGTTTTATTCTCTATAGCAAGGGGAGTCTAAATCTTGAATTTCGTGGAATTTGGAGCTAAAACGAAGAAGTTATGAAGATTTGAAATTCACTTGTTGATGGTATTCTTCATAGCTCGAAGATGGAGAAAATGAATTTATTTTTGGCTTGTAATTGAATACTAAAAATATTGGGGTTTTTTCGTGGTGTTGAAAGGAGCTTGTATTTAAAATTTGGTGAAGATCGGAGTTAAATTGAGGGAGTTATGAATTTTTAAAGTTCATCTATATTCATAGTGTTCTTCATGAAATTCATAAATTGTTGAGGAAGAATCTTCAAAAAGGTAGTGTTTAATCCAAAAAGAAAAGAAGGGGAAAGAGTAAAGGTGTTTGAGGGGCCAAAGGAATACATAAATATCTGAAAATTGAGGAGATAAAAAAGAATTTTCAGAAAATTTCGTGGACCAATCTGACACAGCCAGCTGTCCAGGTCCCATCTGTGCAAGCAAACCACGTCAGCTCCAGCAAAATTGAGCCATGAGAGGATCATCTTCTGCGTCTGAGCCGATCAGAATGCGACTTCCGCGTTAGCAAGCCGTCAATGATCCGGTTTCCGCGCCCAGCCGGTGGCTTCCGTGTCCAGCCAATCTACTCCATCAGCTTCCGCCCCAGCCAATAGCTCCAGGCCTCCTCCGTTGGCTCCAGCATGGTCCAGCCGGCTCCAAACCCCTTTAGCGTCGGCTCTGGATGCTTTTCAAGCAAATTTCAAGTGTTTTTCAAGTTTTCCTCTATGGATTTCAACCAAATTTCTTCCCAAATGAATTTTCTAGTCTAAATCGTGGTAAATTAGTTTCTTTTTCATTAAATCTACCTTCTTTTAGGTTCATAACTTGATTTTAATTAGTAGATTACCCTGCTAAATATTATCAAGTTCTTTGAAACCATTTTTTTTCTTGAGCATTTTTTTGTGTGCTTTTCTCGTTTTATTTCGTAGTTAATTTTTTGATTCAAGTCCTTTTAGTTTTATTTGAGTCGTCCTTCTTTCAAGAGTCACAAGGATCCATTCCTCCACAAGGATAGATAACATTGAATTGATTGAGAAAAATTAGTAACACTATCAATGTGGGAAAGAAGCCATAGAAGGTGAGTTGAGAGTTCACATAAAGAGTGGCGTGAGAATTTTATTACTAACTTGTTTGCTAGTTTTGTAGGTACAAAAAGAGCTTTAAGGAATTATGTACTCTATAGCTTCGGACCCTTATGATGATGAAATGGGAAACTATGCTAGTAGCAATGGAGGCAATGAGTATGATGCTGATGGGGATTGTAGAGGCTATAATAATATCCATGATCTTGAGCCATATGGTGATGAGAACTACTACTTTGGAGATGGATGTGAAATGAATGGGGCTTATGGCTCATATAATAAACATGAAGGAGTAGAAGTATCTTATGATGAATTCGATAGTGAAGATGAAAGGTATGGGGGTTCTCATGTTACCCACCATGGTGATGAAGACGATATGAGGTATGATGCTTTCTCCCATATGTCTTATGAATCCTTTGAGGAAGATTGTGATAGAAGAGGATGTTGTGAAGGTGAATTATCTTCCTTGTCATGTGCTACTTCCTATCCTAGTCGAGGGGGTATAGATGTGTGGGTGAAACCAATTCGAATATGTCGTGTGGACCATAGGGAAAGAGCATTCTCTACTTCTTGGAATCCAAGAACTTATGCTTCTTATCCTAATTTCAATGTGTCTTATTCGCAATATAGAAATGATGTTGGAGGTAGGATGGAAGGATCAATAGGCCATGAAAGTAGTGTGAAATCAAATGAGCCCCTTCTGGTGAGGGATCTTGAATCTTTAAGAATTAAAGAACTAGGGGATGCCATACAAAGAGGAGTTGACAAGGTCATCCGATAGTTTGCCAATATTAAGCCCGAGGAGTTACAAAAGATGTTGAAGAAAGCCACTCCTCGTGAAGATGAACCTAAGGAGTTGCCATTGGGAGCAAGGCAAGCTAATCCTTGTGATGCTAGCACTAAGGAGTTGAACATGAAAGTCAAAACATCCACACCTTGTTCACCAAAGTGGAAGCTTGAAATGAAGAGATCATCTAACCCTTCACAAGGGATACTTGGCACATGTCCGAACTCCAATGAAATTGAGAGACAAAAGATTGAGAGGAGTAAGGGTGTGATAACTGACAACTCTAGAGTGGAAAAAAGAGATGTTTTATGGAGTGATGTGAGAGGGTTGTCACAATCTTATCCTAACTCATGTAACTTTTCTTGTTTCTCTAGTTGTCTTGATACTTGTGCAGGTATTCTTGGAAGCAAGCCTAGCAAAGCACCTCAAAATGTGGAGAATCAAGAGGTGTTAAAAAGCTTCCCAAAGGAGCATTTGTTCTTCAATGTTGGAAACCAAGGTGAAGACAATCATTCATATGAGCTACGAGGTAACAAAGCTAAACCTTACACTTTATTGAAAGTAAAAGATCATTGTGTGGCTAGTAACCAATTGAGTGTAAGTGATAGCTTGTATATGTGTGACCTTAAAGAGCCTTTACCTTGTGATGATCTTGATGACACCTTGTTGCATGATGATGATGCCATTGTTGTGACTGCACAAATACTAGTTGATCCTATATATGACTTGATTGATTCTTCTAGTAAGATCGATTTGAGTCCATCTAGTGTTAGCACTTGTGACTTGAGTAAAAATATATTATAATGTAATAGGGGTAGTCAAATGCTAGTTGTCTACAATGATGGTAATCATGTGTGTGATTCTTTTGAGCTTGATATGCTATCAACTAGTATTTATTGTGGTATTGACCAACTTGCTTGTAATGATGACCTACTAATTGAGGAGTTGTGTGATGTGATAAATGAATCTCAATTTAGTAATGGTAATGATATAGTTTGTCATGTAGTTAGTCATGTAGGATCTTTACTTAGAGGTGATGATTCCTTGAGTATTGATTCCATTTCTTATGCTTCTCATGAGCATCTTGAGATAGAGTATGAACTTAGGGATAATCCTTTATTCAATGATGGCATGAATAATGTGAATGATGAAGATAGTGGCATGTCTTATAATGTGGGAAGTGTAGCCACTCTTGAAGGCTACCAATTATTTAAAAATCCACTATGGTATGATGACGCACTTTCCAAAGATGAAACTTTCTTCTTGTAAGATGATAGTACGTCTATTGGAGGGGTTAGTGGTCAAAAGGAAAGGGGTGTATGTTCTCTAATGACCCCTTCATTCTTGTGTGACCCCTTTCTTGATCAAAGCCTTAATGCTTGTGGATCAAAGGGTGATTCTATATGTGGGCACACCTTGGATGAAGTTCATTTAAGTAACACCTTTCTCTACTACCTCTTTGCATATGATGATGTCCATGTTTGTATGGGATTTGTTTTATATAGAGGTAGGGGTTTCTTGGATTGGTTCATTTGCCTTTATGACCAAACTATGTGGGACTTTTATATCTTTGACCCCGGTAAACCTTCATGGGTGTTTGAACCAATGGTGACACCACTTTTGGTATGGTCTTATGGGGGAATAAGGAAACAATTGTGTCTTAGGACCTTTGAGGTTTCTTTATTCCATGATATTTCTCATAGTTGGATCCTTTGTATGTTCTACAGTGCATTGATCTTATTTGACACAAAGGATATTTGGTTGTATTTCAAATGTGTGCCTCCTTGGCAAGTTGGTATGGTTGATAACCCATGTGCTAACCCTCATGCTATGAGGATATGTTTGTTGTTTGTCCTTCTTATGTTTTTACAAGGTTTGGATTCAAGGACGAATCCTTTTGAAGAAGCGGAGGATGATATGATCATGGTTAGCTTGGAGTATAGGAGGGGATTTTACATATGGATGATAGCTTGGAGCCCAAAGGAAATCATGGAGCAACAAATATACAAGGACATGGGTGATCAAGATGTCATTTGACCAATCAAGAAGGGCCCTTGTGGGTTATTTCCAAAATAGTCACTTTTAGGCTATTTTTGTAATATGCTATTTGTGTAAAGGCAATAACTATAAATAGTTGCCTTAGCCATTTTCATACTTAGATATTGATGATTGAATTGTCTTGAATAGACTTGATGTTTAGTTACTTTAGCTTAGGGTAGTTATTGGGTTAAATTCCAATTGTTAGCTTAGATCGAGTGATTAGGGTGGATTCCCGAATTGCTTGTGTTATCTTCTTTACTTTATCGATCATTGAGTTATAATCTTGTGGATTCAATTTGGTTTCTCGGGCCTTGGATTGAGTTCTCTTCTCCCTTGGTTGATTGTGGATTCAATTAGCCCTTGTTTCTTCTATTCTCATCCCTTTTTGTAATCTATCCCTCTATCTTCAATTTGTGTTGTTTGTTTTTGTGTTTCCGATATCGATTTTGAACATTTTCGATTGAGATCGTTATCATTAATTAAGCAAAGAAGTTAAGAAGCAATCAAAGGAATCCACCCCTAATCGATCAACTACCTATTAGGAATCCACCTAATAGACTATTAGGAATCCACCCAATAGATTTTTACAACTGGAGAAGTAGATTGGGAATCGACCTAAAATTACAAGCTAAATTAGCAACTACAAGATTTCAAAGCAACATTCAATATTCATCAAAATCTACCTAGCTAAGGGAATAGAACCCCTATTTATAGTTATTATATAAAGGCCCAATAGTGACCGTGAAAGGTAGCCCAACTTGGCCCAATGCACTGGATGTGTGTTTGACGTGCGGTCCACACCACTAGAAGTGCGTGTTGCACCAGTACTTCACACATCTTGAGCATGAGCATTCTCGCAGTCTTGTGCTTTTGGTGTGAGAAATGCACCAAGAAAAGTGCACGTCACCCCTTGGTCGCACCATTAAGAAAAATCACTGGCAGCATCTTCGTCCCATGTGATCATCCATAAGTTGTAGATCCTTGATCTACGCTCTTCAATGGTTTCCAAAGCCTCCTTCTTCATAAATAGAGCTTGTAAGGCTTGGAGTTCTTTATCTTGGCTCCTAATGAATGGCCTCGTAGATGTTGTGCTGGGCGATATCATATCATCCTCCCCTTCTTGAAAAAGATTCATCCTCGAATCCATAGCTTCACCTACAACGCAAGAAGATAGATCACTCACATTGAAAACATTGTGAACACTATACTCACATGGTAGGTCGATCTTGTAGGCATTATCGTTGATCCTTTCAAGCACTTGGTATGGGCCATCATCCCTTGGACTCAACTTTACTTTGTGGAGTTGGGGAAATATTTCCTTCCAAAAGTGGATGATACGATATCACCCAGCACAAACCCTATGAGGCCATTCACTAGGAGCCAAGCCAAAGAACTCCAAGCCTTACAAGCTCTATTCATGAAGAAAGAGGCATTAGAGACCATTGAAAAGCATAGATCAAGGATCTACAATTTATGGATGATTTCATGGGAAGATGAGGCTGCCAGTGAACCTGCTTGAAGGTGCGACACACACTTCTCTTGGTGCTAAATGCACCTCAATCGCACAAGGCTACAAAGAAGTTTCTGTTCAAGTAGTACGAAGTGCTGATTCAAAGAAGAAGTAAAGAAAAAAAGGAGTATTTGTGTTTGTATTAAAGGGAATTTACCAAAAGGGGCAAGTACTAAGAAGAAAAAGTACAAAAAGCTGAAAAACGAGTACAAACGCAGATGCTTCAGGTGTTTCGCCTGGTGCTGTGCGAAGTGAGGTGCGACCAACACTTTGCTTGGTGTGTTTTACACCAGCACTTTTCACCAGGGAGGATTGAATTCAGTTTGGTGTGTGTGAAAGAGGTGCGTTTCGCACTTCTCTTTGTGCATTTCGCACAAGCTGCCGCACCAACTGGCAGTTCCAAATCAAGTTTGCTCCAAAATATCTGAGGTTCTATCTTGTTTGTTTCCTCTACCCTATTCTCTTATCATCTAGAAATGTTAAGACTAATTAATAACAATTATTTTTCCTACTTAGTTGTGATTAGATCTCTTGCATTCGATTCATTTCATAGCAATTACTTGTGAAGCTTTTCTCGTTTAAGAAATCGTTGAAAACCTTCTTGGCTCCGTCTGTTTGATTTTGAGTCATCATTCTTTCAAGTAACAAAAATCCATTCCTCCACAAAGGATAGGTGACTTGTGACTTGGTTGAGCAAAGGGAGTTCACTATCAATCCTTGGAAGTCGCCTAGAAGGTAACTTAAGTATTCACATACGAGAGGGTGAGGAACCTTTACTTAATCTTGTTTGTTGAATTTTGAAGGTACGATGTCAAAAGCAATTGATAGTGCTTATGAAGGACACGAGTCCTCTAATATAGAGCCAACCTTTGCCTCAATCACCATGCAATTGGCATACATAAATGGGAAGATAGCAGATGTGAATGGAAGGATGGATTTTTTGAAGGATCGGATGGTGATTATTGAGAGTCCTAATCGAGAGGACTTACCTCATACCACTCTTGGGTCAGGAGCAAATAGGAACACAAGTTTCTCAATGACTATTACCCTGGGGCATGTACAAGAGTTATGCAACCCCCGAAACATTCCAAGTTCCGCTCCCCATAACCAACAACCTCCTTTCCAAATGTCTAACTATCCAAACAAT
The DNA here is from genome assembly GCA_003996215.1 of Jaltomata sinuosa. NCBI lineage: Eukaryota > Viridiplantae > Streptophyta > Magnoliopsida > Solanales > Solanaceae > Jaltomata > Jaltomata sinuosa. The sequence continues at coordinate 37,086 of QJPP01002254.1, forward strand.
CTTAGACAAGCTCCACTCATCCAAATTATTTGCTACAAGAGGACCATCCTTTTGTAGCAAACCAAAACTGAACTCAACTTTGAAATGCATCACATGCTAACTTGCATGTATCACATGTCCAAAACCAAGAGCCTTACTAAGATAGCCACTACAACCCACTCTACAAAGAGCTTGAGGAAATGAATGCTAACCGGTACTATGATGGACCTCAATATGGTGGACGACAAAGGTATGGTGCACTAAGAGATAGGGTGCAACTCGAGGTTATGGTCGAAACCAAGGTGCAAGATGGCAAGATATTAGAGACTGAGGTGAATGGTTGGATGATCACCATGGTTGTCATTATGGTAATCAGGGTGAAAGATATGGTTGTCACTATGATGATATACATGGTTATTGTCAAGGAAATCATGGTGACCAAGATAGAGGATTGCACACCATCAAGGTTACCCTTCCAACTTTCAAGGGTAGTAGTGATCCGGAAGAGTTCCTTGAGTGGAGCTTGCAAAGTGAAAGGATCTTTCTCACCAACAACATTTTGGATGCTTTGAAAGCCAATATGCCATTACTCAATTTCAGGAGTATGCATCTACATGGTGGGATTCCAAGGTGAGAGAACAAGTTTTAGATCTCGTTTATGACTTGCCTACATGACAAGAGTTGCTAGCTCTTATGGAGGTGAGGTACATAACACCTACTTATCACCAAGACGTTCTCAAGAAGGTGAATATGCTCCGGCAAGGTACCAAGAGTGTTGAAGAGTATTTTGATGAGTTCGAAGGGTTGAGAATGAAGTCTAAGCTTAATGAGCCTATCATTAACACGGTGATACAGTTTGTTACCAACTTGAGGCAAGACATATCCAAGGCCATGAGGCTTAAACACTATGCCAATTTTGAAGAAGCTTATCATGATGCATCAACGGTAAAGAACTATTTAAAAGAGGAGAAAGCCTATAAGGGGAAGAGTACTTCAACATCCTCATGGAGTAAGAGCAATGACAAATAGAATTCTTCTACCACTCGATATCACCCCAAGGGTAGTGGTCAAGCTACACAAGAAAAGGTTGATAAGCCAAAGTGGAACGACAAGGCTAAGGAAGGTAACTAATGAAAACCTAACTTTCCTCATCCTTCTACTATTCAATGTTTTAGATGTCAAGGAAGGGGACACATTGATAGTGAATGTCCCAACTGAAGAACCATTGTGGCTTACAAAGATGGGTACCATATCAAAGAAAATAAGAGTGTGGTGAAGAGAGTGGAGATGAAGAATCTAAAGGTGATGATAATGAACCACCTTTGAATGATGATGATGAGAGGATAGAAGAGAGGACAAACTTTGCTATACTTATGAATACAAGGGTTTATCTAGGATGTGATGATGATGAGCCATTGCCCATGAACACAAACTCATCTTGTGTTGTGAGGTGAATCATGGGAGCTATTACTAAAGAGGATCTTGATCAATGGGAGAACTTGTTTCATGCTAGATGCAACATCCTAGATAAGATTTGTGCCTTGATCATTGATAGTGGGAGTTGCACTAATGTTTTGAGTGATACTTTGGCGGAACAAATGCAACTTTCTACCAAGAAGAATCCTACTCCTTACAAGCTCTAATGGCTCAACAAAAGTGGAGAAATGAAGGCCCTCAAGCAAGTAAGTATTAAATTTAGCATTGGTAAATATTAGGATGAAGTTCTTTGTGATATTTTACCTATGTTAGCATGCAATATCTTGCTTGGAAGACTTTTGAAATTTGATAGGGATGTTGTACATCGAGGGAGAATCAATAAGTACTTATTTGTATTTGGTGGTCGAAAGTTCTCTCTTGCTCCATTATCTCCTTACCAAGTGAGTGAAGATTACCAGGTCATGAAGGAACTCTGGGAGAAAATACAAGTGGTGGACAATGTTAGTGAAGGCTCTAAAAGTGTGCAAGAAAAGGGAGATGGCTTGGCTAAAAAGAAGAACAAGATGTGCATCATAGCTAAGCCAAGCAATTGTTTTAAAAGTGTTGATGAGGAACGCTACCTAATGTGCCTTGTCTACAAGGATCTATTGTTGCATGCTAACCAAGATACAAGCACTTTGCCTAGTATTATTTCATCTCTTTTGCAAGAATAAGAGGGTTTTTTTCCCAAAGAAATGCTCGATGGATTGCCACCCTTGAGGGGTATTGAGCACCAAATTGATTTTGTGCCTTGATCTCAAATTCCAAACCGTCCAGCATATAGAAGCAATCCGAAGGAGACCAAGGAGTTACAAAGGCAAATTGATAAACTCCTTGAAAAGGGACTTGTCAAAGAAAGTCTTAGTCCTTGTGCCATACCAGTTATCCTTATTCCCAAAAGGGATGGCAGTTGGAGTATGTGTATTGATTGTAGAGTCGTCACCAAAATAATGGTGAAGTATCGACATCTGATTCCTACATTTGATGACATGCTTGATGAGCTTTGTGGCTCAAGTTTATTTTTGAAGATTGATCTTCGAAGTGGCTATCACCAAATTTTCATGAACCCGGGTGATGAATGGAAGACAGCCTTAAATACCAAGTTTGGTTTGTATGAGTGGATAGTTATGCCTTTTGGCTTGACTAATTACCCTAGCACTTTCATGAGGTTGATGAACAACATGTTGAAGCCCTTCATCAAAAAGTTTGTAGTCATTTATTTTGATGACATACTTGTCTATAATAGAACCATTGAGGAGTATGTTGACCATTTGAGCCAAGTATTTGATGTTCTACTACATGAGAGGCTTTTTGCAAATCTCAAAAAGTGTTCATTTTGTGTGGAGAAGGTGGTATTCTTGGGGTTCATGGTGAGTACCAATGGTGTAGAGGTAGATAAAGAAAAGGTTGAGCCTATTAGTTCATGGCCAACTCCTACTAATTCCACCAAAGTGAAGAGTTTCCATGGGTTGGTAAGTTTCTATTGACGCTTTGTGAAAGGCTTTAGTACTATTGCTTCTCCTCTAACCGAATTGATCAAAAAAAAGCCTTTCAATAATTGAAGTCTATGTTGAGCACTTCTTTTTTGCTACAATTGTATGACTTTGATAAAGTTTTTTTTAACAACCCTTGGGTGGGTCAGGGGCTGAGTAACACCCCCAAGCCTTATCATAAATAAAGACAAAGCAGAAAATACAAGGAGGGGGACATAAACCTTACCTCCAATCCTATAGTGGTTCATAAGTTGACTAGCCTACATAAACCTTTTGAGATGAAATGTGATGCTTCAGGTGTTCGTATTGGTGGTGCATTGATGCAAGAAGGCAAGCCTTTGGCCTACTTTAGTGAAAAGCTAAAGGGGGCCTCATTGAACTACTCAACATATGATAAAGAGTTGTATGCACTTGTGCGGGTGTTGGCTATCTATGGCACAAGGTGTTTGTTATAAGGATGGATCATGAGTCCTTGAAACATCTAAAGGGGCAATCAAAGTTAAAGAAGCGCCATGCTAAGTGGGTGGAATTCATTAAAATATTTCCTTATGTGATCCACTACAAGCAAGGGAAAGAAAATATGGTTACTGATGCTTTGTCTAGAAGGTTCCTATTGGTTAACACCTTGACTTCTAGAATGATGGGGTTTGAAAGCCTAAAGGAGTTCTACTCTAAGGACTCCGACTTCAAAGAGATTTTTGATGAACTTGGCCAATGGAAGCGTGTGGAATGTTTCCAAATTCTTAATGGTTATTTGTTCAAGGATGGAAAAGTGTATGTACCTATGATATGATATCGCCTAGAATTATTCATGATAGACCTATTCTTCAAGGTCTAGATAAGAGGATCCAAACTCACCCTTGGAGCATAAAAGGGAGCTTGGAAGAGCCTCATTAGACTCCAAGTGAAGAAATTCCATATTTGGATGATCACATGGAGCAAATAAGAGACTGCTAGTGAATCTGCCATGTGGTTCGGCCCTGGTGCGACACGCACATCAGCTGGTGCGACCCGCACACCACTTTGCACCTCAAGGTGCGACCAACACATTGGTTGGTACATTTGGCACCTTGAATGCACCTCAGCTTGCACAAGACCCATCATGGGCTAACTTTGTAGTCTTCCAAGGTCACTTTTAGCCTTAATGTAATAACTATAATTAGGGGTTCCCTTCTGTTTAGCTCATTAGTTGTTGATTGATATATAATTATCTCTTTTAGAGTTTTAGCTTGTTAGCTTGGGTGGATTCCCAATTAGTTAATGTAGTGTAGAAATCTATTGGGTGGATTCCTAATAGTCTATTAGGTAGATTCCTAATAGTTTAGATGAGTAATTATGGGTGAATTTCCTAGGTTGCTTGATAAATTCTTTTGCTTAAATTTTACTAGAGAATACTTATTTGTGAATTCATTTGGAGTACTTCTGCCTTGTTGATTCAAGTTGGATTATAATTTGGTTATTGTAATCAATTGGAAGGTGAATGTATAAAGTCCTTTGTTGCCCATAATTGTAATTTCTTAGTGTTAATTCGCATATATTTTGTTTATTGCAATTCCATGTTTGATTTCGATTAGTCTCCCTAATTGAGATCTTATCATTTGGTATCAGAGCTTAGGCTAAAGGATTTTTCCCACAATTCTTAATTCTGAGTTCATAAATTTGAAGATTTCAAAAAACAAAATTGGTTGAAAAATGTTTTTTTTTCCAAAAAAATATTTTGATTTTGTGTTTTGTTTGAGTTTCTAATACTAGAATCATGTTCTCTAGTATTGATTGAGTCTAGATCTGAAATTTGAGCTTATTTGGAGAAGATTTGAAGTTTTCACCATTGTTGAGTGAAGAAAAGCTTGAAGGTCCAACAAGTGGGTTTAAGATCTGGGTGAAATTGGAGGCTCAAAAGTATTGGTGTTTGTTCTCCCTATCATAAGGAGTTCAAATATCATATTTGGTGCTAATCGGAGTTGAAATCCATTGGGTTCAAAATTTGAATGTTCTTCATGTTCATAGTGTTCCTCATAGCTTGAAGAAGGAGGATTTCAAATCTGGGTTCGATTGGGTTTTAATTGGTGTTAATACATAGTAGGCTTTGTTCTCCTTGCCAAGGGGAGTTCAAATATCATATTTGAAGAAAATCCGAGTTAAAAATCTTAAGGTTCATATTTTGGGTTGTTCTTCATGTTCTTGGTGTTCATGGTGTCTTGGAGAACAAATAGTGGAAAAAGGTGTGTTTGATTCAAAGAATAAAGAAAACAAAAGAGTACTTGTGTTAGTACAAAAGGAATTTAACAAAAAGGGCAAGTACTAGGAGAAAATGTACAAGAAAAATAAAAAAAAGTGCAAAAATCGGAAGCTTCAGGTGTTCTATTTTGGGCTGTGCGACGCGATGTGCGCAGGGCACTTTGGAAGGTGAAAAATGCACCAGACTTCACCCTAGGGTAGTTTACAATCTGTTTTGGGTATGCAAAGTCATGTGCAAAGCGCAGAGTTGCATGTGCGAAACCCACCAGCCTCGACACAAGCTAAAAGTTGCGAATCTTATTTTCTCCAACAATTCTCAGGTTCTATCTTCTTAGTTTCTTTTCTTTGATTCTTCTTATCAAATAGAACTCTTAAAGCTAATTATCAACAAGTAATTGATCTACTTAGTTGTGATTAGTTCTTAAGTCCATTTTCATTTTGTGCTTCTTCTTTCAAATCTTTTATCGTTTTCAAACCCCTTGTATAACTTCTTAGCTCCGTCCATATTTTGCTTTGAGTCATACTTTCATTGATTAAACAAGAATCTATTCTTCCACAAAGAATTAGTAATCCTTGTGAAGTAAAGGCGAAGCAAGTTTGAGACCAAGTTCAGGAAGAAGCCATAGAAGGAAAGGTGAGCGTCTACATACGAGATGCGTGAGGAGCTTTACTACTAACATTATTTGTTCATTTTGCAGGCACAAATGTATAAGGCCATTGAAATGCCACTAAATAGAAAGGTTTAATGAATCATGTGGAGTCCTATGCCGATTCGTCAAGGAAATTGGCAAAGATGAATAGGAGGATGGATGTTCATGAAAAGAGGATGGCCTATGGCAAGGTTGGAAGCACGGAAGATTCACCTCATACCACCTATGGATCGTGAGTAAATAGGAATCTGAATTCTTTGATGACGATAAATTGAGGTCAATAACACGAGTCATACCGCCCACAAGCCACTCAAAATCCCACTCCACATATCCAATATCCCCATTTACAAATGTTTAACTTCCCGAGTAATATTAGAGAAACCCCTCTTTACCTAAATCGCCAACATAATCACCTCTTACAAGGGAAACCTTCCTTTGTAGCAACTCAAACCCAAACTCCACTATGAAATGCATCACATGCTTCCTTACATATAGCATATTATCCAAGCCAAGAGCCTTACCAAAATAAGCAATACCAAAATCCTCTCTACGAAGAGATAGATGATGAGACACATGCTCCTAGATATTGGGATGGACCTCAATGTATTGATCAATATGGTTATGGTGCACCAAGAGGTAGAGTGCAAATCGAAGGCTATGGTAAAAATCAAGGTGCACAATGGCAAGGGTATATAGCTTGAGTTGATCACTATGATGATAGATATGATGGTCGATATGCTGACCGTTATGGTAATAACTATGATGATAGATATGGTGGTCAATATGATGATCGTTATGGTGATCAATACGGTGATAGATAGGGTGATCTACATGGTGATCGCTCTGTACTAAATATGGTGATCATCATGGAGATCGTAAGGACCAAGATAGTGGGTTGAATACCATCCAGGTGAGTCTTCCAAATTCAAAAGATAGCAGTCAAGCTACTCAAGCTAACTACAATGCAAGATGGAGAGACCAAGATAAAAGAGGTATTTGTGTTAATCCTAACTTCCCTCATCCTTCTACTATTCAATGTTCTAAATGTCAAGGTAGAGGGCACATTGCAAGTGAATGTCCTTATTTGAGGCCAATTGTACCAATTAGTGATAAATCTTGTACTCACAATGTGATAGAGTGTGAGGTGAAGGGTGATGGTAATGAGCCTAAGATTAGGCATGGGGAAGCAAACTCAAAAACTGATAATGAGAAATTGGAGGAGGACTTGAACTTCTCTTTTGCCTTAAGACAAATCATGGAGGACCTTTCTAAAGAAGAACTTGACCAAAGTGTGAACCTATTTCATACTAGGTGTAAGATCTTGGAGAAGGTATGTTCCTTGGTTGTTGATAGTAGGAGTAGAGCTAATTATGCAAATAATGGGATGGTTGTCCGAATAAACCTCCCTACACAAAGGCACCCTAATCCATATAAATTTCAATGGCTCAAAGAGAGTGGTAAAGTGGAGGTAACCGAGCAAGTAGTCATAAAGTTTAGCATTAGAAATTATCAAGATGAAATCCTATGTGATATCATGCCCATGTCCATGCCCATGCTAACATGTCATGTATTGCTTGGAAAATTGTGGCAAGTTGATAGGGATGTCAAATTTAAAAAAGGGTCTAACAAATACTCATTTGTATTTGGAGGATGAAAGAGCAGTCTTGCACCTTTGACACCCCATCAAGTGAGTGAGGACTATAAAATCATGAGAGAACTTCGAGAAGTAATACAAAAGGAAGAAATGGAGAAGCATGAGAAAGAAATGTTGCTTACTAAAAAGGAAAAAGGCTTGGCTAATGAAGAAGATGACTTGTTTGTGAATATGGAGCCAAGCACATGTTTGAAAGGTATGGATGAGAAACACTTCTTAGTGGGACTCATCAACACAGATCTTGAATTTCACACTAACCCAAATACTAGCATTTTGCCTAGTACCAACTCTTCTCTTTTACAGGTTCATAAAGGAATACTTTCCAATGAGGTTCCTAAAGGATCACCGAACCAAGAAGGAATTGGAAGCCTAATGGGATCCGACTCTATGGATTCCAACTTGAGAAAGAAAAGGAAGAAATAATCCTATTGGTACAAGATGATGCTTGATTTGGGAACACCTTGTGAGCCATGGTTGAGACATAAGCATGCCAAATTAACACCTCAACCCCAAGGTATGTATCCATTCCCTCCTATTTTAAGTGACCCTTGGAGTCATGATGATATTTTCCTTATGGTAGGCCAATCCTTGAAATTGTGTGACTTTATGACCTACCTTAAAGTGTCGATGTGTCTCAAACCTCGTCATGATTTGTTGATGCTATGCTTAAATTGTGTGAGCTCTGCAACCTGAATGCCCCCTTTATTTGTTTCTTTGGAAAGAGTACATGGTGCATACTTGATGCCCAACCTTTGTTTCCTACTCCTTGTCACACTCATGTGGATGGATAAGTTGAAATGTTGGGATAAACATTTAGGAGTATGCTACAACTTATAAATAGGGAGAACCCAACTTTTTGGGAGGACTATTTATTGAGGGAAAATGTAACGTATTGTTTCTTCGATCTCTCTAATGGCATAACTCCATGTGTTGATACCCTCCCTTTAGAATCTTGTTTGAGAAAAGAGGGTGAATTGTACATCAAAAGCCTTATTTTCCCTCCTTGTGTTCTAAATAGTGATGAACTTCTTGCTAGCATTCAAGGTTTGAAGTATAGATTGACAATTGAGAACACTTGGAATGAGTTTGGTGATCTTCAATCCTTTCTCTAGTACTTGTTTAAATTTGATAAACCCTTGATAGTGGGTGATATCATGCTTGTGACACCTAGGGTACATGTGATACGATATTGCCCAGCACAACCCCTACGAGTCCATTCACTAGGAGTCAAGGCAAAGAACTCCAAGCCTTAGAAGCTCTATTCATGAAGAAATAGGCATTGGACACCATTGAAGAGCATAGATCAAGGATCTACAACTTATGGATGATCGCATGGGAAGATGAGTCTGCCAGTGATCTATTTTGAAGGGTGCGACACACACTTTCCATGGTGCTAAATGCACCTTCAACGCACAAGATGTCCAACTGCATTCTGCTCCAGAGGTGCGGCCAGTTGTGCAACCAGCACTTCCTGTGGTGCTAAACTCACCTCAAACGCACCATAGAGTGTTGGGACCATGTTGGGCTATCTTTCAAGGTCAATTTTGGGCCTTTAGGTAATAGCTATAATTAGGGGTTCTCTTCCCTTAGCTAATCAGATTTTGATGAATATTGAATTGCTTTGAAAACTTCTAGTTGGTACTCTAGTTTGTAGTTCTTGGGTGGATTCCCAATTAGCTAATATTGTTGTAGAAATCTATTGGGTGGATTCCTTTGATTGCTTGTTAACTTCTTTGCTTGATTAATCATAGAGTCATCCATTTGCGGATTCATTTATTTATTTCTTTGTTTGATTGAGGAGTTATTGTTGATTGAACAAGTTCAATTGGGAGGTGAGGGTATAAAGTCCCTTGTTGCCCATAAACTTGATTAATTGGCTTTAATTCACATATCTTTTACTTATTTAATTTCTGCATTTGGATTTAATAAGTGTCCCTAATTGAGATCTTATCATTTGCTATCAGAGCTTAGGCTAAAGGATTGTTCCCACAATTCTTAATCCTAGGTTCAGAAATCTGAAAATTTCAAAAAAATTGTGTGAAAAACGTTTTAAAGAAAATTCCTACAAAAGAATTGTTGATCTAGTGTTTTGTTTGAAAATTTGATATTAGATTTGTGTTCTCTAATATCAATTGAGTCTAGATCTGAGATTTGAGCTTGTTTGTAGTTGAATCGAGGATTTCACTATTGTTGGGTGAAGAAGCTTGAAGAACAAGTTCAAGATCTGGGTTGATTGAAGGATTCAAACCTATTGGGCTTTGATCTTCTATTCATAAGGAGCTTGAATCTCAAGTTTGAAATTTGGTTGAGGTTTGAAGGATCTACCATTTTTGAAGTTTGAAGAACTTGCGGAACACAAAATGGGTCTCTTCAATTTGGAGTGATTTTATTCTAATTTGTATCGGGCATTGTTCTATTTATCAAGGAGAGGCTACATTTAAAATTTGGAGTCATTCCGAGTTGAATTGAGACAGTTGGAAATTTGAAATTCATAGGTGTTCTTCAAGGTGATTGTTGAAGAAGAATGTGAAATAAAGTTGTTTGATCCAAACAAGGAGTAAAGGAAAAAGGTATTTGTGTTTGTACTAAAGGGAATTTACCAAAAGGGGCAAGTACTAAGAAGAAAAAGTACAAAAGGCTGAAAAACGAGTACAAACGCAGAGGCTTCAGGTGTTCTGCCTGGTGCTGTGCGAAGTGATGTGCGACCAATACTTTGCTTGGGGTGAGACTCACCAGAACTTTGCACCAAGGAGTAGCACTTTCTAGTTTTGTTGTGCGAAGTAAGGTGCGTTGGGCACTTTCCCTTGTGCATTTCGCATATCGCTCCGCACCAAATGGAAGTTCAAAATCGAGTTTGCTCCAACAAATTTCAGGTTTAATCTTCTTAGTTTCATTTCTTTGATTCTCTTATCATCTAGAAATCTTAAGACTAATTATCAACAAGTATTTGTCCTAATTAGTTGTGATTAGATCTCTTGCGTCCATTTCATTTCGTACCAATTACTTGTGAACCTTTTCTCATTTAAGCAATCGTTGAAAACTTTCTTGGCTCCGTCCATTTGATTTTGAGTCGTCCTTCTTTTGGGTAACAAGAATCCATTCCTCCACAAAGGATAGGTGACTTGTGACTTAGTTGAGCAAAGGAAGTTCACTATCAATCCTTGGAAGATACCATAGGAGGTAAGTGAGTGTTCACATACGAGAGGATGAGGAACCTATACTACTGACCTTTTGTGTTGAATTTTGCAGGTACAAATGTCCAAACAAATTGATAGTTGTTATGAAGGACACATGTCCTTTAATATGGAGGCCGTTTTTGACTCAATTACAATGCAAATGGCAGAAATGAATGGAGAGATAACGGACTTAAGTGGAGGTCTAGCTATCATGAATGGAAGGATGGATCGTATGGAGGATTGTATGGTTATTGTTGATAGTCCCAACTGAGAGGACTCACCTCAAACCACGCATGGGTCGGGAGAAAATAGGAATACGAGTTCCTCAATGACTATTACCCCGGGGCATGCACAAGAGTTATGCAACCCTCGAATTTACGCAAGCTCCACTCCACATAACCAACAACCTCCTTTCCAAATGTCTAACTATCCAAACACTATTAGACCAAGTCCCACTCATCCAAATTACCTGCTACAAGAGGAACGTCCTTTTGTAGCAAAGCAAAACCAACTCCACTTTGAAATACATCACATGCTAACTTGCAAGTACCACATGTCCAAACCCAAGAGCCATACCAAGATAGCCATCACAACCCACTCTACGAAGAGTATGAGGAAATGAATGCCAACCAAAACTATGATGGTCCTCAATATGGTGGTCAATAAGGTTATGGAGCACCTAGAGATAGAGTGCAACCCGGAGGTTATGGTCAGAACCAAGGAGCAAGATAGAAAAGGGATGGAGATCGAGGTGAATGGTTTGATGATCGTAATAACGATCAATATGGGTATCGAGGTGATAGATATGGTGGCCACAATGATGATAGGTATAGATATCGACAAGGAGATCGTGGTGACCAAGAATGGAGTTTGAACACCATCAAGGTTACTCTTCCAACCTTCAAAGGTAGTAGTGATCTGGAAGAATTCCTTGAATAACAGGTCCAAAGTGAGCAGATATTTCTCACCAACAATATTTTAGATGCTATGAAAGCCAAATATGCCCTTACTCAATTTGAGGGATATACATCCACATGGTGGGAGTCCAAGGTGAGAGAACGAGCCTGAGATCTCATTTATGATTTTCCTACGTGGCAAGAGGTTCTAGCCCTTATGGAAGTGAGGTATGTTACACCTACCTATCATCAAGAAGTTCTCAAAAAGGTGTACCTCCTTCGACAAGGTACCAAAAGTGTTGAGGAGTATTATGATAAGTTCGAAAGTTTGAGATTGAAGTCTAAGCTTAAAGAACTGGTATTGAACACGGTGATACGATTTGTCACTAACTTTAAGCAAGACATCTCAAAGACGATGCGTCTTAAACACTATGATAGCTTGGAGGAAGCCTATCACGATGCTACCAAGGCAGAGATTGATTTGAAAGAGTAGAAGTCATTCGAAACCAAGGGTACTACAACCTCCTCGTGGAACAAAAACAATGACAAGTGGAAGTATTCTACCACTAGGGAGTACACAAAGGGTAGTGGTTAATCTACTCAAGCTAAAGTTGATAAGCCAAAGTGGAATGACAAGGCTAAGGAAGGTAATCAATGGAAACCTATCTTTTCTCGTCCTTCCATCGCTCAATATTTTAGATCTCAAGGAAGGGGACACATAGCTAGTAAGTGTCCCAACCGAAGAACAATTGGGCTTACAAGGATGGGTACCACACCAAAGAAGATGAAGAGTATGGTGAAGAGAGTGGTGATGAAGAACCCAAAGGTAATGAGGATGAAACACCTTTGAATGATTATGAGAGGATAGAAGAGAGGCCAAACTTTGCTATGCTTGTGAATGCAAGATTGCCTCTAGAGTATGACGATGATAAGCCATTGCCCTTGAAACTGAATTTGTCTTGCATTATGAGGCGGATTATAGGAGCTATTGCTAAAGAGGATCTCGATCAACGGGAAAACTTGTTTCATGCTATATGCAAGATCCTAGACAAGATTTATTCCTTGATCATTGATAGCGAGAGTTGTACTAATATTGTGAGTGACACTTTGGTGGAACAAATGCAACTTTCCACCAAGAAGCATCCTAGTCCTTACAAGCTCCAATGGCTCAATGAAAGCGGTGAAATGAAGGTCCTCAATCAAGTAAGTATTAAATTTAGCACTAGTAAATATCAAGATAAAGTTCTTTGTGATTTTGTACCTATGCTTGCTTGTCATATATTTCTTCAAAGACCTTGGTAATTTGATAGAGATGTTGGTACATTAAGGGACAACCAACAAGTATTCTTTCGTATTTGGTGGTCGAAAGTTCTCTCTTGCTCCTTTAACTCCCTACCAAGTTAGTGAAGATTATCAGATCATGAAAGATCTCCAGGAGAAAATGAAATTAGTGGAGGATGTTAGTACAAGCTCTACATATGTACAAGAAAAAGGAGATGGCTTAGCTAAAAAGAAGAACAAGATGTGCATGATAGTTAAGCCAAGCAATTGTTTGAAAGGTGTTGCTGAGGAACGCTTTCTAGTGTGCCTTGTCAACAAGGATCTTTTGTTGCATGCCAACCAAGATACTAGCTCTTTGCCTAGTGTAGTATCATCTCTTTTGCAGGAATATGAGGGTATATTTCCTGAAGAGATGCCTGATGTATTCCCACCCTTGAGGGGTATTGAACATCAAATTAATTTTGTGGCCGGATCTCAAATTCCAAACCGTTTGCATATAGAAGCAATCCGGAGGAGACTAAGGAATTACAACGGTGAATTGATGAACTCCTTGAAAAGGGACTTGTGAAAGAAAGTCTTAGCCCTTGTGCCGTACCGGTTATCTTTGTTCCCAAAAAAAGATGGCACTTGGAGGATGTATATTGATTATAGAGCCGTCAACAAAATAACGGTAAAGTACCGACATCCTATTCCTAGACTTGAGAACATGCTTGATGAGATTTGTGGCTCAATTGTATTTTCGAAGATTGATCTTCGAAGTGGCTATCACCAAATTCATATGAACCCAGGAGATAAATGGAAGACGACCTTCAAAACCAAGTTTGGTTTGTATGAGTGGCTAGTTATGCCTTTTGGCATGACTAATGCCCCTAGCACTTTCATTAGGTTGATGAACCATGTGTTAAAGCCCTTCATCAACAAGTTTGTTATCATTTATTTCAGTGACATACTTGTCTATAGTAGGACCATTGAGGAGCATGTTGGCCATTTGAGGCAGGTATTTGATGTCCTACGACATGAGAGGCTCTTTGCAAATATCAAAAAATGTTCATTTTATGTGGAGAAGGTGATATTCTTCGGGTTCATGGGTGAGTGCCAATGGTGTAGAGGTGGATGATGAAAAGGTTAAGTTTATTAGATCTTGGCCAACTCCTAATAATGCAACCGAAGTGAGGAGTTTCCATGGGTTGGCAAGTTTCTATCGTAGCTTTGTTAAAGGCTTTAGAACTATTGCTTCCCCTCTAACCGAATTTATAAAGAAGTACACACCTTTTATTTGGGGAGATGTTCAAGAGAAATACTTTCAAGAGTTGAAGTCTATGTGGAGCACTTCTCCTTTGTTGTAATTACCCGACTTTGATAAAGATTTTGAAATCGAGTGTGATGCTTCGGGTGTTGGCATTGGTGGAGTATTGATGCAAGAAGGGAAACCTTTAGCCTACTTTAGTGAAAATCTAAAGGGGGCCTCATTGAACTACTCAACATATGATAAGGAGTTATATGCACTTGTGCGGGAGTTGGCTCATTGGCAACACTATCTATGTGACAAATAATTTGTGATAAGATGGATCACGAGTCCGTGAAGCATCTAAAGAGCCAATCCAAGTTAAACAAGTGCCATGCTAAGTGGGTGGAGTTCATTGAAACATTTCCTTATGTGATCCAGTACAAGGAAGGGAAAGAAAATGTTGTTGCCGATGCTTTGTCTAGAAGGTTCATATTGGTTAACACCTTGACTTATAAAATGATGGGTTTTGAAAGCTTAAAGGAGTTCTACTCCAAGGACTCTGACTTCAAAGAGGTTTGTGATGAACTTGGCCAAGGAAAGCATGTGGAACGTTTTCAAATGATTGATGGTTATTTGTTCAAGGATGGCAAGGTGTGTGTTCCCATGAGTTCATAGAGGGAGTTCTTCCTCAAAGAAGCTCATAGTGATGGAATAATGTGACACTTTGGTGTCAATAAAACACTTGACATTCTCATGGAGCAATTCTATTGGCCAAAGATGAGGCATGATGTGGAGAAGCTATGTGGATAATGCCTCGAGTGCAAGCAAGCCAAGTCCAAGACTCATCCCCAAGGTATGTACACACCTCTCCCTACCCTTCTTTGTCCTTGGATGGACACTTCTATGGATTTCGTGTTGGGACTTCAAAGAACCAAGCGAGGGCATGATAGTATATTTGTGGTAGTGGATCGATTCTCTAAAATGTCTCATTTTATTCCATGCCATAAATGTGATAATGTATCTCATGTTGCATGTTTGTTTGTGAGTCACGTGCTTAAATTGCATGGAGTACCTCGTACTATTGTTAGTGATAGGGACTCCAAGTTTCTTAGCCATTTTTGGAAGAGTCTATGGGGTACACTTGGTACCAAACTCATGTTCTCTACTTCTTGTCATCCTCAAACGGATGGTCAAACTGAAGTAGTTAATAGGACTCTTGGGAACATGCTTCATTGTATGATTAGAGGATCCCCAACTTCTTAGGAGGATCTTTTACTTTTAATTGAATTTGCTTACAATTGGTTTCTTCACTTCTCTATTGGCATGACTCCTTTTTAAGTGTGTTATGGGTTTAACCTATTGATTCCATTATCTTTAACCCCTTTGTCTAGTGATATTGTTGTGATCTTAGATGCAAAGCGAAGGGCAAAAGAGATGGTGAAGATTCAAACAAAGGTAAGGGAGTCCATGGAAAAGAACAACTCCAAGGTGGCTCTCCGGCAAAATCATGGAAGGAAGAAAGTGATCTTTCAACCCAATGATTAGGTTTGGGTTCACTCTTGGAAGGAAAGGTTTCCACAACTTTGCAAAAGGAGGTTGAGTCTAAGGGGTTATGTCCCATACCAAGTGCTTGAAAGGATCAACGACAATGCCTACAAGATAGATCTACCATGTGAGTATAATGTTCACAACATTTTTAATGTAAGTGATCTATCTTCTTGTGTTGTAGGTGAAGCTATGGATTTGAGGATGAATCCTTTTCAAGAAGGGGAGGATGATACGATTTTTCCCAGCACAACCCCTACGAGGCCATTCATTAGGAGCCAAGCCAAAGAACTCCAAGCCTTACAAGCTCTATTCATGAAGAAAGAGGCATTGGAGACCATTGAAGAGCGTAGATCAATGATCTACAACTTATGGATGATTGCATGGGAAGATGAGGCTGCCAGTGATCTATTTTGAAGGGTGTGACATGCACTTTCCATGGTGCTAAATGCACCTCTAATGCACAAGCTGTCCAACTGCATTCTGCTCTAGAGGTGCAGCCAGTTGTGCGACCAACACTTCCTGTGGTGCTAAACTCACCTCAAACACACCACAGAGCGTTGGGCCCATGTTAGGCTATCTTTCAAGGTCACTTTTGGGACTTTCTGTAACAGCTATAAATAGGTATTCTCTTCCCTTAACTAATCAGATTTTGATAAATATTGAATTTCTTTGAAAGCTTCTAGTTGATACTCTAATTTATAGTTCTTGGGTGGATTCCCAATTAGCTAATCTAGTTGTAGAAATCTATTGGGTGGATTCCTAATAGTACTATTGGGTGGATTCCTAATAGTGTAGTTGAGTGATTAGGGTTGGATTCTTTTGATTGCTTGTTAACTTCTTTGCTTGATTAATCATAGAGTCATCCATTTGTAGATTCATTTGTTTGTCTCTTTGTTTGATTTAGGAGTTATTGTTCATTGAACAAGTTCAATTAGGAGGTGAGGGTATACAGTCCCTTGTTTCCAATTAACTTGATTAATGGCTTTAATTCACATATCTTTTGCTTATTTAATTTGTGCATTTGGAGTTCGATTAATCTCCCTAATAGAGATCTTATCAAAATGTGTCATTGCCTACTTTGGGTTTTAACTATATACTTACATCCTTGTTTGATACACTCGTGCTTAAGTTATGTGAGCCACAACTTGTGGATGCTAAGTTTCATACTTATTTGTGGGAGAGTCCTTAGATGTTCAAGACTTCTTGTCACCTTCATAGGGTTGGAAAATTTGAAGTATCGAATGGGACTCTTGGGAGTATGCTTAGTGCCATAAATGGAAGAAACCCAACTTTTTGGGAAGACCATTTGATTAGAAGTGAATTGGGTTCTTATAGATTCCACATCATCCTTTATATATAGCATAACTCCATTGAAAGATACCACCCCTTTGAAGAGTTGTTTGAAAAGAAAAGGTGACACTTGTTTATGTACCGCAAGTTGTTGTCATGTGTCAAAACATGTGAGCATATGCTTTATAGGGTCCTTGAACCTAATTGTGAACTTGCATATGAGGACACCATGATGGACACTAGTGATCTTGTTACCTTTCTTTACTATCTTTTTGCATATGATGATATTCATAAGTGTGTTGAGTATACATCTTATGTAAACTTGAATCATGTGAAAAGAGAAGGTGAAGTATATCCAAATGTTATCACTTCATCTTTAGGTGTTCCACTTTGTTATGGTTTTCTTGATACATTTCTTGAACTTAATAGTATTCTTGCATGTGGAAACACCTTGGATGAGACTAGAATGCTAAATACCTTTCTCTACTACCTCTTTGCATTCGATGATGTCTATGTTTGCCTTAAAGATACATTGGGGAGGGGTAGGCTTTTTTTTGGGTCACACCCTTGTTTGTGTGACAAAGATGAGTGGGTCTTATATCCATTTGACCCCGAAGACCCTTCATGGGTATGTGAGTTTTTAATGGTACAACCCTTTGGATGGTCCTATCCTTATGTTGGGTGGAATAACCAATTCTCTTGTACTCCATATGTTGACTTCATTATCATTAAAATTAGGAATGCTTGGTTGTTCCTTGAGGATATTCCACTTTGGCCTACTATTTCTTATGCTAACCCATGTGCTAACCCTCATACCATGAGGAATTTGTGGTTGTTTGTCCTTTCTATGTTTTTGCAAGGTTTGGATTTGAGGACGAATCCTTTTCAAGAAGGGGAGGATGATATGATATCACCAGTGACATTCATGATAGACCTATACTTCAAGGTCAAGACAAGAGGATCCAAGCCACACTCACCCTTGGAGCACAAAAGGGAGCTTGGAAGAGCCTCGTTACACTCCAAGTGAAGCAATTCCACATTTCGATGATCGCGTGAAGAAAAGAAGAGACTGCCAGTGAATCTGCCTCGTGGTGTGGCCTTGGTGTGACATGCACATCAGTTGGTGCAACCAGCACACCACTTTGTACATCAAGGTGCAACCAGCACATTGGCTGGTGCATTTGGCACCTCAAACACACCTCAGCTTGCACAAGACCCATCATGGGCCAAGTTTGTAGTCTTCCAAGGTCACTTTTGGGCCTTAATGTAATAACTCTAAATAGTTGTTCCTTTCCCTTTAGATCCTTAGTTGTTGATTGATATGGAATTATCTCTTTGAGAGTTTTAGCTTGTTAGCTTGGGTGGATTCTCAATTAGTTAATGTAGTGTATAAATCTATTGGGTAGATTCCTAATAGTTTAGATGAGTAATTAGGGGTGGATTCCCTTGGTTGCTTGATAACTTCTTTTTCTTGAATTTTACATGAGAATACTCATTTGCGGATTCATTTAGAGTACTTCTGCCTAAGGTCACTTTTGGGCCTTAATGTAATAACTATAAATAAGGGTTCCCTTCTCTTTAGCTCATTAGTTGTTGATTGATATGGAATTATCTCTTTGAGAGTTTTAGCTTGTTACCTAGGGTGGATTCCTAATTAGTTAATGTAGTGTAGAAATCTATTGGGTGGATTTTTAATAGTCTATTGGGTGGATTCCTAATAGTTTAGATGAGTAAATAAGGGTGAATTCCCTTGGTTGCTTGGTAACTTCTTTTTCTTGAAATTTACATGAGAATACTCCATTGTGGATTCATTTAGAGTACTTCTGCCATGTTGATTCAAGTTGGATTATCATTTGGTTATTGTAATCAATTGGCAGGTGAAGGTATAAAGTCTATTGTTGCCCATAATTGAGATTTCTTAGTGTTAATTTGCATATATTTTGTTTATTTCAATTTCGCATTTGATTTTGATTAGTCTCCCTAATCAAGATCTTATCAAACTATGAGTTCATGGAGAGAACTCCTACTCAAAGAAGCTCATAGTGGTGGAATGATGGGACACTTTGGTGTCAACAAAATACTTGATATTCTCATGGAACAATTCTATTGGCCAAAGATGAAGCATAATATGGAGAAGCTATGTGGACAATGCCTCGAATGCAAGCAAGCCAAGTCCAAGACTCGGCTCCAAGGTATGTACACACCTCTTCCCACCCCTCTTGGTCCTTGGATGGACATTTCTATGGGACTTCCAAGAACCAAAAGAGGGCATGATAGTATCTTTGTGGTTGTAGATAGATTTTCTAAAATGTGTCATTTTATTCCATGCCATAAATGTGATGATGTATCTTATGTTACATCTTTTTTTGTGATTCGTGTACTTAAATTGCATGGAGTACCTCGCACTATTGTTAGTGATAGAGACTCTAAGTTTCTTAGCCATATTTGGAAGAGTCTATGGGGTACACTTGGTACCAAGCTCATGTTCTCTACTTCTTGTCATCCTTAAATGGGTGGTCAAACTGATGTAGTCAATAGGAATCTTGGGAGCATGTTTTATTGCATGATTAGAGGATCCCCAACTTCTAAAGAAGATCGTTTACATTTGATTGAATTTGCTTACAATCGGCCACTTCACTCCTCTATCGGTATGACTCCATTTAAAGTGTGTTATGGCTTCAACCCATTGGTTCCATTATCTTTAACCCATTTGTCTAGTGATATTGTTGTGAGTTTAGATGCAAGGCAAAGGGCAAAGGAGATGGTGAAGATTCACACGAAGTTAAGGGAGGCCATGGAAAAGAATAACTCCAAGGTGGCTCTGTGACAAAACCATGAAAGAAAGAAAGTGATCTTTCAACCCAATGATTGGGTTTGGGTGCACTTTCAGAAGGAAAGATTTCCCTAAATCTGCAAAATACCAAGTGCTAGAAAGAATCAAACGACAATGCCTACAAGATCGATCTACCATGTGAGTATAATGTTCATAATGTTTTCAATATGAATGATCTATCTTCTTATGATATAGGTGAAGCTATGCATTTGAGGATGAATCCTTTTCAAGAAGGGGAAGATGATACGATATCATCCGTCACAACCCTTACGAAGCCATTCACTAGGATCCAAGCTAAAGAACTCTAAGACTTACAAGCCCTTTTCATGAAGAAAGAGGCTTTGGAGACGATTGAAGAGAGTAGTTCAAGGATCTACAACTTATGGATGATTGCATGGGAAGAAGAGGCTGCCAGCTATTCTGCTTGAGAGATGCAACCATGATAAGATCTCAATTAGGGAGACTTATAAAAATTCAAATGCGAAAATTAAATAAACAAAAGATATGTGGAACTAAAGCTAATCAATCAAGTTTATGGGCAACAAGGGACTTTATACCCTCACCTCCCAATTGCACTCAATCAATAAACAATAACTCAAGTTAATCAAACAAGAGACACACAAATGAATTCACAAATGGATGACTCTATGAATAATCAAGCAAAAAACGTTAACAAGTAATTAAAAGAATCCACCCCTAATCTCTCAACTACACTATTAGGAATCAACCCAATAGTACTATTAGCATTCCACCTAATAGATTTCTAGACTAGGTTAACTAATTGGGAAATCTACCCAATGACTACAAGCTAGAGAGTAGTACCTAGAAGCTTTCAAAGCAATTCAATATTCATCAAAATATGCTTAGCTAAGAGAAGGGAACCCCTATTTATAGATATGATATAAAGGCCCTAAAGTGACCTTGAAAGATAGCCCAACATGGCCTAACACATAGGAGGTGCGTCTGAGGTGTGTTTAGCACCAAGAGAAGTACAGGTCACACCAGCACTTCGCACCTCTTGAGAAGAAATATTTTGGCAGCCTTGTCCATTTCTTATTCATTGGAGATACATTTTGCACCACTAGAAGTGTGTGTCGCATCTTCAAACAGATTCATTGGCAGCCTCGTCTTCCCATGCAATCATTCATAAGTTGATTTACGCTCTTCAATGGTCTCCAATGCCTCTTTATTCATGAATAGGGCATGTAAGGCTTAGAGTTCTTTAACTTGGCTCCTAGTGGATGGCCTCATAGGGGTTGTGTAGGGCGATATCATATCATCCTCTCCTTTTTGAAAAGGATTCATCCTCAAATCCATAGCTTCACCTACAACAGAAGAAGATAGATCACTCATATTGAAAACATTGTGAACATTATACTCACATGGTAGATCGATCATGTAGGCATTGTCATTGATTTTTTCAAGCACTTGGTATGGGCCATCACCCCTTGGACTCAACTTTCCCTTGCAGAGTTGTGAAAATCTTTCCTTCCAAAAGTTAACCCAAACCCAATTATTAGGTTGAAAGATCACTTTCTTCCTTCCATGATTTTGCCGGAGAGCCACCTTAGAGTTGTTCTTATCCATGGATTCCCTTACCTTTGTGTGAATCTTCATCATCTTCTTTGCCCTTCGCTTTGCATCTAAGCTCACAACAATATCACTAGAAAAAGGGGTTAAGGATAATGGAATCAATGGGTTAAACCCATAACACACTTCAAATGTAGTCATGCCAATAGAGGTGTGAAGACACCGATTGTATGCAAATTCAATCACTGGTAAATGGTCCTCCTAAGAAGTTGGGGATCCTCTGATCATGCAATGTAGCATGCTCCCAAGAGTCCTATTGACTAATTCAGTTTGACCATCCATTTGAGGATGACAAGAAGTAGAGAGTATGAGTTAAGTACCAAGTGTACCCCATAGACTTTCCAAAAATAGCTAAGAAACTTGGAGTCCCCATCACTAACAATAGTGCGAGGCACTCCATGCAGTTTAAGCATATGAATAACAAACAAAGATGCAACATGAGATGCATCATCACATTTATGGCATGGAATAAAATGAGAAACTTTTGAGAATCTATCAACTACCACAAAGATAATATCATGCCTTTTTTTGGTTCTTGGAAGTCCCAACACAAAATCCATAGAAATGTCCATCCGAGGACCAAGAGTGCTGGGAAGAGGTGTGTACATACCTTGGGGCTAAGTCTTGGACTTGGCTTGCTTGCATTCGAGGCATTGTCCACATAGCTTCTCCACATAATGCTTCATCCTTGCCTAATAAATTGCTCTATGAGAATGTCAAGTGTCTTGGTAACACCAAAGTGCCGCATTATTCCACCACTATGAGCTTTTTTGAAGAAGAGCTCCCTCTAAGAACTCATGGGAACACACACCTTGCCATCCTTGAACAAATAAACATCAAGCATTTGGAAACATTCCACACGCTTCCCTTGTACAAGCTCATCAAAAATCTCTTTGAAGTCAGAGTCCTTAGAGTAGAACTCCTTTAGACTTTCAAACCCCATCATTCTAGAAGTCAAGGTGTTAACCAATACGAACCTTCTAGACAAATTATCGGCAACCACGTTTTCTTTCCCTAGTTTGTAGTGGATCACATAAGGAAACATTTCAATGAACTCCACCCACTTAGCATGGCACTTTTTTAACTTTCATTGCCCCTTTAGATGCTTCAAAGACTCATGATCCGTCCTTATCACAAATTCTTTGTGTCATAGATAGTGTTGCCAATGAGCCAACACTCCCACAAGTGCATACAATTTCTTATCATATGTTGAGTAATTCTATGAGTCCCCCTTAGCTTTTCACTCAAGTAGGCCAAAGGCTTGCCTTCTTGCATCAAAACTCCACCAATACCAACACCCGAAGCATCACATTCAATTTCAAAAGCTTTATCAAAGTCAGGAAATTGTAGCAAAGGAGAAGTTCTCAACATAGTCTTCAACTCTTGAAAGGATTTCTCTTTAACATCTCCCTAAATAAAGGGTGTGTCCTTTTTTATCAATTTTCTTAAAGGGGAAGCAATAGTGCTAAAGCCTTTCATAAAGCGTCGATAGAAACTTGCCAATCCATGGAAACTCCTTACCTCAGTTGCATTAGTAGGAGTTGGCCAAGATCTAATAGACTCAACCTTTTCTTCATCCACCTCTACACCATTGGCACTCACCACGAACCCCAAGAATACCACCTTCTCCACACAAAATGAACACTTTTTGAGATTTTCAAAGAGCCTCTCATGTAGTAGAACAATAAATACTTGCCTAAAATAGACAACATGCTCCTCAATGGTCCTAATATAGACAAGTATGTCATCGAAATTAATGACTACAAACTTATTGATGACGGGATTCAATACATGGTTCATCAATCTCATAAAAGTGCTAGGGGCATTAGTCCAGCCAAAATGCATAACTAGCCACTCATACAAACCAATCTTGGTTTTGAAGGCCGTCTTCCATTCATCACCCAGGTTCATGCAAATTTGGTGATAACCACTTCAAAGATCAATCTTTGAAAATACACTTGAGCCACAAAGCTCATCAAGCATATCATCAAGTCTAGGAATAGGATATCAATACTTCACCATTATTTTGTTGACGGCTCTACAATCAATGCACATCCTCTAAGTGCCATCCTTTTTGGGGACAAAAATAACTGGTACGGCACAAGGATTAAGACTCTCTTTGAAAATCTCCTTTTCAAAGATTTCATCAATTTGCCTTTGCAACTCCTTTGTCTCCTCCGGATTGCTTCTGCATGTCGGACGATTTGGAATTTGAGATCCAGGCACAAAATCAATTTGATGTTCAATACCCCTCAATGGTGGTAATCCATTGGGCATCTCTTTGGGAAATAAACCCTTATATTCTTGCAAAAGAGATGAAATAATACTAGGCAAAGTGCTAGTATCTTGGTTAGCATGCAACAATAGATCCTTGTTGACAAGGCACACTAGGAAGCGTTCGTCATCAATACCTTTCAAACAATTGCTTGGCATAGCTATCATGCACATCTTATTCTTCCTTTTAGCCAAGTCACTTACCTTTTCTTGCACACTTGTGGAGCCTTCACTAACATTCTCCACCACTTGCATTTTCTGTCGAAGTTCCTTCATGACCTGGTAATCTTCTCTCACTTGGTAGGGAGTTAATGGAGCAAGAGTGAACTCTTGACAAGAAAATACAAATGAATACTTATTGGTTCTCCCTTGATGTACAACATCCCTATCAAATTGACAAGGTCTTCCAAGAAAAATATGACATGCTAACATGGGTACAATATCACAAAGAACTTCATCTTGATATTTACCAGTGCTAAATTTAATACTTACTTGCTTGAGGACCTTCATTTAACCGCTTTCATTGAGCCATTAGAGCTTGTAAGGACTAGGATGCTTCTTGGTAGGATGTTGCATACGTTCCACCAAAGTGTTGCTCACAACATTAGTGTAACTCCCACTATCAATGATCAAGGCACAAATCTTGTCTAGGATCTTGCACCTAGTATGAAACAAGTTTTCTCGTTGATCAAGCTCCTCTTTAGTAATAACTCCTATGATCCGCCTCTCAACACAAGACAAGTTCGTGTTCATGAGCAATGGCTTATACTCATCACATTCTAGAGGTACCCTTGTATTCATAAGCATAGCAAAGTTTAGTCTCTCTTCTATCCTTTCATCATCATCATTCAAAGGTGTCTCATTATCATCACCTTTGGGCTCATCATTTCCACTCTCTTCACCATACTCCTTATCTTTATTGGTATGGTACCCATCCTTGTAAGCCATAATTATTTTTCAGTTGGGACACTCACTAGCAATGTGTTCCCTTCCTTATCATCTAAAGCTTTGAATGGTAGGAGGGCGAGAAAATATAGGTTTTGATTGGTTACCTTCCTTAGCCTTGTCATTCCACTTTGGCTTATCAACTTTTGCTTGAGAAGCTTGACCACTACCCTTGGTGTACTCCCAAATGGTAGAAGACTTCCACTTGTCATTTCATTTTGTCCCATGAGGAAGTTGTAGCACCCTTTGCTTTGACTGACTTCTCATCTTTCAAGTCAATCTCTACCTTGGTAGCATCATAATAGGCTTCCTCCAAGCTAGCGTAGTGTTTGAGTCACATCGCCTTTGAGATGTCTTGCTTCAAGTTGGTGACAAACCATATCACCGTGTTCAATAACGGTTTATCAAGCATAGACTTCCATCTCATGTTTTCAAGCTCATCATAATACTCCTCAACACTTTTGGTTCCTTGTCGAAGGAGGTACACCTTCTTTAGAACCTCTTGATGATAAGTAGGTGTAACATATCTCACTTCCATAAGTGCTAGAAATTCTTGCCATGTAGGCAAATCATAAACAATATCTCGGGCTCATTATCTCACCTTGGACTCCCACCATGTGGATGCATACCCCTCAAATTGAGTAAGGGCATATTTGGCATGGTCATCACGATCTCCTTGTCAATACCCATACCTATCATCATTGTGGCCACCATATCTATCACTTTGATGCCCATATTGATCACCATTGCGATCATCAAACCATTCACCTCAAACTCCATTCCCTTGCCATCTTGCACCTTGGTTCCGGCCATAACCTCCGGGTTGCACTCTATTTCTAGGTGCACCATCACCTTGTCGACCACCATATTAAGGGCCATCATAGTTTCGGTTAGCATTCATTCCCTCAAACTCTATGTAGAGTGGGTTGTGATGGCTATCTTGGTAAGGCTCTTGGTTTTGGACATATGGTACATGCAAGTTAGCATGTGATGCATTTTGAAGTGGAGTTTGGTTTTGGTTTACTACAAAAGGACGTTCCTCTTTGTGGTGGGTAATTTGGAAGAGTGGGGCTTTGTCTAATAGTTAGACATTTGGAAATGAGGTTGTTGGTTATGTGGAGTGGAGCTTGGATTGTTTTGGGGGTTGCATAACTCTCGTGCATACCTCGGGGTAATAGTCATTGGGGAACTCGTGTTCCTATTTGCTCTCGATCCATGAGTGGTATGAGGTGAGTCCTCTTGATTGGGACTCTCAACATTAACCATGTGATCCTCCATATGATCCATCCTTCTATTCATGATAGCCATGCCTCCACTTATGTCTGTTATCTTCCCATTCATTTCCACTATTTGCATTGTGATTGAGGCAAAGGCCGCATCTATGTTAAAGTACACGTGTCCTTCATAAGTACTATCAATTGCTTTTGACATCATACCTGCAAAATTTAGCAAACGAGATTAGTAGTAAAGGTTCCTCACCCTCTCGTATGTGAACACTCAACTTACCTTCTATGCATCTTCCAAGGATTGATAGTGAACTACCTTTGATCAACAAAGTCACAAGTCACCTATCCTTTGGGGAGGAATGGATTCTTGTTACCCGAAAGAAGTACGACTCAAAATCAAACGGGCGGAGCCAAGAAGGTTTTCAACGATTGCTTAAACAAGAAAAGCTTCACAAATAATTAGTACGAAATGAAATAGATGCAAGAGATCTAATGACAACCAAGTAGGACATATACTTGTTGTTAATTAGTCTTAAGATTTCTAGATGATAAGAGAATCAAAGAAAGGAAACAAAGAAGATAGAACCTGAGATTTGTTGGAGCGAACCCCATTTCCAACTTCCAGTTGGTGCGACAGCTTGTAAGAAACACATAAAGAGAAGTGCCAAACACACTTCACTTCGCACAACCAAACTTACAACAATCCTACCTGGTGTGAAGTTTTGGTCGCACCTCACTTTGCACATCACTAGGCAGAACAGCTGAAGCCTTTGCTTTTGTACTCGTTTTTCAGCTTTTTGTACTTTTTGCTCCAAGTACTTTCCCTTTTTGGTAAATTCCTTTAGTAAAAACACTAGTACCCTTTCCTTGTGCTTCTCCTTTGGATCAAACAACTTTATTTCACCTTCTTCTTTAATAATACCTTGGAGAACACCTATGAATTTCAAATTTCCAACTCTTTTAATTCAACTCAGAATGACTCCAAATTTTAAACGTAGCCTCCTCTCGATATAGAGAACAAAGCCCGATACAAATTAAAATCAAATTACTCCAAATTGAAAAGACCCATTTTGTGTTCTTCAATTTCTTCAAAATTCAAAAATGGTTAATCCTTCAAAGCTCAACCAAATTCTGCCAAACTTGAGATTCAAGCTCCTTATGGATATGAGGTTTGAAGTCTCAAATCAACCTAGATCTCGAACTTGTTCTTCAAGATTCTTCACCCAACAATGGTGAATTCTTCAATTCAACTCCAAACAAGTTTAAATCTCAGATCTAAACTCAATTGATATTAGAGAACAAAATCTAATATCAGATTTTCAAACAAAATACTAGATCAACAATGATTTTTTGGAAATTTTCTAAAAATGTTTTTCAACTAATTTTTTTTGAAATTTTCAGATTTATGAACCTAGAATTAAGAATTATGGGAACAATCCTTTAGTCTAAGCTCTGATACCAAATAATAAGATCTCTATTAAGGAGACTAATCCAAATCCAAATGCAAAAATTAAATAAACAAAATATATGGAAAATTAAAGCTAATGAATCAAGTTGGGCAACAAAGGACTTTATACCCTTATTTCCCAATTGAACTCAATTAATAAACAATAACCCAAATCAATCAAACAATAGACTTACAAATGAATTCATAAATGGATGACTCTATGATTAATCATGTAAAGAAAGTTAAAAAGCAATCAAAAGAATCCACCTCTAATTATTTCAACTACACTATTAGGAATCCACCCAATAGTACTATTAAGAATCCACCTAATAGATTTCTAAACTAGGTTAACTAATTGGGAAATCCACCCAATGACTACAAGCTAGAGAGTAGCAACTAGAAACTTTCAAAGCAATTCAATATTAATCAAAATCTGCTTAGCTAAGGGAAGGGAACCCTTATTTATAGCTAATACATAAAGGCCCAAAAGTGACCTTTAAAGATAGCCCAACATGGCCTAACAAACAAGTGGTGCATTTGAGGTGCATTTAGCCCAAGAGAAGTGCGGGTCGCACCAGCACTTCGCACCTCTTGAGCAGAAACATTTTGGCAGCCTTATGCATTCCTTGTGTGTTAGAGCTGTGTTTTTCACCACTAGAAGTGCGTGTCACACCTTCAAACAAATTCACTAGAAACCTCATCTTCCCATGCAATCATCCATAAGTTGTAGTTCCTTGATCTACGCTCTTCAATGGTCTCCAATGCCTCTTTCTTCATGAATAGGGATTGGAAGGATTAGAGTTCTCTGGCTTGGCTCCTAGTGAATGGCCTCATAGGGGTTGTGCCGGGCGATATCATACCACTCAGACTAGTTAGTCTTTATTCGAGAATGAATGATCCCAAAGGGGAGATATTGTAACACCCCAAGATTCTAAGCTAAGACCCAAACAATTTCCATGAGTGTAATGATTATTTGCACGGAATGATGAGTGCTTTGGATGGGAATCATGTTCATAAGAAACTCCTATAAACAAGTTAAGTTGAAAGCACCCCAACCAAAAAAGTTTTCATGTAGGACTAAACTTGGGTCAAATTCAAATGATCATTATTCCTAAAATATGAAGCGTTAGATGGCCTAGTACCTACTAAATTAAAGCTTTTTCAGTCTTCTTTCCAATTCCACCGACCATGCATTAATCTAAGTCCAGAGTAAAAAGTTATAGGCATTTTACTGCAGCAATGTCAGTTTCCACGGACGGGATGATGACCCGCGGAACAAAACTATGATTTGTGGTTTGACTCGTGAAATCAGACCTGAAACTTGGAATTTTCACCCACAAAACAATGGGTTGGTCCATGACACGTAGACCAAAACCACGTTCTATAGTATGACCTGTTGAATGTCAAATTTCAGCCTTTCATCACAGGTTTCCATGAGTCACTTTACGTGTCATCATTTTGAATGATGGTCTATCCTATCAAACATGGCATCACCTTCAGAGAGGTACCAAGACCTCTGAATTCCATGAGTGGGTTGACGAATAATCAACCCATTCCACGATGAGTCAACCCATCAGTTGAACCTTCGATAAACAAGGTACTCTTGTTAAACCTAACATTCCTCGTCCTTCTACCACTCAATGCTTTAGATATTAAGGTAGAGG
Source organism: Jaltomata sinuosa (assembly GCA_003996215.1). Lineage (NCBI taxonomy): Eukaryota > Viridiplantae > Streptophyta > Magnoliopsida > Solanales > Solanaceae > Jaltomata > Jaltomata sinuosa. The sequence goes on from QJPP01002254.1 coordinate 65,974, forward strand.
ACACATTGCAATTGAATATTCTAATAGATGACCCATTCTGGCTTTTCTTGATGGATATTATACGGATGATGAGGAGGAGTGTAAGGGTAAGAGAAAGAATGAAGAGCTTAATAAAGAAGAACCATTGGGTTGTGATAAAGAGAAGTTAGAGGAAAATGTGAATTTTGCTTATCTCTTGAGAAAAGGAGAGCCTATAGAGTGTGAATATAGTATTAGGTAAGAGGAAGAAGCCTCGGACATTGAGCCTTTGCAAGTAAATGTGAACTTATCATCCATCATGAAATGAATCATGAGACCCCTTGCAAAAGAAAAACTTGATCAAAGAGAGAACTTGTTCCATGCTCGTTGCAAGATCATGGATAAGGTATGTTCTCTTATTATTGATAGTGGTAGTTGTGAAAATGTTGTGAATAAGGCTTTGGTTGAAGGAATGCAACTTCCTAGAAAGAAGAATCCCTTTCCCTTTAAGTTACAATGGCTTAATGAAAATAGTGAGATGAAGGTTACCAAGCAAGCAATAGTAAAGTTTGGAATTGGCAAGTATCAAGAAGAGATTCTATGTGATATTGTGCCTATTCTAGCATGTCGTATGTTGCTTGGTAGACCATGTTGCACATGCAACATCATGGGAGGTCTAGCAAATACTCATTTGTATTTGGAAGACAAAAGTTTACTCTTGCACCCTGGACATCCTATCAAGTGAGTGAGGGTTATAGAATAATTAAAGAACTTTGTGAAGTAAATCAAAGGGAAGGAATTGAAAAGAATGAGAGAGAAGTGTTTCTTATGCGTAAGAAGAAGGACTTGGCTAATGAAGAGGATAACTTGCTTGTGAATGTGGAGCTAAGTAAATGCTTTAAAGGCATGGATGAGGAGAACTCCATAGTGGGACTCATCAACATGGATGTTGTATTGCATACTAACCAAGGTACTAGCATTTTGCCTAGTACCAATTCTTCTCTTTTGCAGGTTCATAAAGGGTTACTTTCTAATGAGGTTCATCAAAGTTTGCCTCCCAAAGGTGGAATGACAAGTATCATGGAATCAAATTCTAAGTATTCCAACTTGAGAAAGGGAAGAAAGGACCAATCCTCTTGGTCCAAGATGATTCTTGAGATGAGAATGCCTTACGAGCTAAGGTTTGACACAAGCATGCCAAGTTGACTCTACAAACCCATGGTATGTACCCATTTCCTTTGACTCTAAGTGATCCTTGGAGACATGATGACATTTATGTTGTGGTAGGTAGACTTTTAAGTTTTGATACTTATATGCCCTATCATAAACATGTTGATGCCTCGCATCTTACATCTTTATTTGGTGCCAATATGCCTAATTTGCATGGCCCCGAGTTTAGGATGCAAATTTTATATGTTGTTTGTGGAAGAGTCTATGTGGTACATTTAGAGCCAAGATTATGATGCCAACGTTTTGTTGCCTTCATATGGGTAGACAACTTGAAGTGTTAGGTTGGACTCTTGTGAGCATGCTTGAATTCTTGATTGAAGGGTACCCAACTGCTTGGGAGGACAACATGTATTTGAATAAATGTGTTTCTAATAAGTCCCTCTTTCCCTTCCCAAGTATGACTACATTGAAAGATATCCTCCCTTTGAGGAGTTTTTTAAAAGGAAAAGGTGACACTTGTGTGATGAACCACAAGTTGTTATCATGTGTCCAAACATGTGAGATTATGCTTGATAGGATCCTTGTACCTAATTGTGAACTTGCATATGAGGACACCATGATTGACACTAGTGATGATGTTACCTTTCTTTACTATCTTTTTGCATATGATGATGTTCATGTTTGTGGTGAGTATGCATCTTATGTGGACGTGAATTTTGTGACAAGAGAAGGTGGTGTATGCCCAAATATCATCACTCAATCCTTAGGTGTTCCCCGTTATTGTTCTTTGCTTGATACAATTCATGAGCTTAATAGTATTCTTGCTTGTGAGACTAGAGTGCTAGATACCTTTCTCTAATACCTCTTTGCATTCGATGATGTACATGCTTATGTTGAAATTGCATGTAAAAGGGGTAGGCATACCTTTGGTTTAGTCCATTATGTGTGTGACCAAATGGAGTGGGTCATATATCCTTTTGACCCCAGAAACCTATTAAGGGTATGTGAGTTTATAGTGGTACCTTCCTTTGATGGGTGCTATCTTCGTGATGGGTTGAACAACCAATTACTTTGTACTCCATATGTTGACTACTTTGTCATTGCAATAGGGAATGCTTGGTTGTATCTTGACAATGTGCCTCTTTCGTGTACTACTATTTATGCTAACCCATGTGCTAACCCTCATACTATGAGAAAGTTGTGGTTGTTTGTCCTGCCTATGTTCTTGCAAGCTTTGGATTCGAGGATGAATCCTTTTCAACAAGGGGAGGATGATATGATATCGACCAGTATAACCCCCTACAAGGCTATTCACTTGGAACCAAGCCAAAGAACTCCAAGCCTTACAAACTCTATTCATGAAGAAAGAGGCTTTGGAGACCATCAAGGAGCATCGATCAAGGATCTATGACTTGTGGATGATAGTGTGGGCTGAACAAGAGGTTGCCAGTGGATCTGCCTCAAGGTGCGATCCAGGTGCGAAGGGAATAATGGCTGGTGTGACCAGCACCCCATTTTGCACATCAAGGTGCAACCAACATAATGTCTAGTTCATTTGGCACCTCAAACGCACATCCAGTCGCACATGAATCAAAATGGGCCAAGTTTGGATTCCTCGAATGATATGGTATTTTCCAGCGATAATCATGCTAGACCTATACTTCAAGGTCTAGACAAGAGGATCTGAGCCACACTGACCCTTGGAGCACAAAAGGGAGCTTGGAGGAGCCTCAATACACCCCAAATAAAGCAAGTCAAAGAGTTCCAAACCTTACAAGCTCTATTTATGAATAAAGATGCTTTGGAGACCATTGAAGAACGTAGATCAATGATCTATGACTTGTGGATGATCTCATGGAGAAAAGACGAGGATGACAGAGTTTCTGCATTAAGGTGCGACCCAGGGTGCAACATGCATATCTCTTTGTGCGTTTCACACAGTCCTTTGCACACCATGTGCATTGGGCCTTCTCCATGGTGCAACCAGCACACCCATTTCTGACCAGACCTATCATAGGCTGAGTTTAAAGTCTTCTAAGGTCACTTTTGAGCCTCTTAATATACAAGGCAAACACTATAAATACATGCCTTAGTAATTCACATTCCTTAGATTTTGATGAATATTGAATTACTTTGAAAGCTTCTAGTTGATACTCTCTAGCTTGTAGTCATTGGGTGATTTCCCAATTAGTTAATCTAGTATAGAAATCTATTGGGTGGATTCCTAATTATTTAGTTGAGCGATTAGGAGTGAATTCCTTTGATTGCTTGTTAACTTCTTTCCTTAATTAATCATACAGTCATCCATTTATGGATTCATTTGTTTGTCTCTTTGTTTGAATGAGGGGTTATTGTTTGTTAAACAAGTTCAATTGGGAGGTGAAGGTATAAAGTCCTTTGTTGCCCATAAACTTGGATAATAGGCTATAATCCACATATCTTTTGTTTATTTAATATCCGCATTTGTATTTCAATAAGTTTTCCTAATCGAGATCTTATTATTTGGTATCAGAGTTTAGGCTAAAGAATTATTCCCACAATTCTAAATCTTAGGTTCATAAATCTGAAAATTTCAAAAAAAATTGGTTGAAAAATGTTGTTAGAAAATTTTTATAAAAAAATTGTTGATCTAGTGTTTTGATTGAAATTCTGATACTAGAATTGTGTTCTATAGTATCAATTGAGTCTAGATCTGATATTTGAGCTTGTTTGGAGTTGATTTAAAGAATTCACCATTGTTGGGTGAAGAAGATTGAAGAACAAGTTCAAGATCTGGGTTGATTTGATACTTCAACCCTATTGGGTTTTGATCTCCTAGTCATAAGGAGCTTGAATATCAAATTTGGGAGAATTTGGTTAAGGTTTGAAGGAGTCACCATTTTTGAAGTTTGAAGAACATAAAGAACACTAATTGAGTTTCTTTAATTTGAAGTGTATTGGTTCTAATTTGTACCGAGCTTTGTTATCTATGTCAAGGAGAGGATACGTTTCAAATTTGGAGTCAATCCGAGTTAAATTGAGAGAGTTGAAAATTTGAAATTCATAAGGTGTTCTTGGTGTTCTTCAAGGTGTTGTTGAAGAAGAAGGTGAAATAAAGGGGTTTAATCCAAAGAAAAAGCAAAAGGAAAGAGTACTTGTGTTTGTACAAAAGAGAATTTACCAAAAAGGGCAAGTACTAAGAAGAGAAGTACAAAAAAGCTGAAAAACGAGTACAAGGCAGAAGCTACATCATTCTACCAGGAACTGAGGTGCAACCAACACTTAGCTTGGTGCGAAATGCACCAGAACTTCACCCCAGGCAGATCAACATTCTGTTTTGGGGTGCAAAGCAGGGTGCGAAGGGCACTCTCTCATGTGCGAATCGCATCAGCCGGGGCACGAGCTGAAAGTTGAAGAATCGATTGCATCCATCAAATCTCAGGTTTAATCTTCTTAGTTTCATTTCTTTAATTCTCCTATCATATAGAAATCCTAAGACTAGTTAACAACAAGTATTTGATCTACTTAGTTGTGATTAGATATTTTTGTTTCCGTTTCATTTTGTACCAATTTCTTATGAGCTTTTATCATTTGATCATCCGTTGGAAACCTTCTTGGCTCCGTCAGTTTGATTTTGAGTCATCCTTCTTTCGGGTAACAAGAATCCATTCCTCCACAAAGGATAGGTGACTTGTGACTTGTTGAGAGGTAGTTCACTATCAATCCTTGGAAGATGCATAGAAGGTAAGTGAGTGTTCACATACGAGAGGGTGAGGAACTTTACTACTAACCTCGTGTGTTTAATTTTTCAGGTACAATGTCAAGGTCACTTGATTGTGCTTATGAAGGATAGAGTTTCTTTAATATTGAGGCATCTTTTTCCTCAATCACAAAGCAAATAGCGGATATGAATTGGAGCTTAGCACATTTAAATAGGAGCATGGCTAATATATATAGAATGATGGATCGTATGGAGGATAGGATGGTGAATGTTGAGAGTCCTAATCAGGTGGACTCATCTCATACCACTCATAGGTCGGGAGAAAATAGGAACACGAGTTCCTCAATGACTATTACCTCAGAGCATGTACGTGAGGTATGAAACCCCTGAAATAACCCAAGCCCCACCTTACAAATCCAACAACCCTCCTACCCAATTTCTAACTTTCTGAACAATGTTAGACAAAGATCCACTCATCCAAATTACCTGCTACAAAAGGAACGTCCTTTTGTAGCAAATTAAAACCAAACTCCACTTCGAAATGCATCAAATGCTAACTTGCATGTACCACATAACAAAAACCAAGAGCCTTACCATGATAGCCACCATAATCCACTCTATGAAGAGTTTGAGGAAGTAAATGCTACTAGATACTACGATGGACCTTAACATAATGGAAGACAAGCTTATGGTGCATCGAGAGATCGAGTGCAACCCAGAGGTTATAGTCAGAATCAAGGTTAAACATGGCAAGGTAATGGAGATAGAGGTGAATGGTTTGATGATCACAACAGTGATTATTATGGTAATCGTGTTGATAGATTTGGTGATCACTATGATGAGAGGTATGGTTATCGTCAAGAAGATTGTGGTGACCATGAAAGAGGCTTGCATACCATTAAGGTTACTCTTCTAATGTTCAAAGGGAGTAGTGATCTAGAAGAATTCCTTGAATGGAGGGTGCAAAGTAAAAGGATATTTCTCACCAATAACATTTTGTATGCCTTGAAAGCTAAGTATGCCATTACTCAATTCGAGGGGTCTGCATCCACATGGTAGGAGTCCAAAATGAGAGAACGAGCCCGAGATCTCATTTATGATTTTCCTACAAGGCAAGAGGTGTTAGCGTTAATGGAAGTGAGGCATAATTATCATCATAAAGTCATCAAGAAGGTGTACATGCTTCCACAAGATGCCAAAAATGTTGAAGAATATTATGATGAGTTCGAGAGCTTGAGAATGAGGTCCAAAGTTGATGAGCCTATACTAAACACGATGATTCGGTTTGTTACCAACTTGAGACAAGACATCTCAAAGCCCATGAGACTTTAACATTATGCAAGTTTAGACGAGGCTTTTCATGATACCTATACAATTGTAAAGGACTTGAAGGAAGAAAAAGCATACAAGTCCAAGTTTATCTCAACTTCATCATGGAGAAAGAATGAAGACAAGTGGAAGTTGTCATCTTCCCAAGAGCATTCCAAGGTTAGTGGTCAATCTACTCAAGCTAAAGCCGAGTACAAGGTTAAAGGAGACGACAAAGATAAAGGAGGTACATTTGTGAAACCTAACATTCCTTGTCCTTCTATCATTCAATGTATTAGATGCCAAGGTAGAGGACATATTGCAAGTGCGTTTCCTAATAGAAGAACCATTGTGGCCTTGTTTGATGGATATTGTACAGATAATGAATAGGAGTGTGAGTACAAGAGAAAGAACCACAAGCTCAATAAAGAAGAACCCTTTTTTTTGTGATGAAGAGAAATTAGAGGAAAATGTAAATTTTGCTCATCTCTTAAGAAGAGGGGAACTTCTAGGTTGTGAAGATGGTATGCCTATGGTTAGGCAAGAGGATGAAGCCTAATAATTTGATGTTGAGCCTTTGTAAGTGAATGATAACTTATCATGCATTGTGAGATGAATAACGGGGGTACTTGACAAAGAAGAGCTTGATCAAATAGAGAAGTTGCTTCATGCTCGTTACAAGATCATGGATAAGGTATGTCCTCTAATCATTGATAGTGCTACTGCATGAATGTTATGAGTGAAACTTTGGCTGAACAAATGAAACTTCCTAGTGAGAAGCATCCTTTCCCTTACAAGTTACATTGGCTCAATGAAAATCATGAGATAAAGGTGACCAAGCGAGCAACCATAAAGTTTGGCATTGGCAAGTATCAAGATGAGACTCTATGTGATATTGTGCCTATGCTAGCATGTCATATGTTGCTTCGTAGACCATGTCAATTTGATAGGGATATTCAACATCATGGAAGGTCTAACAAGTATTCATTTGTATTTGAATGAAAAAATCCTACACTTGCACCCTTGACACCCTATCAAGTGAGTGAGGATTACAAGATCATGAAAGAACTTTGGGAAGTGATTTGAAGGAAATATATTGAAAACAATGAGGTAGAATTATTGCTTGTGCATAATAAGGTGGACTTGGCTAATGAGGAAGATGACTTATTTGTGAATATGGAGCTAAGTAAATGTTCAAAGGGCATGGATGAGGAACACTCTTTAGTGGGACTCATCAACATGGAGATTGTAGTGCACACTAACCAAGATACTAGCATTTTATCTACTACCAATTCTTCTCTTTTGTGGGTTCGTAAAGGATTACTTTCCAATGAGGTTTCTAAAAGTTTACCTCACAAAGATGGAATGACAAGTATCATGGGATCTAAATATAAGGATTCCAACTTGAGAAAGGAAAGAGAGGACCAATCTTATTTGTCCAAGATGATTCTTGAGATGGGAATGCCTTGCAAGCCAAGGTTGGAACATGAACATGTCAAGATGGCCTCTCAAACCCATGATATGTACCCATACCTTTTGATTCCAAGTGACCCTTGGAGACATGATGACATTTATGTTGTGGTAGGTATACTCTTGAGTGTAGGTGCTTATTTGCCCTATCATGAACATGTTAATGTCTTGCATATTACATCTTTGTTTGATGCCAATGTGCTTAACTAGCATGGAACCTGAGTGTGGGATGCCAACTCTATATGTTATTTGTTGAAGAGTCCATGTGGTACATTTAGTACCAAGATCATGATGCCAACTTCGTGTAACCTTCACATGGGTAGTCAACTTTAAGTGTTAGGTTGGACTCTTGAGAGCATGCTTGAATTCTTGATGAAGGGTACCCAACATCTTATGAGGACCATATGTATTTGAACAAATATGTTATTAGTAGGTCCCTCATTCACTTCACAAGAATGCCTATCTTGGAAGATACCCTCCCTTTGAGGTGTTGTGTGAAAAGAAAGGGTGACACTTGTGTGTTGATCTGAAAGTTGTTATCATGTGTCCAAACATGTGAGAATATGCTTGATAGGACTCTTGTTCCTAAATGTAAGCTTGCATATGAGGATATCTTGATTGACATTATTGATGTTGTTACCTTTCATTACTATCTTTTTGCGTATGATGATATTCATGTTTGTGGTGAATATACATCTTTTGTGGGCGTGGATTTTGTGACTAGAGAAGGTGATGTATGCCCAAATTTCATCACTCTATCCTTAGGTGTTCCCCATTGTTGTGCTTTTCTTGATGCAATTCAGGTTCTTAATAGCATTCTTGCATGTGGAAACACCTTCAATGAGAGTAGAGTGCTAGATACCTTTCTCTACTACCTCTTTACATTCGATAATGTTCATGATTGTGTTGAATTTACATGTAGAAGGGGTAGGCATACCTTTGGTTTATTCCATTGTGTGTGTGATCAAGTAGTACCTTCAATTGATGGGTTCTATCTTCGTGATAGGTTGAACAACCAATTCCTTTGTACTCCATATGTTGACTACTTTGTCATTGTAATAGGGAATGTTTGGTTATGTCTTGAGAATATTCCTCTTTGGCATACAACTATTTGTGCTAACCCTCATACCATGAGGAAATTATGGTTGTTTGTCCTACCTATGTTCTTGTAAGGTTTGGATTCAAGGATCAATCCTTTTCGAGAAGGGAAAGATGATACGATATCACCCAGCGACAATCATGCTAGACCTATACTTCAAGGTCTATACAAGAGGATCCGAGCCACACCCACCCTTTGAGAAAAGGGAGCTTGGAAGACCCTCAATACACCATAAATGAAGCAAGTTAAAGAGTTCCAAGCCATACAAGCTCTATTCATGAAGAAAGAGGGTTTGGAGACCATTGATGAACGTAGATCAAGGATCTATGATTTGTGGATGATTGCATGGAGAAAAGACAAGGATGATGGAGTTTCTCCCTCAAGGTGCAACCCAAGGTGTGACACACATCCCTATGTGCATTTTGCATTGTCCTTCACACACCATGTGCATTGGGCACTTTTCATGGTGTGACCAGCACATCCATTTCACACCAGCCCGTAATGGGACGAGTTTAGAGTCTTCTAAGGTCACTTTTGGGCCTCTTAATGTATAAGGAAAACACTATAAATACATGCCATAGTCATTTATATTCCTTAGATTTTGATAAATATTGAATTGCTTTGAAAGCTTCTAGTTGATACTCTCTAGCTTGTAGTTATAGGTGGATTTTCCAATTAGTTAATCTAGTATAGAAATCTATTTGGTGGATTCTTAATAGTACTATTAGGTGGATTCATAATAGTTTAGTTGAGTGATTAGGAGTGGATTCCTTTGATTGCTTGTTAACTTCTTTGCTTAATTAATCATAGAGTCATCCATTTGTGGATTCATTTGTTTGACTCTTTATTTGATTGAGGGGTTACTGTTTGATAAACAAGTTCAATTAGGAGGTGAAGGTATAAAGTCCTTTGTTGCCCATAAACTTGGATAATAGGCTATAATCCATTTATCTTTTGTTTATTTAATTTTTGCATTTGGCTTTTGATTAGTCTCCCTAATCGAGATCTTAAAGGTCACTTTTGGGCCTTTAGTTATACAAGACAAACACTATAAATAGAAGCCTTTGTCATTTTCATTCCGTAGATTTTGATGAACTGAGAATTGCTTTGAAAGCTTGTAGTTGCTAATCTAGCTTGTAGTTTTGGGTGGATTTCCCAATTAGTTACTCTAATGTAGAAATCTATTGGGTGGATTCCTAATAGTCTATTGGGTAGATTCCTAATAGGTAGTTGAGTGATTAAGGGTGGATTCCTTTGATTGCTTGTTAACTTCTTTGCTTGATTAATCATATTGAATTATCCATTGGAGAATTTATTTGATTTCTCTTTTATTTGATTGAGGAATTACTGTTGGTTGATTGAGTTCAATTGGGAGGTGAAGGTATAAAGTCATTTGTTGCCCATAAACTTGATTAATTTGCTTTAATTCACATATATTTTGTTTATTTCAATTTTGTATTTGGATTTTGATTAATCTCCCTAATCGAGATCTTATCAACATTAGTGCAACTTCCACTATCAATGATCAAGGCACATATCTTGTCTAGAATCTTGCATCTAGCATGAAATAAGTTCTCCCATTGATCAAGCTCCTTTTTAGTAATAGCTCCCATGATTCGCCTCACAATGCAAGATAGGTTCATATTTACTTGCAATGGCTCATCATCATCACACTCTATAGGCACCTTTCTATTCATAAGTCATGCAAAGTTTGGCCTCTCCTCTATCCTCTCATCATCGTCATTCAAAGGTGTTTTATCATCATCACCTTTGGGCTCATCTTTCCCACTCTCTTCAAAACACTCTTCATCATCTTTTGTATGGTACCCATCTTTAAAGGCCATAATTATTCTTCAATTGGGGCACTCACTAGCAATGTGTCCCCTGCCTTGACATCTAAAGCATTGAACGGTAGAAGGAGGAGAAAAGTAAGGTTTTGATTGGTTACCTTCCTTAGCCTTGTCATTCCACTTGGGCTTGTCAACCTTTCTTGAGTAGCTACTCTTGTTCCATGAGGAAGTTGTGGTACCCTTGGCTTTGAACGACTTCTCATCTTTCAAGTTAATCTCTACCTTGGTAGCATCGAGATAGGCTTCCTCCAAGCTAGCATAGTATTTAAGTCTCATTGGTTTTGAGATGTCTTGCCTCAAGTTGGTGACAAATCGTATCACCATGTTCAATATTGGTTCATCAAGCTTGGACTTCATTCTCAAACTTTCAAATTCATCATAGTACTCCTCAACACTTTTGGTACCTTGTCAAAGCATGTACACCTTCTTGAGAACTTCCTGATGATAAGTAGGTGTAACATACCTCACTTCCATTAGAGCTAGAAATTCTTTCCATGTAGGCAAATCATGAATGAGATATCGGGCTCGTTCTCTCACTTTGGACACCTACCATGTGGATGCATATCCCTCGAACTGAGTAATAGCATACTTGGCTTTCAAGGTATCCAAAATATTGTTGGTGAGAAAGATCCTTCACTTTGTAATCTCCATTCAAGGAATCCTTCGGGATCACTACTACCTTTGAACGTTGGAAGAGTATCCTTGATGGTATTCTATCGCCTTTCATGGTCACCACGATCTCCTTGATGATAACCATACCTCTCAGCATAGTGACCACCATATCTATCATCTCGATTACCATAATGATCACCATGGAAATCATCATACCATTCACCTTAATTCCGACCATAACCTCCGAGCTTCACCCTATCTCTTGGTGCACCATAACCTTGTCTTCCACCATGTTGAGGTCCATCAAAATATTTATTAGCATATGCATCCTCATATGACTCTTCATAGAGTAGGGTGTGGTGGCTAAGGTGACGCTCTTGGTTTTGGTTATGTGGTACATACAAGTTAGCATGTGATGCATTTCGAAGAGGAGTTCAGTTTTGGTTTGCTACAAAAGTACATTCCTCTTGTAGGGGATAATTTGGATGAGTGGAGCTTTGTCTAACATTGTTCAAAAAGTTAGACATTGGGAAAGGATGTTGTTTGATTTATGGGGTGGGGCTTGTATTGGTTCGGGTGTTTCATAACTCGCACGCATGCCCTGGGGTAATCATCATTGAGGAATTTGTATTCCTATTTGCTCCCAACCTTTGAGTAGTATGAGGTGAGTCCTCCCGATTAGGACTCTCAATAATCACCATCCTATCCTCAAAGCAATCCATCCTCGCATTTATATCCGCTACTTGTCTTATGATTGAGGCAAAGGCTGACTCAACCATGAAGGAACTCTCTCCTTCATGAGCACAATCAAGTGCCTTAGACATTGTACCTGCAAAATTCAACAAACAAGATTAGATGTAAAGGTTCCTCACACCTCTTGTGTATGAACGCTCAACTTACCTTCTAATCGTCTTCCTAAGATTGATAGTGAACTCCCCTTGCTCAACCAAGTAACAAGGTCACCTATCCTTTGTGGAGGAATGGATTCTTGTAACTCAAAAGAAGGATGACCCAAAGTCAAACAAATGGAGCCAAGAAGGTTTCCAACGATTGCTTAAACGATAAAAGCTCACAAGAATTGGTACGAAATGAAAATGGAAACAAGAGATCAAATCACAACTAAGTAGACCAAATACTTGTTGTTAATTAATGAAACTAGATGATAGAAGAATAAAAAAAATGAAACTAAGAAGATAGAACCTGAGATTTGTTGGAGAAAATTGGATTTGCAACTTTCAGCTTGTGCTAAGGGCGGTACGTTTCGCCAATGGAACTCTGTGCTTTACACCTCACTTTGCACACCAAAACCAGAAACTTACTTACCCTTGGGCGAAGTGCTGGTGCATTTCGCACCAAGAAAAGTGCTTTTCACACCTGCCCGAGGCAAAATACCCGAAGCTTCCGATTTGTACTCGTTTTCTAATTTTTTTATACTTTTTCCTCCTAGTAATTGCCCTTTTTGGTAAATTCCTTTTGAACTAACACAAGTACTCTTTCCTTTTGCTTATTCTTTGGATCAATCACCTTTATTTCTCCTTCTTCTTCAACAACACCTTGAAGAACACCAAGAACAACTTATGAATTTCAAATTTCCAACTCTCTCAATTTAACTCGAATTGAATCCAAATTTAAAATGTAGCCTCTCCTTGATATAGAGAAAAAAACCCGCTACAAATTAGAATCAATTCAATCCAAATTGAAGAGACCCATTTTGTGTTCCTCAAGTTCTTCAAACTTAAAAAATGACAAATTCTTCAAACCTCAACCAAATACTTCCCAAATTGAGATTCGAGCTCCTTATGACTAGGAGATCGAAGCCCAATACGTTTGAAGTCTCCTTGAACTTGTTCTTCAAGCTTCTTCACCCAACAATGGTGAAATCTTCAATTCAACTCCAAACAAGCTCAAATCTCAGTTCTAGACTCAATTCATACTAGAGAACATGATTCTAGTATCAGAAACTCAAACAAACATAAGATCAAACAATTTTTTTGTAAAATTTTCCAAAAACAATTTTTACCTATTTTTTGAATTTTTGAAATTTATGAACCTAGGTTTACGAATTGTGAAAACAATCCTTTAGCCTAAGCTCTGATACCAAATGATAAGATCTCAATTAGGGAGATTAATCAAAACCTAAATGCGGAATTAAAATAATTAAAAGATATGTGGATTAAAGCTAATTAACCAAGTTTATGAGTAAAAAAGGACTTTATACCTTGACCTACCAAATGAAATTGTTCAACAAACAATAATTCCTCAATCAAACAAAAAAGAAACCAAATGAATCCACAAACGGATGACTCTATATGATTAATCAAGCAAAAGAAGTTAACAAGCAATCAAGAGAATCCACTCCTAATCACAGTTACCTATTAGGAATCCATCCAATATACTATTAGGGTTTCACCCAATAGATTTCTACACTAGAGTAACCAATTGGGAATCCACCCAAAACTACAAGCTAATTTAGTAACTACAAGCTTTCAAAGCAATTCTTCAATTCATCAAATCTAAGGAATGAAAATGACTAAGGCTTCTATTTATAGTGTTTACCTTGTACAATTAAAGGCCCAAAAGTGACCTTGGAAGTCTTCAAATTCAGCCCATGACAGGTCTGGGGTGACTGGAGGTGCTAAACGCACCAGGGGAAGTGCTGGTCATACTAGGGGTGTGAAGTTGAGGTTCTAAATGCACCAGGAGAAGAGATCTTTGCACCCTGATCGCACCCTGGGACAGAATCACTAGTAGGCTCTTTTTCATCCCACGCGATCATCCACAAGTTGTAGATCCTTGATTGATGCTCCTCAATAGTGATAGTATCCACGGTGGCATACCTCTATTAAAGATTGACAGACTCAAATGGAAAATCAAGAAGGTACTTATCGTGGAAGAAGTGTCCAAGAATGATCCCAAAAATATGCTTAGCAAGGAAGAAGCAACCAAGAATGATGGAGGAGAGTCGGCTAAGTGCTACACTTATTTCATGGTCCAAACCCATCCTAGATGAGAAAGATTGGGTCGATGTGGAGTCCAAGAAAAGAAGCTGAAGGGTCCAAGAAAAGAGCTGAAATTTTGCCCCAAAAATAAGCTGAAAACCAAGCCCAAAAGGTGTTGCAATTCATGCCCAAAAGTGGCTGACAATGGACAAGAATTTTGCCCCAAAAGTTGATGCAATGAACATGTATTTTGGTATTGATTAGTCACGTGGTTTCCCCTTTATTTTTGGAAATACTTTTACTTTTCTTCCTATTTTAAAGTTTCCTAGTTTAAAAGTTTCCTAGTTTTAAGTTTTCTAGTTAGGTTTTACTATTTATTTCCATGAAAGTAGAATTCGAATCCCATGCTATTTGGGATAGGTTTCTCCCAATATATAGGAATGAATTTTATTATTTTCATTAAGAATATTATGATTAATATTATTTGAGAGTTTTCTCTTCTTTACACTTTTATGTGTGGTGACTATGGATTTATCTTGCAACCTTATAAGAACGATTCTTTAAGACGTAAGATTGATTTTTTAACTTTATATCTTTGGTTTCTATTAAAGTAAATTTAAGAAGGTAGTTAGTCTTATACTAATTGTTGTCTCTAATTTCTTTGAAATAGGGGTCTAGATCACTTTTGATCTAAGTTCTTAAATTGACTCTATTAATATCATAATTAGTTTTAGTCCGCTAATTTATGAATACTACGATCAATTAAGGTTCTTAGCACTAATCTTGAAATTTGGGGATTTTATTTGCAAATTTCACATATCTTTTAATTTTGTGTCTTTAATTTTAATATTGTTGCTTCCGCATTATTTTTTGTTTATTCAAGTAACCTGATTCTTATCAAATGGTCTCCAAGGCCTCTTTCTTCATGAATAGAGCTTGTAGGGCTTGGAGTTCTTTAGCTTGTCTCCGCATGAGTGGACTTATAGGGGTTGTGCCGAGGGAAATCATGTCACAAAACAAGCTCATAGACGGCAACAAGATGATAAAAACAACACAATAATATCATGTAATAACACGTGACCCTAATACAATCATAACATGTTTTTCTAGGTCGTAATATGATATCGCCCAACACAACCCCTATGAGGCCATTCACTAGAAGCCAAGCTAAAGAACTCCAAACTTACAAGCTCTATTCATGAAGAAAGAGGCTTTGGAGACCATTAAAGATCTTAGATCAAGGATCTAAAACTTATAGAAGATTGCATGGAAATAAGAGGTTGCCTTGATTCTGCTTAGTGGTGTGAAGCAGTAGGTGGAATGTGATAAGATCTCAATTAGGGAGACTAATCAAAATTCAAATGCGGAAATTAAATAAACACAAGATATGCGGAATTAAAGCTAATAGATCATGTGTATGGGCAAAAAGGGACTTTATACCCTGACCTCCTAATTGAACTCAACCAACAAACAATAACCTAACTCAATCAAATAAGAGACACTCAAATGAATCCACAAATGGATGACTCTATGATTAATCAGGCAAAAGAAGTTAACAAGCAATCAAAGGAATCCACCTCTAATTACTCAACTAGCTATTAGGAATCCACCTAATAGACTATTAGAAATCAACCCAATAGATTTCTACAACTACAGAACTAGATTGGGAATCCACATAAGACTACAAGCTATTTAAGCAACTACAAACTTCAAGAGCAATCTTCAATATTCATCAAAATTTGATTAGCTGAGGCAAGAGAACCCCTATTTATAGCTATTACATAAAGGCCTAATAGTGACCTTGAAAGATATCCCAACTTGGCCCAACGCACTGGATGTGCATTTGAGGTGCGATCCACACCATTGGAAGTGTGTGTCATACCAGTACATCGCATATCTTGAGCAGGAGCATCATTGCAGTCTTGTGCTTTTGGAGTGCAAAATTCACCAGGCAAATTAGGGGTCGCCCCTTGGTCGCACCATAAAAAATAATCACTGGAAGCCTCTTCATCAAACATGGATTGTATTCTTATTGATAAAGGTATGTCTTCTATTCTATCCCTATAAATATGACTCTAAGAGTTGTTTTAAGTATAGTTTATGGGTAGGACTCACGGAACGGTGAAAGAAAGCCGTGAGTCCATATTTTACCCATTGTAACTAATATATTCGGTGAGGAGGGAGTATGTAAATGGATGTATTGGTTGTACTATTTAATAAATGAGGTGAGTATTATGGTGTATTGAGGCATCAAGCTTGCTGCGATAAGGAGGGACGCTAGGTATAGATAACATGATTTCTATGGCTCTTTCAAGCTTGTCACTCGTCAAGTGTTTGATAAGATGCCTAAATGGATTGAGGATGATGTTTATATGTTATTTGTCTTCCTATCACTGTATTAAATATTATAATTCTCACCCAACTTAATCTATGAGATTAAAGGGTCATTTAAATGCTGCTAAATAAAGAACTCTCGAGGTAGTATTAAAAAGTCGAGGGGTCAAGTTTATGACCTTGTTTGGGATATGGAATGGTATGCATATTGTAAGGAATTGATAAAGTGATTAATATTCACTTCATAGGTGGTGATTGTTGAGTTGATAAGGGGAAAAGAGAGAGGTTGGATGATACACCATTTAATGATCTTATTTGCTAAGCTTGTCGCTCGTAAGCTATTATCATCTTCCCGACCTTGCCATATTTCTTGGTTAGTCGCTTATACCATAGACAAGGAGTGTTTGATGGGAACCAATGACACTACATAAGGGAGAGAAAGTCTCGAAGTAAGGTATATAAAGCTAAAACCTCTTTTCGCCATCAAGGCACGACCTAGAGTCACATGTTCCTCCTATAAATGTCGTCATAGATTATATGCTTCTTGAAAGAAAAGCTTAATTCTATTATAGGTCTCTCTCTAAGGGATTTCTAAACCTATAGAGTTATAGTACTCATTTCTAGTTAAAAGAAGTCACATGTTTCACACGATCATACATGTCTTCAGTTGAAACTCTTAGAAGTTACCGAGCATATATGTCACGAACTTAGAGAAGTTAATTGCCCACAAAATAGACCTGAGTATATAATATCGCATATATATATGATTCTTCAGCTAAAAGAAAGTAATCAATATTAAGATAACGAGGTATATGATTTATAAGTTTCCTACTATGAGCCTTTACAAGCAAGATGAGATTATAGCCTACTCTGCAGCGTGGGGTGGGTATCATTAGGGCCACTACGTGCGACGCTATTCTATGCACAGAATTCAAATAGAGTCAGCTGGAACTTCCTGTTGTGGATTCCCTGACTACACAGGCCTGCGGGCAGACCTTACAGGAGCCCTGGAGGGCGTACCTTGACATACCACGTTATCCAGACTATGAGATTTCACACATGGTTGTGATAGTTGGTTACATATGCCAAATAGGTGTCACCGATCGCCGACAACAGGCCATCTTGTGACTTCCTGACTGTTAGTATTACATAAAGAGTAGATAAATTATGTAAAAGGGTAAAGATGTCACCTAGGAAAATTCTAGGGGTTTTAAACATATGTAATTGAGTAGTGTATAAGATGTTATATAAGGACCCCTGATATTGGTCATTGTATTAGTTTCACTTTCAGTTTCAGATTACATTCCCTGTATGTGTATGCTTAGATTTTCCTATCTTTGATATTCAATTCAGTGAGCATTCTTACATGTCTACTTGTTATTCAGTCTGCTTTACATAATAGTGCATGTTTCATATGTACTAACGTCCCTTTATTTTTGGGCGCTGCATTATATGAATGCAGGCTCAGGTTCTCAGGCTAGCAGACATCCACAGTAGACTGGTGCCTTCCCGTTGATCAGTTGGTAAGCTCCACCTCTCTCTGGAGCTATCAGATGCCTAGGTCACAAGTTTTGGATTCATGTACATATTGTATGTTGGGTATGTGGGGGCCCTGTCCCGACTAGTTATCAGATTTTCAGTTACAAACTCTTTAGAGGCTTCTTAGACATAGTTTTGTTTCAGCTGTACAGTTTGTCTAGTGGGCCCTTCAGTTATTTATGTTTCAGAATATGTTAGCACATGTTGATGTCCATATTGTTTCTTATAGTTTATAACTTTATCATGAGTTTAGTATATATGTTTAGCAGGTTCTCGTATAACTCACTTGATGTCCTTCCCTCCTAGCTAGAGGCGTGATAAAATTGGTATCAGAGCATAAGGTTCAAGTGTCCCAGGTAGTCTAAGAAGCCATGTCTAGTAGGACCTTCCTTATGAATGTGTTGCGTGCCACATTTATAATTAAGGGACTAGGCGGGCCTTTAGGAATCTGACGTTCTATTAAAATATAGATCGTGCAGTAGAGCTAAGTCATAGAAAGTTACTTCTGAATGATATTCTGCTTATTTGTGATACAAATCATGTCTACCAAAGCTACGGATAATGTAGGCCATAGGGACACTACCAGCACTAATCATGAGGCAACCACTATAGAGCATTCTCCAGTATTAGTGGATCAAACCAGGGCTCAAGAGGTCTTGCCAAGTACTCAGGTGCCTAGAACAGAAGGGCATACAGGAGTTTCTACACCTCCAATAGCATCAACATCAATTTCTACACTGCCTGTACCACCACTAGGTGCCTCAGTGCAGGATCTTAGAGGAGCAATACAGTTGTTCACCCAGTTAGTAGTTGCTCAAGTGCAAGGACAGAATGTTGCTACACGTAACACTTTTCAGGGGGAGACTGCAGGATCTAGAGTTTGTGATTTCCTCAGGATGAATCCCCCGGTGTTTACAGGATCTAGTGTGTAAGAGGACCCTCAACAGTTTATAGATGAGATCAATAGAATCTTCAGGGTTATGCATATATCTGAGACTGAGGCTGTGGAATTGGCCTCCTATCACCTAAACGATGTTGCCATTTCCTGGCATACGATGTGGGTCGATTCCAGGGGCCCAAACGCCCCTCTAGCAGTTTGGGAAGAATTCTCGAGGGCCTTTATGGATCACTTTTTACCTTTAGAGCTTAGGGAAGTGAGGGTGGATGAATTTCTATCCTTACGACAGAATAACCTCAGTGTTAAGGAGTATAGCATGCGATTTATGCAGTTGGCCAAATTTGCTCCCGAGATGGTCAACACCCAGAGGGCGAGGATGCATTACTTTGTGGGTGGCCTCAGAGATCATTTGATTGACTCTTGTGCAGTTGCTAGACTGATGGCATATGCACACCAGACAAATGATCGCATTCGTGACCACAGGGCAGACAAATCAGAAAGGGAGCAGAATAAGAGGGCCAGGGCAGCTGGCAGGTATCACAGAAGTGACAAGGCTTCCTCCAGCAGAGGTCCACCTAGGCAGGCTCAGTCGGCATCCATCTTCACAGCTAGTGCTCTATCTCAGTCATCAAGGTCCAGACAGGATCAAAGTTAGACTTTTAGGGCACCATGCCCACACTATCAGAGAGGTACTGGGCGGGGATTACCACCTTGTCCTACTTGCAGACAATGTGGTCGTTCTTATTTTGGATAGTGCTTATATGGATCTACTGCTTGTTATGGGTACGGATTCGAGGGTCACAAGATGCGTGATTATCCTAGACTTAGAGCTGAGGGAAGGGGTGATAGATAACTGTCCACAGGCTCTGTAGGAGCATCCTCTTCTTCAGCACCACCTTTATCTAGTGATCCTCAAGCACAGACAGACAAAGGTACAGGTAGGGGTAGAGGTAGAGGTTCAGTTTCGGGAGCTGGCCCAAATAAAATATATGCATTAGCAGGCCGACAGGATTCAAAGGCTTCCCCAGATGTGGTTACAGGTACCTTATCCATCTTCTATTATGATGTTTATGCATTGATAGATCTTGGGATGACCCTGTCATATGTTACTCCATTTGTTGCTAAGAAGTTTGGAATAGAGCTAGAGTTATTATGTGAGCCATTTGCAGTATCGACTCCAGTAGGAGAGTCTATTATTGTTAAAAGGATCTACTATGGGTGTCTATTAACAATATGTGGCCATTATACATTGGCTAACTTTATAGAGCTGGACATGGTTTATTTTGATTTCATTATGGGCATGGACTGGCTATCCTCTTGTTACGCTGTAGTTGATTGTCGAGCTAAGGTTGCTCGATTCCATTTCCCCGGAGAACCAGTCTTGGAGTGGATAAGAAATGTTGTGATGCCTAGAGGAAGGTTTCCTATCTTAAGGCACAAAAGCTTATAACAAAAAGGTGTTTATATCACCTAGACCATGTCAGAGACATTGAAGCAGAGGATCGTATGTCAACTCTTCAGCCCGTACCTGTTGTGGATGAATATCCATATGTGTTTCCCGATGAACTTCCTGGATTACGTTCGGCTAGAGATATTTACTTTAGTATCGACCTAGATCCTGATACTCGACCTATATCCATTCCGCCTTATAGAATGGCACTAGCAGAGTTGAAAGAGCTAAAGGAGAAGTTGAAAGATCTACTTGACAAAGGTTTTATTCGACTCAGTATATCTCTATGGGGTGCTCCAGTACTATTTGTACGTAAGAAGGATGGAACAATGCGAATGTGTATAGATTACAGGCAGTTGAATAGAGTGACAATAAAAAATAAGTACCCCTACCCAGAATAGATGATTTATTTGATCAGTTGTAGGGAGCTAAATGTTTTTCAAAGATTGACTTAAGATTTGGTAATCACCAGTTGAGGATACGTGAGGTTGATATTCCGAAGACAGCCTTCAGAACTAGATATGGGCACTTTGAGTTCGTTGTCATGTCATTTGGACTGACGAACGCCCCAGCAGTCTTCATGGATATGATGAATAGGGTTTTCAAACCCTTTCTTAATATGTATGTGATTGTATTTATAGATGATATCTTGATATATTCACGTGATGAGGCAAATCAGGCAGATCATCTCAGATCAATTCTACAGACTCTTAGAGAACACCAGCTTTATGCCAAGTTTTCTAAATGTGAGTTCTGTGTGAACTCAGTGGCTTTTCTTTTCCATGTGGTCTCTGGTGAAGGTATCAAAATGGACTTTCAAAAGATAGAGGTTGTGAAGAGATGGTCTCGACCTACCACTCCAACAGAAGTGCGTCGTTTCTTGGGGCTCGCTAGTTATTATAGGATGTTTGTTGAGGGATTTTCCTCTATTTCCGCCCCATTTACTAAATTAACACAGAAAGCAGCCAAATTTCAGTGGTCATATGCTTGTGAAAGAAGCTTCCAAGAGCTGAAAGATAGATTGAATACAACTTTTGTATTGACCTTACCAGAGGGCACATATGGGTATGCTATTTATTGTGATGCTTTGGGTGTCGGCCTAGGATGCGTCTTGATGCAACATGGGAAGGTTATAGCATATGCTTCTCGACAATTGAAAAAGCATGAGCAGAACACCCCACACATGATTTAGAGCTTGCAGCAGTTGTATTTGCACTTAAGATTCGGTGCCACTATTTGTATGGGGTACATGTTGACATATTTACAGACCATAAGCGTCTCCAATATATCTTCAAGCAAAAGGAGTTGAATTTGAGGCAGAGAAGGTGGCCAGAGTTTCTGAAAGACTATGATGTTAATATTATCTACCACCCCGGTAAAGCCAACATTGTAGCGGATGCTCTCAGTTGCGTTTCTATGGGAAGCCTAGCATATTTGTCACCCGCTCAACATGAAGTAGCACGAGATGTTCACAGATTAGCCAGTCTAGGAGTTCGACTTTAGATTCTGAAGATGGGGGTGTGGTTGTGCAGAACACTACAAAGTCATCATTAGTGGTGGTAATGAAAGAAAAATAATATGATGATCCCTTATTACTCCAGTACAGAGAAGGAATCCAACAACAAAAAATTTCAGCATTTAAGATGGCCGGGGATGGTTCCTTAAGGTGCCGAGGAAGACTGTGTGTTCCTAATGTAGATGGTCTAAGACAACAGATAATGGCTGAAGCACATTGTTTCCGGTATTCCATTCATCCAGGCTCTACAAAGATGTACCATGACCTTAAAGAGGTCTACTGGTGGAATGGCATGAAAAGGGATCTAGCAGAGTTTGTAGCATAGTGCTCCAACTGCCAGCAAGTAAAATCAGAACATCAAAGGCCCGGTGGCCTAGCTCAGACTATGAGCATTCTAGTATGGAAATGGGAGGCCATTAACATGGATTTTGTTACAGGTTTGCCTTCCTCATTTCACAAGCATGACTCTATTTGTGTGAACATTGATCGATTAACAAAATTAGCCCACTTCTTACAAGTTAAGTCTACCAGTACCACAGAAGATTATGCCAAGCTATATATAAGAGAGATTGTTCGCTTGCATGGAATCCCAATGTACATCATTTCAGATAGGGGTGCCCTGTTCACCTAACACTTTTGGAGATCATTCCAGGATAGTTTGGGAACACAAATGAACCTTAGCACCGCATTCCATCCATAGACAGATGGCCAAGCTGAGTGCACTATTCATACACTCGAAGACATGTTGAGAGCATGCATTCTAGACTTTAAAGGCAATTGGGATGATCATTTGCCCTTGATAGAATTTTCCTATAATAATAGCTATCACTCCAGTATTGGCATGGCTCCATTTGAAGCTCTTTATGGGAGATGATGTAGATAACCTATTTGTTTGTTTGATGTAGGTGAGACTCAAATATTAGGACCAGATCTTGTCCATCAAGCAGTTTAAAAGGTAAAGCTAATACAGGAGCGGCTGAAGACCGCTCAAAGCCGACAAAGATGTTATACAGATGTGCGGCGCAGAGATTTAGAGTTTTAAGTTGATGACTTGGTATTCTTGAAGGTATCTCTTATGAAGGGGGTTATGCGATTTGGAAAGAAAGGTAAGTTGAGCCCTAGATATATTGGTCCTTATAGAATCCTAAAGAGGGTTGGCCAAGTAGCCTATGAGGTTGATTTACCTTCTGAGTTGGCAGCAGTGCATCCAGTCTTTCATGTGTCTATGTTACGTAAATTCTTAGCGGATCCTTCTGAAGTTATCCCTTTAGAGGGTATAGAGCTCTTAGGAGATTTATCATATGAAGAAGTCCCGGTGGCCATACTAAATAGACAAATCAAAAAATTGAGAACGAAAGAAATAGCTTCAGTTAAAGTCCTATGGAAAAGTCAGAATATAGAAGAAGCCACATAGGAAGCAGAGGCCGACATGAGGGGAAAATATCCTCACTTATTCAAGGAAAAACCAAAAGGTTTTTAAAGTCATTACTCCTCTCATTCGAGTATCAATTTTAGTCATATTTGTTAATACTATTTTATCAATATGCTAAATGTTCAGGTACTTGATGCGTGCCTATGATTCAATAGTTCTATATGTTCCTCAGAGTTGAGATGTAAAGTTGAAGGAGTATGAGGTAAGCTATATTAACTACAATAGTTTTCATTCCTATAAGGCAAAGTGGAGCCTCGTTGATACCTATTGAATATTATTCTCTTATTGTGATGCTCTGTGAAGCGTATGGTATGTGGTTTGGTTAGCTGACAGGTTTCGAATAGGACAATTTACAAGGGAAAGTCTGCCAAATTTTTTTGGAAAAAGGTAGAGTTAGAATAATTTTGAGTCGTATCCTTCATTCGCGGACGAATGATCCCAAAGGGGGGATAATATAGTTCCCCAAACTTAAGATACGCGTGCAACTCGTAAACGTGAAGGAATCATTATGAACCAAGAGGATAAGGTTGTGAATGGATAATTATACAAAGGAACGCTTATAATAAGCCATTTGAAGTGATATACCAAGGTTAAATACCAAAGGGATACTTGAAACAAAAGTTTAAATTGAAGGATTCACTGCGGTGGACTATTTCAAGAAAACTAGTACAAGGTCTTACTTGTAACGGGTATATATCCCAATATAAAATGATTTAGAGGTCCTATGAAGTACCAAACTAAAGGTATTTGAGTCTAGTTTTCAACGCAACAAACTGCTCATCAATACGAGTTTGGAGTAAAATGTTATGTGCATTCTACTACAGACACACACACTGCCCAATCACTGCGGGACATGTGGCAGCCTTGGGTAAGTCGGCCAAAAGTGGTGTATTTATATTGAAACTTTGGGATTTATTCTCCCATATATACCAGAACATAAGGGACCTGCTTAACACTTGTTTTCTTCAGTTCTTCTTCATCTCAAGCCCTCCCTAGCCTAAGGTAAGTGAATTCCTTCAAGAATCAAGTGTATTTTTCATCGTAGGTCACAGAAACATACTTCGTCAAGTGTTTTCTTGAAGGAAAAAGTGTTGTTCTTGAAGATAAAAAGGGTGCAGGGATTGTATTCTTATTGTTAACGGTATGGAAGCTATTATATCCCTATAAATATGACTCTAAGAGGTTTTTTGAGTATAGTTTACGGGTAGGACTCACAGGACGGTGAAAGGAAGCCGTGAGTCCATGTTTTGCCCATTGTAACTAATATATTCGGTGAGGAGGGAGTATGTAGAGGGATTTAATAGGTGTACTATTGAATAAACGAGGTGTGTATTGTGGTGTATTGAGGCAGCAAGCTTGCTGCAATAAGGAGGGACGCTAGGTATAGCAAACACGATTTCTATGGCTCTTGCAAGCTTGTCCCTCATCAAGTGTTTGATAAAATGCCTAAATGGATTGAGGATGTCGTTTATATGTTATTTGGCTTCCTATCACTGTATTAAATGTTATAATTCTCTCCCAACTTAATCTATGAGATTAAAGGGTCATTTAAATGCTACTAAATAAATACATCCCGGGGAAGTATTTAAAAGTCGAGGGGTCAAGTTTATGACCTTGTTTGGGATATGGAATAGGATGCATATTGTAAAGAATTGATGGACGGATTAATATTGACTTCATAGGTGGTCATAGTTCAGTTGATAAGGGGAAAATAGAGAGGTGGGATGATACACCATTTAAATATCTTATTTGCTAAACTTGTCGCTCGTAAGATATTATCATCTTCCCGACCTCATCATATTTCTTGGTTAGTCTATTATACTATTGAATATGTTGTTATGTCATAGATAAGGAGTGTTTTACAGGAACCAATGATGCTACATAAGGGACAGAGAGTCTCGAAGTAAGGTATGTAAAGCTAAAACCTCTTTTCACCTTCAAGGCACGACCTAGAGTCACATGTTCCTCCTATAAAGGTCGTCATAGATTATATGCTTCTTGAAAGAAAAACTTAATTCTATTATAGGTCTCTCTCAAGTGGAGTTATAAACCTATAGAGTTATAGTACTCATTTCTAGTCAAAGAAGTCACATGTTTCACACGATCATACATGTCTTCAGTTGAAACTCTTAAAAGTTACCGAGCATATATCTCACGAACTTAGAGTAATTAATTGGCTACAAAATAGACTTTAGTATATAAGATCACATAGATAGATGATTCTTCAGCTAAAAGAAAGTAATCAATATTTAGATAACGAGTTATATGATTTATAAATTGCCTACTATGATCCTTTACAAGCAAGACGAGATTATAGCCTACTATGCAGCGTGGGGTGGGTATCATAAAGGCCACTACGTGCGAAGCTATTCTGTGCACATAATTCAAACAGAGTCAGCTGGAACTTTCCGTCGTGGATTCACTGACTACACAGGCCTGTGGGCCGACCTTACAGGATCCCTGGAGGGCGTACCTTGACAGAACACATTATCCAGACTATGAGATTTCACACATGGTTGTGATAGTTGGTTACATATGCCAAACAGGTGTCACCGATCATCGACAACAGGCCATCTTGTGACTTCCTGACAGTTAGTATTACATAAAGAGTAGATAAATTATGTAAAAGGGTAAAGATGTCACCTAGGAAAATTCTAGGGATTTTAAACATATGTAATTAAGTAGTGTATAAGACGTTATATAAAGACCCCTGATATTGGTCATTGTATTAGTTTCACTTTCAGTTTCAAATTACATTCCCTGTATGTGTATGCTCAGATTTTCCTATCTTTGATATTCAATTTAGTGAGCATTCTTACATGTCTACTTGTTATTCAGTCTGCTTTACATAATAGTACATGTTTCATATGTACTAACGTCCCTTTATTTTTGGGCGCTGCATTATATGAATGCAGGCTCAGGTTCTCAGGCTAGCAGACATCCACAGTAGACCGGTGCCTTCCCGTTGATCAGTTGGTAAGATCCACCTCTCTCTGAAGCTATCAGATGCCTAGGTCACAGGTTTTGGATTCATGTACATATCGTATGTTGGGTATGTTGGGGCCCTGTCCCGACTAGTTATCAGATTTTCAGTTACAAACTCTTTAGAGGCTTCTTAGACATAGTTTTGTTTCAGCTGTACAGTTTGTCTAGTAGGCCCTTCAGTTATTTATGTTTCACAATATGTAAACACATGTTGATGTCCATATTGTTTCTTATCAATTTATAACTTTATTATGAGTTTAGTATATATGTTTAGCAGATTCTCGTATAACTCACTTGACGTCCTTCCCTCCTAGCTAGGGGCATGACAACTCACTAGCAATATGTTCCCTTCCTTGACATCTAAAGCATTGAACGGTAGAAGGAGGAGGAAACTAAGGTTTTGATTGGTTACCTTCCTTAGCCTTGTCATTCCACTTGGGCTTGTCAACCTTCCTTGAGTAGCTACTCTTGTTCCATGAGGAAGTTGTAGTACCCTTGGCATTGAATGACTTCTCATCTTTCAAGTTAATCTCTACCTTGGTAGAATCATGATAGGCTTCCTCCAAGTTAGCATAGTGTTTTAGTCTCATTGGTTATGATATGTCTTGCCTCAAGTTGGTGACAAATCGTATCACCATGTTCAATATTGGTTCATCAAGCTTAAATTTCATTCTCAAACTTTCAAATTCATCATTATACTCCTCAACACTTTTGGTACCTTGTCGAAGCATGTACACCTTTTTGAGAACTTCCTAATGATAAGTAGGTGTAACATACCTCACTTCCATTAGAGCTAGCAATTCTTGCCATGTAGGCAATTCATGAATGAGATCTCAGGCTCGTTCTCTCAGTTTGGACACCTACCATGTGGATGCATATCCCTCGATTTGAGTCATAACATACTTGTCTTTCAGGGTATCCAAAATATTGTTGGTGAGAAATATCCTTCACTTTGTAATCTCCATTCAAGGAATTCTTCCAGATCACTCCTACCTTTGAATGTTGGAAGAGTAACCTTGATGGTATTCAATCGCCTTTCATGATCACCACGATCTCCTTGATGATAACCATACCTCTCATCATAGTGACCGCCATATCTATCACCTCGATTACCATAACGATCACCATGGCAATCGTCATACCATTCACCTTGGTTCCGACCATAACCTCTAAGTTTCACCCTATCTCTTGGTGCACCATAACCTTATCTTCCACCATGTTGAGGTTTATCACAATAACTGTTAGCATATACATCATCATACGACTCTTTATAGAGTAGGTTGTGGTTGCTAAAGTGAGGCTGTTGGTTTTGGTTATGTGGTACATAAAAGTTAGCATATGATGCATTTGAAGTGGAGTTCAGTTTTTGTTTTCTACAAAAGGACGTTCCTCTTGTAGGGGATAATTTGGATGAGTGGAGCTTTGTCTAACATTGTTCAGAAAGTTAGACATTGGGAAATGAGGTTGTTGGGTTTGTGGGGTGGGGCTATGATAGGTTCGGGGGTTGCATGACTCGTGTGCATGCCCTGGGTTAATCGTCATTGAGGAATTTGTATTCCTATTTGCTCCCAACCCTTGAGTAGTATAAGGTGAGTCCTCCCGATTAGGACTCTCAATAATCACCATCCTATCCTCAAAGCAATCCATCCTAGCATTCATATGCGCTACTTGTCTTCTGATTGAGGCAAAGTCTGACTCAACCATCAAGTAAATCTCTCCTTCATGAGAACAATCAAGTGCCTTAGACATTGTACCTGCGAAATTCAACAAACAAGATTAGTTGTAAAGGTTCCTCACTCCTCTTGTATATGAATGCTCAACTTACCTTCTAAGCGTCTTCCCAAGATTGATAGTGAACTCCCCTTTCTTAACCAAGTCACAAGGTCACTTATCCTTTGTAGAGGAATGGATTCTTGTTACTAGAAAGAAGGATGACCCAAAATCAAATGAACGGAGCCAAGAAGGTTTCCAACGATTTCTTAAACGATAAAAGCTTACAAGAATTGGTACAAAATAAAAATGGACACAAGAGATCTAATCACAACTAAGCATAGAAAATACTTGTTTTTAATTAAGTCTTAGGATTTCTAGATGATAGAAGAATCAAAAAAATGAAACTAAGAAGATAGAACCTAAGATTTGTTGGAGAAAATCAGATTTGCAACTTTCAGCTTATGCTAAGGGCGGTACGTTTCACACATGCAACTCTGTGCTTTTCACCTCACTTCGAACACCAAAACCAAAATCTCACTTACCCTTGGGCGAAGTGATGGTGCATTTCGCACCAAGCAAAGTGCTTTTCGCACCTTCCCGAGGAAAAATACCTTAAGCTTTCGATTTGTACTCGTTTTCTGATTTTTTTTATACTTTTTCCTCGTAGTACTTGCCCTTTTTGGTAAATTCCTTTTGAACTAACACAAGTACTCTTTCCTTTTTCTTCTTCTTTGGATCAAACACCTTTATTTCTCTGTCTTCTTCAACAACACCTTGAAGAACACCAAGAAAAACTTATGAATTTCAAATTTTCAAATCTCTCAATTTAACTCGGATTGACTCCAAATTTAAAATGTAGCCTCTCCTTGATATAGAGAACAAAACCCAGTAAAAATTCACATCAATTCAATCCAAATTGAAGAGACTCATTTTGTGTTCCTCAAGTTCTTCAAACTTAAAAAATGGCAAATTCTTCAAACCTCAACCAAATACATCCAAAATTAAGATTCGAGCTCCTTATGACTAGGAGATCGAAGCCCAATACGTTTGATGTCTCCTTAAACTTGTTCTTCAAGATTCTTCACCCAACAATGGTGAAATATTCAATTCAACTCCAAACAAGCTCAAATCTCAGATCTAGACTCAATTGATACGGGAGAACATGATTCTAGTATCAGAAACTCAAACAAACACAAGATGAAACAATTTTTTTGTAAAATTTTCTCAAAAACGTTTTTCACCTATTTTTTTGAAATTTTGAGATTTATGAACCTAGGGTTAAGAATTGTGAAAACAATCCTTTAGCCTAAGCTCTGATACCAAATGATAAGATCTCTATTAGGGATACTAATCAAAATCTAAATACAGATTAAATAAATAAAAGATATGTGGATTAAAACTAATTAACCAAGTTTATGTGTAACAAACGACTTTATACCTTGACATCCCAATTGAAATTATTCAACAAACAATAATCCCTCAATCAAACAAAAGACAAACCAAATGAATCCACAAATGGATGACTCTATATGATTAATCAAGCAAAAGAAGTTAACAAACAATCAAGAGAATCCAATCCTAATCACAATTACCTATTAGGAATCCATCCAATAGACTATTAGGGTTCCACCCAATAGATTTCTACACTAGAGTAACCAATTGGGAATCCACCCAAAACTACAAGCTAATTTAGCAACTACAAGATTTCAAAGCAATTCTTCAGTTCATCAAATCTAAGGAATGAAAATGACTAAGGCATCTATTTATAGGGTTTGTATTGTACAATTAAAGGCCCAAAAGTGACCTTGAAAGACTTTAAATTTAGCCCATGATGGGTCTGGGGCGACTGGAGGTGCTAAATGCACCAGGGGAAGTGCTGGTCATACCCTGGTCGTACCAGCGGTGCAAAGTTAAGGGCTAAATGCACCAGGAGAAGTGCTCTTCGCACCCTTGTTTCACCTTGGGACAGAATCACTAGTAGGCTCTTCTTCATCCCACGTGATCATCCATAAGTTTTAGATCCTTTATTGATGATCCTCAATGATGATAGCATCCACAGTAGCATACTTCTATTAAAGATTGATGGACTCAAATGGAAAATCTAGAAGGTACTTATTGTGGAAGAAGTGTCCAAGAATGAGCCCAAAAAGATGCTTAGCAAGGAAGAAGCAACCAAGAATAATGGAGGAGAGTCGGCTAAGTGCTACACTTATTTCATCGTCCAAACTCATCCGAGATGGGAAAGATTGGGTGGATGTGGAGTCCAAGAAAAGAAGCTGAAAGGTCCAAGAAAAGAGCTGAAATTTCAGCCCAAAAATGAACTGAAAACCAAGCCCAAAAGGGGTTGCAATTCATGCCCAAAAGTGGCTGAAAATGGACAAGAATTTTTCCCCAAAAGTGGCTGCAATGAACATGTATTTTGGTGTTTATTAGTCACGTGGTTTCCCCTTTATTTTTGGAAATACTTTTACTTGTCTTCCTCGTTTAAAGTTTTCTAGTTTAAAAGTTCCCTAGTTTAAAGTTTCCTAGTTAGGTTTTACTATTTATTTCCATGAAAGTAGAATTTGAATCCCATGCTATTTGGGATAGGTTTCTCCCTATATATAGGAATGAATTTTATTATTTTCATTAAGAACATTATGATTAATATTATTTGAGAGTTTTCTCTTCTTTACACTGTTGTGTGTGGTGACTATGGATTTATCTTGCAACCTTATAAGAACGATTCTTTAAGAGGTAATATTAATTCTTTAACTTGATATCCTTGGTTTCTATTAAAATAAATTAAAGAA
The DNA here is from genome assembly GCA_003996215.1 of Jaltomata sinuosa. Lineage (NCBI taxonomy): Eukaryota > Viridiplantae > Streptophyta > Magnoliopsida > Solanales > Solanaceae > Jaltomata > Jaltomata sinuosa. The sequence goes on from QJPP01002254.1 coordinate 96,739, forward strand.
GGTAATTAGTCTTATACTAATTGTTGTCTCTAATTTATTTGAAATAGGGGTCTAGATCACTTTTGATCTAAGTTATTGAATTGACTCTATTAGTATTATAATTAGTTTTAATCCACTAATTTATGAATACTACAATCAATTAGGGTTCTTAGTACTAATCTTGAAATTTGGGGATTTTATTCTCAAATTTCACATATCCTTTAATTTCTTTGTCTTTAATCTTAGTATTTTTGCTTCCACATTATTTTCTTGTTTATTCAAGTAACCCGATTCTTATCAAATGGTCTCCAAGGCCTCTTTCTTCATGAATAGAGCTTGTAGAGCTTGGAGTTCTTTACCTTGTCTCCGTATGAATGGCCTTGTAGGTGTTGTGCCTAGCGAAATCGTATCACAAAACAAGCTCATAGGCGGGAACGAGATGATAAAAACAACACAATAATATCATGTAATAACAGGTGACCTCAATACAATCATAACATGCTTTTCTAGGCCGTAATACGATATCATCCGGTACAACCCCTACGAGGCCATTCACTAGAATCTAAGATAATGAACTCCAAACCTTAAAAGCTTTATTCATGAACAAAGAGGCTTTGGAGACCATTAAAGAGTGTAGAACAAGGATCTACAACTTATGGAAGATTGCATGGAAAGAAGAGGCTGCCTTGATTCTGCTTAGTGGTGCAAAGCAGTAGGTTGAATGTGATAAGATCTTGATTAGGGAGACTTATCGAAATCCAAATGCAAAAATTAAATAAACAAAAGATATGCGGAATTAAAGCTAATAGATCAAGTTTATGGGCAACAAGGGACTTAATACCCTGACCTCTTAATTGAACTCAACCAACAAACAATAACCCAACTCAATCAAACAAGAGACACTCAAATGAATCCACAAATGGATGACTCTATGATTAATCAAGCAAAAGAAGTTAAGAAGCAATCAAAGGAATCCACCCCTAATTACTCAACTACCTATTCGGAATCCACCCAATAGATTTCCACACCCAGAGAACTAGATTTGGAATCCACATAATACTACAAGCTATTTAAGCAACTTACAAGCTTCAAGAGCAATCTTCAATATTCATCAAAATCTGAATAGCTGCGGGAAGAGAACCCCTATTTATAGCTATTACATAAAAGCCCACTAGTGACCTTGAAAGGTAGCCGAACTGGGCCCAACGCACAGGATGTGCATTTGAGGTGCGATCCATACCATTGGAAGTGCTTGTCGCACTAGTACTTCGCACATCTTGAGTAGGAGCATCATTGCAGTCTTGTGCTTTTGGTGTGCGAAGTGCACCAAGTAAAGTGTGCATCACCCTTTGGTCACACCATTAAACAGAATCACTAGCACTCTCTTCATCCCATGCGATCATCCGTAAGTTGTAGATCCTTGATCTTCGCTCTTCAATGGTTTCCAAAGTCTCTTTCTTGACAAATAGAGCTTGTAAGGTTTGGAGTTCTTTATCTTGACTCCTATTGAATGTCCTTGTAGGGTTTGTGGTGGGTGATATTATATCATCCTCCCTTTCTTAAAAAGGATTCATCCTCGAATCCATAGGTTCATCTACAACACAAAAAGATAGATGACTCACATTGAAAATATTGTGAACATTATACTCACATGCTAGATCGATCTTGTAGGTGATGTCATTAATCCTCTCAAGTACTTGGTATGGTCCATCACCTCTCGAACTTAACTTCCCCTTGCGGAGTCATAGGAATCTTTCCTTCTGAAAATGAACCCAAACCTAATCAATGGGTTGAAAGATCACTTTCTTCCTCCCATGATTTTTTTGGAGAGCCACCTTGTAGTTTTTCATTTTCATGGCCTCCCTTACCTTTGTGTGAATCATCACCATCCCCTTTTCCCTTCGCTTTGCATCTAAACTCACAACAATATCACTAGACAAAGGGGTTAAGGATAATGGAACCAATTGGTTGAACCCATAGAACACTTCAAATGGGGTCATGCCAATAGAGTTGTGAAGAGACCGATTGTAAGAAAATTCAATTTAAGGTAAATGGTCCTCCCAAGAAGTTGGGGATCCTCTAATCATGCAACAAAGCATGCTCCCAAGAGTCCTATTGACTACTTCGGTTTGACCATCTGTTTAAGGATAACAAGAAGTAGAGAACATGAGCTTGGTACCAAGTGTACCCCATCTTCCAAAAATGTCTAAGAAACTTGGAGTCCCTATCACTAACAATAGTGCGAGGTACTCCATACAATATAAGCACATGAATCACAAAAAAACATGCAACATAAGATGCATCATCACATTTATGGCATGGAATAAAATGAGATAATTTGGAGAATCTATCCATTACCAAAAAGATACTATCATGTATTCTTTTGATTCTTGGATGTCCCAACATGAAATCCATAAAAATATCCATCCAAGGACAAAGAGGAGTGGGAAGAGGTGTGTACATACCTTGGGGCCGAGTCTTGGACTTGGCTTGCTTGCATTCGAGGCATTATTCACGTAGCTTCTCCACATCATGATTTATCCTTGGCCAATAAATTTGCTCCATGAGAATGTCAAGTGTCTTGGTAACACCAAAGTGCCCCATCATTCCACCACTATGAGCTTCTTTGAGTAAGAGTTCCCTCCATGAACTCATAGGCACACACACTTTGCCATCCTTGAACAAATAACCATCAAGCACTTGGAAACGTTCCACAGGCTTCCCTTGGCCAAGTTCATCACAAACTTCCTTGAAGTCGGAGTCCTTGGAGTAGAAATCCTTTAAGCTTTGAAATCCTATTATTCTAGAAGTCAAGGTGTTAACCAATATGAACCTTCTAGACAAAGCAACGACAACCATGTTTTCTTTCCCTCTCTTGTAGTAGATCACATAAGGAAATGTTTCAATGAACTACACCCACTTAGAATGGCATTTGTTTAACTTTTATTGCCCATTTAGATGCTTCAAGGACTCATGATGCGTCCTTATCAGAAACTCTTTGTGCCATAAATAGTGTTGCCAATGAGCCAACACCCGCACAAGTGCATATAACTCCTTATCATATGTTGAGTAGTTTAATGAGGCCCCCTTTAGTTTTTCACTAAAGTAGGCCATAGGATTTCCTTCTTGCCTCAATACTCCACCAATACCAACACCCGAAGCATCACATTCAATCTCAAAAGCTTTATCAAAGTCGGGCAATTGTAGCAATGGAGAAGTGCTCAACATAGACTTCAAATGTTGAAAGGATTTCTCTTGAACATCTCCCCAAATAAAGGGTGTGTCCTACTTGATCAATTCGATCAGATTAGAAGCAATAGTGCTAAAGTCTTTCACAAAGCATCGATAGAAATTTTCCAACCCATAGAAACTCCTTACTTTGGTCGCATTAGTAGGAGTTGGCCAAGATCTAATAGACTCAACCTTTTCTTCATCCACCTCTACCCCATTGGAACTCACCATGAACCCCAAGAATACCACCTTTTCCACACAAAATGAACACTTTTTGATATTTTCAAAGAGCCTCTCATGCAATAAGACAACAAATACTTGCCTTAAATGGCCAATATGCTCTTCAATAGTCCTACTATATATAGGTATGTCGTCAAAATAAATGACTATAAACTTATTGATGAAGGGCTTTAACACATGGTTTATCAACCTCATGAAAGTTCTAGGGGCATTAGTCAATACAAAAGGCATAACTAGCCACTCATACAAACCAAACTTGGTTTTGAAGGCCGTCTTTCATTCATCACCCGGGTTCATGTGAATTTAATGATAGCCACTTCGAAGATCAATCTTCGAAAATAAATTTAAGCTACAAAGCTCATCAAGTATGTCATCAATTCTAGGAATAGGATGTTGATACTTCAGTGTTATTTTGTTAACGGCTCTACAATCAATACATATCCTCCAAGTGCCATCCTTTTTGGGAACAAGGATAACCGGTATGGCACAAGGACTAAGACACTCTTTGACAAGCCCCTTTTTAAGGAGTTCTCAATTTGCCTTTGCAACTCCTTAGTCTCATTCAGATTGCTTCTATATGTCGAACGGTTTTGAATTTGAGATCCGGGCAAAAAAATAATTTGATGCTCAATACCCCTCAAGGGTGGCAATCCATCGGGCATCTCTTTGGGAAATAAACCCTCATATTCTGGCAAAAGAGATGAAACAATACTAGGCAAAGTGCTAGTATCTTTGTTAGCATGCAACAATATATCTTTGTTGACAAGGCACACTAGGAAGCGTTCCTCATTAACACCTTTCAAACAATTGTTTGGCTTAACTATCATGCACATCTTGTTCTTCTTCTTAGCCAAGTCATCTCCCTTTTCTTGCACACTTGTGGAGCCTTCATTAACATTCTCCACAACTTGTATTCTATCCCGTAGTTCCTTCTTGACCTGGTAATCTTCACTCACTTGGTAGGGAGTTAATGGTGCAAGAGAGAACTTTTGACCACTAAATACAAATGAATACTTATTGGTTCTCCCTTGATGTACAACATCCCTATAAAATTTTGAAGGTCTTCCAAGAAAGATATGACATGCAAACATAGGTACAATATCACAAAAAGCTTTATTTTTATATTTACCAAAGCTTAATTTAATACTTACTTGCTTGAGAACCTTCATTTCACCACTTTCATTGAGCCATTGGAGCTTGTAAGGACTAGGATACTTTTTGGTAGGAAGTTGCATACGATCCACCAAAGTGTCGCTCGCAATATTAGTGCAACTCCCACTATCAATTATCAAGGCACAAATCTTGTCTAGGATTTTTCAACTAGCATGAAACAGGTTATCCCATTGATCAAGATCCTATTTAGTAATAGCTCCCATGATTCCCCTCACAGCACAAGACAAGTTCATGTTCATGAGTAATGGCTCATCATCATCACATTCTATAGGCACCCTCGTATTCATAAGCATAGAAAATTTTGGCCTCTCTTTTATCCTCTCATCATAATCATTCAAAGGTGTTTTATCATCATCACCTTTGGGTTCTTCACCTCCACTCTCTTCACCACACTCCTCATCTTCTTTGGTATGGTACCTATCCTTGTAAGCCACAATTGTTCTTTGGTTTGGACACTCACTAGCAATGTGTCCCCTTCCTTGACATCTAAACCATTGAATAGTTGAAAGACGAGAAAAGTTAGGTTTTGATTGGTTACCTTCCTTAGTCTTGTTGTTCCACTTTGGCTTATCAATCTTGGCTTGCGTAGCTTGATCATTACCCTTTGCATAATCCCGAGTGGTAGAATACTTCCCCTTGTCATTGTTTTTGTTCCATGAGGAAGTTGTAGCACACTTGGCTTTGAATGACTTCTCATACTTCAAGTCAATCTCTACCTTGGAAGCATCATGATAGGCTTCCTCTAAGCTAGCATAGTTTTTGAGTCACATCGCCTTTTAGATGTCTTGCTTCAAGTTGGTGACAAACTGTATCACCGTGTTCAATACCGGTTCATCAAGCTTAGACTTTATTCTCAAAATTTCAAACTCATCCTAATACTCCTCAACATTTTTTGAACCTTGCAAAAGGAGGTACACCTTTTTTAGAACCTCTTAATGATAAGTAGGTATAACGTACCTCACTTCCATAAGTGCTATAAATTCATGCCATATAGGCAAATCATAAACGAGATCTCGGGCTTGTTCTCTCACCTTGGACTCCCACCATATGGATGCATATACCTCAAATTGAGTAAGGGCATATTTTGCTTTCATAGCATCTGAAATATTGTTTGTGAGAAATATCCGCTCAATTTGGACCCGCTATTCAAGGAATTCTTCTAGATTACTACTACCTTTGAAGGTTTGAAAAGTAAACTTGATGCTATTTAAACACCATTCATGGTCACCACAATCTCCTTGTTGATAACCATACCTATCATCGTTGTGGCCACCATATCTATCACCTCGATACCCATATTGATCACCATTGTGATCATCAAACCATTCACCTTGATCTCCATTCCTTTTCCATCTTGCACCTTGGTTCTGACCATATCCTCCGATGTGCATCCTATCTCTTGGTGCACCATACCCTTGTCATCCACCATATTGAGGTCCATCATAGTTCTGGTTAGCATTCATTTCCTCACATTCTTTGTAGATTGGGTTATGGTGGCTATCTTAGTAAGGCTCTTGGTTTTGGATATGTGGTACGTGCAAGTTAGCATGTGATGCATTTCGAAGTGAAGTTTGGTTTGATACAAAAAGATGTTCCTCATGTAGCGTGTAATTTAGATGAGTGGGGCTTTGTCTAATATTATTCGAATAGTTAGGCATTTGGAAAGGAGGTTGTTGGTTATGTGGAGTGGAGCTTTGATTGTTTTGGGGGTTGTATAACTCTCGTGCATGCCTTGGGGTAATAGTAATTGAGGAACTTATGTTACTATTTACTCCTGACCTATGAGTAGTATGGGGTGAGTCCTCTCGATTGGGACTCTCAACAATCACCATCCGATCCTTCATATGATCCATCCTTCCATTCATTATAGCAATGCATCCACTTAAGTCCTCTAAATATCCATTCATGTCTACCATTTGTATTGTGATTGAGGCAAAGGCCGCCTCCATGTTAAAGGACATGTGTCCTTCATAAGCACTATCAATTGCTTTTGACATCGTACTTGCAAAATTCAACAAACAAGATTAGTTGTAAAGGTTTCTCACCCTCTCATGTGTGAACACTAAACTTACCTTCTATGTATCTTCCAAGGATTGATAGTGAACTACCTTCGCTCAACCAAGTCACAAGTTACCTATCCTTTGTGGAGGAAGGGATTCTTGTTACCCAAAAAAAAGACGACTCAAAATCAGACGGATGGAGCGAAGAAGGTTTTCAATGATTGCTTAAACGAGAAAAGCTTCACAAGTAATTGGTACAAAATGAAACGAACGCAATAGATCTAATCACAACAAAGTAGAAAAAATACTTGTTGTTAATTAGTCTTAATATTTCTATATGATAGGAGAATAAAAGAAAGGAAACAAAGAAGATAGAACATGAGATTTATTGGAGTGAACTTGACTTGGAACTGCCTGTTGGTGCGGAGTGATGTGCGAAATGCACAAGGGGAAGTTCCCAATGCACCTCCCTTCACACAACTAAACCAGAAAACACTTCTTCCTGGTGCAAAATGCTGGTGCAAAATGCACCAAGAAAAGTGTTGGTTGCACCTCACTTTGCACAGCACCAGGCAGAACACTTGAAGTCTTCCGATTTGTACTCTTTTTCATCTTTTTGGTACTTTTTGCTCCTAGTACTGCCCTTTTTGGTAAATTCCCTTTGGTACTAAAAAGTACTCTTTCTCTTTTGCTTCTCCGTTGGATCTAACAACTTCAATTCACCTTCTTCTTCAATGAACACCTTTAAGAACACCAAGAATACCTATGAATTTTAAATTTCCAACTCTATCAATTCAACTCAGGATGACTCCAAATTTTAAACGTAGCCTCCTCTCGATATAGAGAACAAAGCCCGATACAAATAAGAATCAAATCACTCTAAATTGAAGAGACCCATTTTTGTGTTTTTCAAGTTCTTCAAACTTAAAAAATGGTGAATCCTTGAAACCTCAACCAAAATCTATCAAACTTGAGATTTGAGCTCCTTATAAATAGAAGATCAAAGCCGAATAGGTTTAAAGTCTCAAATCAACCCCGATCTCGAACTTGTTCTGTAAGCTTCTTCACCCAATAATGGTGAATTCTTCAATTCAACTCCAAACAAGCTCAAATATCAATCAATACTTGAGAACACAAATCTAGTATCATATTTTCAATCAAAACACTAGATCAACAATTTTATTTTATATTTTTGGAAATTTTCACAAAAACGTTTTTCAACCTATTATTTTTTTAAAATTTTCAGATTTATGAACCTAGGATTAAGAATTATAGGAACAATCCTTTAGCCTAAGCTCTAATACCAAATTATAAGATCTCTATTCAGGAGACTAAGCAAAATCCAAATGAGGAAATAAAATAAACAAAAGATATGCGGAATTAAAGCTAATGGATCAAGTTTATGGGCAACAAGGGACTTTATACCCTCACCTCCCAATTGAACTCAATCAACAAATAATAACCCAACTCAATCAAACAAGAGACACTCAAATGAATCCACAAATGGACTATATGATTAATCAAGCAAAAGAAGTTAACAAGCAATCAAAGAAAATCCACCCCTAATCACTTAACTACCTATTAGGAATCTACCTAATAGACTATTAGGAATCAACCCAATAGATTGGGAATCCACCCAAGACTATAAGCTATTTAAGTAACTACAAGCTTCAAGTGCAATCTTCAATATCCATCAAAATCTGATTAACTAAGGGAATAAAACCCCTATTTATAGTTATTACATAAAGGCCCAATAGTGACCTTGAAAGATAGCCCAACTCGGCCCAACATATTGGATATGCATTTGAGGTGCAATCCATACCACTAGAAGTGCGTGTCACACCAGTACTTCACATATCTTGAGCAGGAGCATCCTTGCAGTCTTGTGCTTTTGGTGTGTGAAATGCACCAAGCAAAGTGCGCGTCCCCCCTTGGTCGCACCATCAAATAGAATCACTCGCAGCCTCTTGTTCCCATGCAATCATCCATAAGTTTTAGATCCTTGATTTTCGCTCTTCAATGGTCTCCAAAGTCTCTTTCATCATGAATAGAGCTTGTAAGGCTTGGAGTTATTTAGCTTTGCTCCTAGTGAATGGCCTTGTAGGGGTTGTGCTGGGTAATATCATATCAGAATGCATAATGAGTGGTGCATATTTCCCCAGTGATGCACAAACATGTTGCCAGTACTTCTTCCTTGTGATGCAACACAATGGGTGGAACACACAAGGAGTGGTGTGTTTCACATGTGCCTCCACACATGGCCCATCATGGGCCCAATTTAGAGTCTTCTTCGGTCACTTTTGGGCCTCTTAATATACAAGGAAAACACTATAAATAGAGCCTTGCTCATTTTTCATTTCCAAGATTTTGATGAATATTAAAGATTGCTCTTGAAGCTTGTAGTTTTTGGTTGATTCCCAATCTAGTTCTCTAGTTGTAGAAATCTATTGAGTGGATTCCTAATAGTCTATTAGGTGGATTCCTAATAGGTAGTTGAGTGATTAGGGGTGGATTCCTTTGATTTCTTATTAACTTCTTTGCTTGATTAATCATAGAGTCATCCATTTGTGGATTTATTTGTTTGTCTCTTTGTTTGATTGAGGAATTATTGTTTGTTAATTAGGTTCAATTTGAAGGTGAGGGTATAAAGTCCCTTGTTTCCCATAAAATTGGTTAATTAGCTTTAATTCACATATCTTCTATTTATTTAATTTCTGCATTTGAATTTCGATTAGTCTCCCTAATCGAGATCATGTCATTTTGTATCAGAGCATAGGCTAAAGATTTTTTCCCACAATTCTTAATTCTAGGTTCATAAATCTAAATATTTCAAAAAAAAAAAAATAGGAAGAAAAACATTTTGGAAAATTTTTACAAAATAATTATTGATCTAGTGTTTTAATTGAAAATCTAATACTGGAATCGTGTTCTCTATAATCAATTGAATCTAGATCTGAGATTTCAGCTTGTTTGGAGTTGAATTGAAGAATTCACCATTGTTGGGTGAAGAAGCCTGAAGAACAAGTTCGAGATCGGGATTGATTTGAGACTTCAAACCTATTGTGCTTTGAGCTCCTAGTCATAAGGAGCTTGAATCTCAAGTTTGGTAAAATTTGGTTGAGGTTTGAAGGATTCACCATTTTTGAAGTTTGAAGAACTTAAAGAACACAAAATGGATCTCTTCAATTTGAAGTGATTTGATTCAATTGTTACCAAGCTTTTTTATCTTAATCGAGGGGAGGCTACGTTTCAAATTTGGAGTCATTCCGAGTTGAATTGAGAGAGTTGGAAATTCGAAATTCATAGGTGTTCTTTAAGGTTTTCATTGAATAAGAAGGTGAATTAATGGTGTTTGATCCAAATAAGAAGTAAAGGAAAAGAGTACTTGTGTTGGTACAAAAGGGAATTTTCAAAACGGGGGCAACTACTAAGAAGGAAAAGTACCAATAAGTTGAGAAAGAGTACAAATCGGAAGCTACATGTGTTCTGCCTTGGGGCTGTGCAAGGTGAGGTGCGACCCATACTTTGCTTGGTGCATTTTGCACCAGCACTGTGCACCAGGGAGAGTTTTTTTCTGGTTTTTTGTGTAAAGTGATGTGAATTGGGAACTTTGCCTTGGGTGTTTCGCACACACCTCCACCCCAATGGGCAGTTGAGAATCTGATTCGCTCCAAAAAATCTTGATTTCTATCTTCTTTATTCCTTTCTTTGATTATCTTATCATATTGAAATTTTAATACTAATTAACAATAAGTATTTTGTCCAACTAAGTTGTGATTAGATCTCTTGCATCCATTTCATTTCATACCAATTACTTGTGAAGCTTTTCTCGTACAAGCAATCGTTGAAAATCTACTTTGCTCCATCCGTTTGATTTTGAGTCGTCCTTCTTTTGGGTAACAAGAATCCATTCCTGCATAAAGGATAAGTGACTTGTGACCTAGTTGAGCGAAAGTAGAACTCGAGAGGGTAAGTTGAGTGTTCACATACGAGAGAGTGAGGAACCTTTACTACTAATCCTGTTTGTTGATTTTTGCAGGTACGATATCAAAAGCAATTGATAGTGCTTATGAAGGACACGTGTCCTTTAATATGGAGGCAGACTTTGCCTCAATCACAATGCAATTAGCGGAAATAAATGGAAGATAGCAGATGAGAATGGAAGGATAGATCGTATGGAGGATCGAATGGTGATTGTTGAGAGTCCTAATCGGGAGGACTCACCTCATACCACTCATGGGTCGGTAGAAAATAGGAACATGAGTTCCTCAATGACTATTATCCCGGGACATGCATTGAGTGATGCATCCCTCGAAATAATCTAAGCTCCACTCCACAAATCCAACAACCTCCTTTCCAAATGTCTAACTATCCAAACAATGTTAGACAAAGACCCACTCATCCAAATTACCCGCTACAAGAGGAACGTCCTTTTTTAGCAAAACAAAACCAAACTCCACTTCCAAATGAATCACATGCTAACTTGCATGTATCACATAACAAAACCAAGAGCCTTACAATGATAGCCATAACAACTCACTCTACAAAGAATTTAAGGAGATTATTGTTAATAGGAACTATGATGGTCCTCAACATGGTGGACGACAAGGTTATGGTTCACCTAGAGATAGAGTGCAACCCGGAGGTTATGGTTGGAATCAAGGTGCTAGATGCCAGTGTAATGGAGATAGAGGTAAATGGTTTGATGATCGCAATGGTGATCAATATGGTAATCGAGGTGATAGATATGGTGGTCACTATGATGATAGATATGGTTATCATCAAGGAGATTGTGGTGACCAAGAATGGAGTTTGAATACCATCAAGGTTACTATTCCAACCTTCAAAGGTAGTAGAAATCCGACAAAGTTCCTTGAATGGAAATTACAAAGTTAGCAGATATTTCTCACCAACAACATTTTGAATGCTATGAAAGCCAACTATGCCCTTACTTAATTTGAGGATTATGCATCCACATGGTGGGATTCCAAGGTGAGAGAACGATCCCGAGATCTCATTTATGATTTGCCTACATGGCGAGAGTTGCTAGCACTTATGGAAGTAAGGTATGTTACACCTACTTATCATCAAGAGGTTTGAAAAAAGGTGTACCTCCTTCGACGAGGTAACAAAAGTGTTGAGGAGTATTATGATGCGTTTGAAAATTTAAGAATGAAGTCTAAGCTTGATGAACTGGTGTTGAAAACGATGATATAGTTTGTCACCAACTTGAAGCAACACATCTCAAAGGCGATGTGATTCAAACACTATTCTAGCTTGGAGGAAGCATATCATGATACTACCAAGGTAGAAATTGACTCGAAAGATGAGAAGTCATTCAAAGCCAAGGGTACTAAAACTTCCTCATGGAACAAAAACAATGACAAGTGGAAGTGATAACAGAAATCAAATAAACAAGAAGGAAAGAATGAAAAGATATGTGGATTTAATAACTAGAAATTGCAATTATGGGCAACAAGGGACTAGAACCCTTACCTCCCAATTGATTCCACTAACGAGGAATTAAACCAACTTATTAATCAAGAAAACTAAGGAACATTATACTCAAATGGTAAGTCAATCATGTATGCACTGTCATTGATCTGCTTGAGCACTTTGAAGGGTCCATCTCTTCTTGGGCTTAGCTTTCCTTTTCGAACTTGTGGGAACCTCTCCTTTTAGAAAGGAACCCACACCCAATCTTCTGGGTTGAAAATGACTTCCTTTCTTCCACGATTCTTTCGGTTGGCCACCTTTGAATTGTTTTTTCAATGGCCTCTTTTAACTTGGAATGAATGTTTATCATCTTCTTTGTTTTGAGTAATCCTTCTTTGATTCAACAAGAATCTATTCTTCCACAAAGAATTAGTAATCCTTGTGAAGTGAAGGTGCATCATGTTTGAGACCAACTTCGGGAATAAGCCATAGAAGGTAAGGTGAGCGTCTACATACGAGAGGTGTGAGGAGCTTTACTACTAACGTTGTTTGTAAACAATAAAACTTTGTAAGAAGAAGCACAAAATTAAAATGGACTCAAGAAATAATCACAACTAAGTAGATCAATTACTTTTTGATAATTAGATTTAAGAGTTCTATTTGATAAGAAGAATAAAAAAAAAGAAACTAAGAAGATAGAACCTAAGAATTGTTGGAGAAAATTAGATTTGCAACTATTCGTTGGTGCGGAGGATGGTGTAAAATGCACTAGGAGAAGTGACCAACGCACCTCATTTGGAACTACCAAACCAGAAACCAACTTGTCTTTGGTGCGAATCTTGTGTGAAATGCACCAAGCAATGTGCTGGTCGCACATCGCGTCGCCCAGTCCAAAACAGAACACCTGAAGCTTCTGATTTTTCAGCTTTTTCTAATTTTTCTTGTACCTTTTCTCCTAATACTTGCCCTTTTTGGTAAATTCCTTTTGTACTAACACAAGTACTCTCTTATTTTCTTTATTATTTAGATTAAACGCACCTTTTTCACTTCTTCTTATTCTTCTTCAAGACACCAAGAACACCAAGAAGATGAAGAAAAACCCAAAATATGAATCTTAAGATTTTGAACTTGGATTTTCTTCAAATTTGATATTTGTACTCCCCTTGGCTAGGAGAACGAACCCAATATGTTTTAGCACCAATTAAAACCAATCGAACCAAAATTTGAAATCCTTCTACTTCAAGGTATGAAGAACACCATGAACATGAATAACATTCAAATTTTGAACCCAATGGATTTCGACTCCGATTCATACCAAATTTGAGATTTGAACTACTTATGATATGGAGAATAAACCCCAATACCTTTGAGTCTCCACTTTCACCCAGATCTTAAACTCACTTGTTGGACCTTCAAGTTTTTCTTCACCCAACAATGGTGAAATCTTCAAATCTTCTCCAACAAGTTCAAATCTCAAATCTAGACTTAATGAATACTAGAGTACACGATTCTAGTACTAGAAACTCAAACAAAATATAAAATCAATTTTTTTTAGATTTTCTCAAAAATGTTTTTCAACCAATTTTTATTTTGAAATTTTCAGATTTATGAACCTAGGATTAAGAATTGTGGGAATAGCTCTTTAGCCTAAGCTCTGATACGAAATGATAAGATCTCGATTAGGGAGACTAATCGAAATCCAAATACGAAAATTAAATAAGTAAAAGATATGTGAATTAGGCCAATTAATTAAGTTTATGGGCAACAAGAGACTTTATACCCTCACCTCTCAAATTAACCTAATTAACAAACAATAATTCTTCAATCAAATAAAGAGACAAACAAATGAATCCACAAATGGATGACTCTATAATTAATCAAGAAAAGAAGTTAACAAGCAATCAAAGGAATCCACCCCTAATCACTCAACTACCTATTAGTGTCCACCTAATAGACTATTAGGGAATCCACCCAATAGATTTCTACAGCTAGAGAACTAGATTGGTAATCCACCCAAGACTACAAGCTAAATTATCAACTAAAAGCTTCAAGAGTAATCTTCAATATTCATCAAAATCTGATTCGCTAAGGGAAGAGAACCCCTATTTATAGCTATTACATAAAGGCCCAAAAGTGACCTTGAAAGATAAGCCAACATGGGACCAATGCTCTGTGGTGCGTTTAGAACTACAATAAGTGCTGGTCGCACAACTGGCCGCACCTCAGGAGCTGAATGCAGTTGGGAAGCTTGTGCATTGGAGGTGCGCTTAGCACCATGGAAAGTGCGTGATGCACCCTTTAAAACAAATCACTGGGAGTCTCGTCTTCCCATGCGATCATCCATAAGTGATAGATCCTTTATCTACGCTCTTCAATGGTCTCAAATACCTCATTCTTCATGAATAGATCTTGTAAGACTTGTAGTTCTTTGGCTTGGCTCCTAGTGAATGGCCTCGTAGGGGTTGTGCCAGGCGATATTGTATCATCAATGATAAGATCTTTATTAGGGTGACTAATCAAAATCCAAATGCGGAAGTTAAATAAGCAAAAGGTATGTGAATTAAAGACAATTAATCAAGTTTATGGGCAACAAGGGACTTTATACCCTCACCTTCAAGTTGAACCTAATTAACAAACAATAATTCCTCAATCAAAAAAAAGAGAAAAACAAATGAATCCACAAATGGATGACTCTATGGTTACTCAAGCAAAGAAGTTAACAAGCAATTAAAGAAATCCACCCCTAATCACTCAACTACCTATTAGGAATCCACCTAATAGACTATTAGGAATCCACCCAATAGATTTCTACAACTAGAGAATTATATTGGAATCCACCCAAGACTACAAGCTAAATTATCAACTAAAAGCTTCAAGAGCAATCTTCAATATTCATCAAAATCTGATTAGCTAAGCGAAAAGAACCCCTATTTATAGCTATTACATAAAGTCCCAAAAGTGACCTTAAAATATAGCTTAATATGGTCCCAATGCTATGTGGTGCGTTTGAGGTGCATTTAGCACCATAGGAAGTGCTGGTCGCACAACTTGCCGCACCTCTGGAGTAGAATTTTATTAGACAGTGTGTGCGTTGGAGGTGTGTTTAGCACCATGGACTGTGTATGTTGCACCCTTCAAAATAGATCACTGGAAGCGTCGTCTTCCTATGCGATTATCCATAAGTTGTAAATCCTTGATCTATGCTCTTTAATGGTCTCCAATGCCTCTTTCTTCATGAATAGAGCTTGTAAGGCTTGGAGTTCTTTGGCTTGGCTCCTAGTGAATGGCCTCGTAAGGGTTGTGCTGGGAGATATCGTATCATCATCCCCTTTTTGAAAAGGATTCATCCTTCAATACATAACTTCACCTACAACACAAGAAGATAGATAACTTATATTGAAAACATTATGAACATTATACTCACATAGTAGATCGATCTTGTAGGCGTTGTCGTTGATCCTTTCAAGCACTTGGTATGGGCCATCACCCCTTCGACTCAACTTTCCTTTGCAAAGTTGTGGAAACCTTTCCTTCCGAAAGTGAACCCAAACCCAATCATTGGGTTGAAAGATCACTTTCTTCCTTCCATGATTTTGCCAGAGAGCCACCTTGGAGTTGTTCTTTTCCATGGCCTCCCTTACCTTTGTATGAATCTTCACCATCTCTTTTGCCCTTCGCGTTGCATCTAAGCTCATAACAATATCACTAGACAAAGGGGTTAAAGATAATAAAATTAATGGGTTAAACCCATAACACACTTCAAATAGAGTCATGCTAATAGAGGAGTGAAGAGACCGATTGTAAGAAAATTCAATCAAAGGTAAATGATCCTCCCAAGAAGTTGGGGATCCCTAATCATACAACGAAGCATGCTCCCAAGAGTCCTATTAACTACTTTTGTTTGACTATCCGTTTGAGGATGACAAAAAGTAGAGAACATGAGTTTGGTACCAAGTGTACCCCAAACACTCTTCCAAAAATGGCTAAGAAACTTGGAGTCCCTATCACAAACAATAGTTTGAGGTACTCCATGAAATTTAAGCACGTGACTCATAAACAAAGATCTAACATGAGATGCGTCATCACATTTATGGCATGGAATAAAATGAGATATTTTAGAGAATCGATCCACTACCACAAATATACTATCATGCCCTAGCTTGGTTCTTGGAAGTCCCAACAGAAAATCCATAGAAATTTCCATCTAAGGACCAAGAGGGGTAGGGAGAGGTGTGTACATACCTTGGGGCCAAGTCTTGGAATTGCCTTGGTTGCACTTGAGGTATTGTCCACATAGCTTCTCCACATAATGCCTCATCTTTGGTAAATAAAATTGCTCTATGAGAATGTCAAGTATTTTGTTGACACCAAAGTGTCCCATCATTCCACCACTATGACCTTCTTTGAGGAAGAGCTCCCTCCATGAACTTATGGGAACACACACTTTGCCATCCTTGAACAAATAACCATCAATTATTTGAAAACGTTCCACACGCTTTCCTTGGCCAAGTTCATCACAAACCTCCTTAAAGTCAGATTCCTTGGAGTAGAACTCCTTTAAACTTTCAAAACCCATCATTCTAGAAGTCAAGGTGTTAACCAATATGAACCTTCTAGACAAAGCATCGGCAACCACATTTTCTTTCCCTTGATTTTAGTGGATCAGATAAGGGAATGTTTCAATAAACTTCACCCACTTAGCATGGAGCTTGCTAACTTGGATTGTATCTTTATATGCTTCAAGGACTCATGATTTTCCTTATCACAAATTCTTTGTGCCATAGATAGTGTTGCCAATGAGCCAACACCCGCACAAGTGCATACAACTCCTTATCATATGCTGAATAGTTCAATGAGGCCCCATTTAGCTTTTCACTAAAGTAGGCAAAAGATTTCCCTTCTTGCATCAATACTCCACCAATGACAACACTTGAAGCATCACACTCGATTTCAAAAGATTTCACAAAGATTGGTAATTGCAATAAAGGAGAAGTGCTCAACATAGACTTCAACTCTTGAAAGGATTTCTGTTGAACATCTCCCCAAATAAAGGGTGTGTTCTTCTTGATCAGTTTGGTTAGAGAGGAAGCAATAGTTCTAAAGACTTTCACAAAGCGTCGATAAAAACTTGCCAACCCATGGAAACTCCTCACTTTGGTTGCATTAGTAGGAGTTGGCCAAGATCTAATAGACATAACCTTTTCATCATCCACATTTACACCATTGGCACTCACCACGAATCCCAAGAATACCACCTTCTCCATATAAAATTAACACTTTTTGAGATTCGCAAAGAGCCTCTCATGTAGTAGGACATCAAATACTTGCCTCAAATGGACAACATGCTCCTCAATGGACCTACTATAGACAAGTATGTCATCAAAATAAATGACAAAAAACATGTTGATGAAAGTATTTAACACATGGTTAATCAACCTTATGAAAGTGCTAGGGGCATTAGTCAAGCAAAAAGGCATAACTAGCCACTCATACAACCCAAACTTGGTTTTGAAGGCCTACTTCCATTCATCTCCCGGGTTTATAAAAATTTGGTGATAGCCACTTCGAAGATCAATCTTCTAAAATACAATTGAGCCACAAAGCTCATCAAGCATGTCATCAAGTCTAGGAATAGGATGTCGATACTTCACTGTTATTTTGTTGATGGCTCTACAATCAATACACATCCTCCAAGTGGCATCTTTTTTGGGAACAAGGATAACCGGTATGGCACAAGGGCTAAGACTTTCTTTGACAAGTCCCTTTTCAAGGAGTTCATCAATTTACCTTTGTAATTCCTTAGTCTCCTCTGGATTTATTCTATATGCCAGATGGTTTGGAATTTGAGATCCGGGCACAAAATCAATTTTATGTTCAATACCCCTCAAGGGTGGAAATCCATCGGGCATCTCTTCGGGAAATAAACCCTCATATTCTTGCAAAAGAGATGATACTACACTAGGCAAAGTTCTAGTATCTTGGTTGGCATGTAACAAAAGCTCCTTGTTGACAAGGCACACTAGAAAGTGTTCCTCATCAACACCTTTCAAACAATTGTTTGGCTTAGCTATCATGCACATCTTGTTCTTATTTTTAGCTAAGACATCTCCCTTTTCTTGTACACATGTAGAGCTTGTACTAACATCCTCCACTAATTTCATTTTCTCCTAGAGCTCTTTCATGATCTGGTAATCTTCACTAACTTTGTAGGGAGTTAAAGGAGCAAGAGAGAACTTTCGACCACCAAATACAAAAGAATACTTGTTGGTTCTCCCTTGATGTACAACATCTCTATCAAATTGCCAAGGTCTTCCAAGCAATATATGACAAGCAAGCATAGGTACAATATCACAAAGAACTTCATCTTGATATTTACCAATGCTAAATTTAGTACTTACTTGCTTGAGGACCTTCATTTCACTGCTTTTGTTGAGACATTGGAGCTTGTAAGAACTAGGATGCTTCTTGGTGGGAAGTTGCATTCGTTCCACTAAAGTGTCACTCACAATATTAGTACAACTCCCGCTATCAATGATCAAGGCACAAATCTTATCTAGGATCTTGCATCTAGCATGAAACAAGTTTTACCATTGATCAAGCTCCTCTTTAGCAATAGCTCCCATAATAATCCTCACAACACAAGACAAATTCATGTTCAAGGGCAATGGCTCATCATCGTCACACTCTAGAGGAAATCTTGCATTCACAAGCATAGCAAAGTTTGGCCTCTCTTCTATCCTCTTATCATCATTCAATGGTGTTTCATCCTCATCACCTTTGGGTTCTTCATCACAACTCTCTTCACCACACTCTTCATCTTCTTTAGTATGGTACCTATCCTTGTAAGACACAATTGTTCTTCGGTTGGGACACTCACTAGTAATGTGTCCCCTTCTTTGACATCAAAATGGGGAGTGTGCATGTCATAAAAAGAGATCGCTTTACTCAGAATCATTTTACCTCTCCTTCTTTCCCATCACTTTCGAGGTTACTTGTATACCGTCCATCTCATTAAACTCTCTCTATATATACTGTTGTAGCAAGGATCCCAGGAGCATCCTTCTTCCTTCTTTCACCAGAGTATTTGTGTATGTGTATCTTCTATGCTAGCATATTATTCATGTACTCTTGGTTGGATTACTGGGGTGCTAGTTTCCTTATGCTTCTTCCTTATTTACTGTGACTATCTCCTTGTATTCTTCATTTTATGGCTTTTATATTTTATATGCACTCAGTCGGCTGATGTTGCTTACTGGGTACCTGTTGCTTAGTAATTGATGCTCATACTACACTTTTGCATCTTTCTTGTATAGATAATAGTTGAGGTTTTGTCGTTGATTGTGTTAGAGACTCGTGCAACTTTTAGATATTCGAGACCAGGGTGAGCGCCTGATGGTTGGGGCTTGACCACATCTCATCTTTTGTACTATTACTCTTTGTATATTCGAAGATAGTTGTACTTATCATTTGTTTCTTGTAGCACTTGCATTCTATTAAAAGCTTATGTACTATCAATACCAAGTTTTGGGATTGGTGTAGTTTCTTTATGTATATATTTAGGTTATTGCTTCCGCATTATCTATCATTATATTCTGTTTTTTCTTATTTCTGCTTATTGTGCATATTAGTTAGGTAGTATCCCATTACTAATCATTATGGGCTATGGGAATTGTTTCTTCTACTGGGGGGTTGTAGGTGCCATCATGACCTCAAAAATTAGGTCATGACAGCTTGGTATCAGAGCTCTAGGTTCACCGATATCGTGGTACAGAAGCAAGTGTCTAAGTAGAGTCTCGTGGATTAGTACGATGACATCTGTATCCTATCTGCAGGAGGGTATAGGGTATTATTAGGAAAAGTTTCATCTTTTTAGCTCCTTATTGTGTGTTCCTGGCTCTATTGACTTCTAAACTTTGGTTGTTTCATTCCTTTTTAGATGCCTAAGAGAGTTTGACAACAATTGGTGTCAAGGCTTCTATGCCTGTTGCTTTAGTGCTTCCGTCAGTGCCAGGACTTCAGAGTAAGAGCAGATTGCGTTAGATAGTGGGTGTGGGACCAGGCTAGCCTCTGATTGGATTTATAGCTATCCTAGTTCTCCAGGACACCAAGGCTAGGACTCTGAGTCCTCCAATGGGTGTTTTAGTGCCCGATTCTTTGAGTGGTGTCTCAGTTAGGGTCCATCATCCAGTTCTTCAGTTAGGTTGTTTGTCAATGTTGGACTATGAGGCAAGTTTCATGAGATGGTTAGGCGTACTGCTAGGACTATGCCTTCAGAGTTTCATGGGAGGTTTGATTTCACCGCTTCATTTAGTGACCGAGCACTTGGTTACAGTTGGGACTACCTTTCTTTGGGTGGTCGATCATGCTTGGGCTATCGAGGATTTATGCAGTGAGGCTTATAGAGGTAGTGCTAAGAAATGTCATCGCCAGGATGGTTCCCAAGGTTCTCAGACTTGAGGTAGGAGATTCTCCACCAGAGATAGGTTCCACTGCTTCTTATCTACCAGAATTGTTTTGGTTGCTCCACAGGTTCCAGAGGATGGTGGTACAGGACATATTGAGCTTACTGGACATAGTATGGGTCAGATTTTCTGAGGTTCACTTTCAGGTTGTGTAGGTCGTGTTGGCCGGTCAGGTTCAGTGAGATCTTCTCACCCGTATATATCCATTTGGATTTGCTTTCAGTGTGGTGGTTATGGGCACTTTGGTAAGGATTGTCCCTTGATCCCATGTTCTAGTCAGAAGTGTCAGCAAAAGTTCTCTCCTAGGGCTTTAGTACAACCATCTATAGGTGAAGTGTAGGGTAGTAGGGTTGGTCTCTAAAAGGTTATAGGTGTCTTTTGAGCTAGTGGTTCAGGTAAAGGTTGTTGTCGGTGCGATAAGCATGGATACTTTGCTAGGAATTGCCCCATGATTATGTATCCCAGTTAGCCTGGTTGTTATGATTATGGAAAGATAGGTCACCTTTATAGGGCTTGTCCCCAGCATGGGATAGTTGAGCTTTTATCTTTGACTACTCAGTCTAGAGTTAGACCCCATCAGTCTGATGCCCTTCTTGGTGGGCCCAAGGTAGAGGTTCCTGATATCATTACTCTAGGTAAGGCTTTTGTTACCTTCGGCTTGTGATAAGTCTTGCTCACATTGTGATTCTATCCATTCTATCATTTATTTGCTTATATGCCTACCTGCTACTTATTTAGTTATTTGACTACCTGAGTTGTAGTGTTTATGCATTATTTTATTGGTAGTTTATTCCTTAGTAGTGGATAGGGGTGAGTGATCCTTGTGAGGTGTTTACTCGAAGTCATAGCTTGGGGGTAGTTCTTGTTAGCCTTTCTGGTTGATTCTAGTCCCAATTTCATTGTGGCTCTAGACTTTTGTTGAGTCTTCTCTCTTGAGCAGTCCTAGATGGTTGTTGCCTAGGCTGTTTTCTAGCATTTGCTAGGGGTTCTTGTGTTGGTTTGGTGTAATACTACTGGTAGTGTCAGAGTTTGAGGCACTCTATTAATCCAATTTATGTTGGTTATGTTGATGAGGTTGGTTGGTTTTGTTTTCTCGGGTGATTTGAATTGACCTTCCTTAGTTGTTTGGTTTGGTAGGTTAACAGGTATGTGTTGGTTTTGTGTCTTCTTTTTGTTCTAAGTCTTATGTGGTTGCTTTATTGATCTCCCCATTTCTGGTTGATAGGGTTGAGTTTAGTTGTAGTATCGTATTTGAGTGATTTGCTATAACAGTTCTTGCTAAGTGTTGATAGTAGTATCATGGTTGAGGTTGATTGTGGAATTGTGGCATTACAGTTAGGTTTTGCTATAGCATGTTAGTTGAGTAAGGTATTCAACCTACCCTCATTCTGTTGTATCAAGTGTTACCGGTAAGAATTGTGGGATCTAAGGGAACAAATCCAGAGTCTTTTGGGAAAGAATTTGTGGAATTTAGTGTATCCTTGGAAATGGTTTCATTTTATTTGTGAAGGAAGGTGATGACTCCTTATTTGTGTGTGTATGTCCTAGTATCTGACTGAGGTGGCGATCGAGAGCTTTCTTTTGGTTGTATTTTGATGACATGCGTCGACTGAGTTCAGGATATGGTGTTATTTCCTTTGATAGATTCGAGGTCAGAATTCCTTCTAGTATGAGATTGAGGTAGTGGTCATTCCCAGTACTACCTTTAGGAGCTTGTTGCATAGATCTTGGCTTCCTTGTTATCTTCTCTGGGGAAACCAAGTTTCAATAGCATTTACAGATTGAGAAAATTGTTTATTCATGGCCTAGTTGGTGCCAACTCTATTAGTGTTCTTCGGTGAGGTATTTCAGAATCATGGGCTAGAAAACTACTCCGGATGGTTCATGGTTTGTTTTCTTTGGTTAAAGCTTCTTTGGTTGGAAAGCAATTAGTTCGGACAACTTAGCTTCTCCATTTTAGTTGTGGAGCAGCAGTTGGCCTTGGACATCCAGTCCTTGACTAACCTGCTAATTTGGATGGACATTTGAGATCTCAACGGTGTTCTTGTCAAATATGAGGTCCATTCTTCCTTGGTTAGACAAATTCAGTGGTGTAAGTTCCATATTTCAGCGGTGTTCTAGATATTACGAGGTTTTTTCTACCATGGTTTAACAGACCCAGTGGTGTAGGTCCAAATTTCAATAGTGGTGTATACTATATATGATCAGGTTGTGCGGGTTAAGGCTAGAGAGGCTATTTTGAGTTCTAATGGTACTTAGAGACTGGTGGTCACCATTCATATGCCGAGAGTTTGGAAGTTTATTTAGTTTGTCTATTATATGGGGTTCGAGTGTTGGTTAGACACGGCTAGTATAGACTAAAAGTTTGGTATTTTGTATGCTTCGGGATGGTGGGTTTGTATGCTGATACAGTAGAGGAGTTGATTCAAGCCAAAGGGATGAGTTGAAGGTGTATGCAAAAAATTCTATAGCTACTTTGCGGCCTTGCACCCCAGGCAACTATTCCTTTGCCTATGGGGTGTTTTGATTTGGTATTAATGGCATATTGGACTTCTTCCTGAGGTTGGAATTGAAAGGCGATTTCAATTCTGAATGGTGTTTTAGTATTCACAGTAGCAGCGGTATTCTTAGAGTTTGGAGCTTAGCTGGTGATTTTGGACTTTGTGGTAGGGCCACCTCACTCCTTGTAATGGATTGGTTATGGTTTGGGTTTGTTGGGAAGGTTGCCCTAGTTCATTCACTTCCAGTTTATTCAGGCTTTGATGGGTGTAGCGGGGTTAGGTTCATTCTACAATTTGGAATTTTCTCCATCAACACAGGGAGTTCATTCATGCTTTTTCCTAACCCTGGTTTGTAAAATTCAGTCGGGTTGTGATGAGTTTTCAGTTATCGAGTTTGATATTTGCAAGAGTGTTCGTTCATTGGTTGATGGTCACTCAGGACAGGTGACTCTAATTCTCAATGATATGCTAGGGATTGTTATCTTGGATGGCAAAGGCTAGTAGGCTATAGCTTGGTTTGTAATGGGTTTGAGTAAAAAGGGTGACTTCACTCGTGGTAGAGTATAAGCGAGGACTATGGATATCTGGTGTGTCAGTTGATGCTTAGAGGGTGGTTTGAGTGTCGACTTATGTGAAGCTTCATGTTTGTGGTGCAAAATGATTTAGTTTAGAATAAAAAGGCTTTGCGAATCAGCGGGTTCATGAGTTAGAGTTTTGGTTGTTGGCTTTTCTGGCAAACTTGGTTATGGTTTCGAAGTTTCGAGTGGTGTTTGTTTGTCACTTTGCTTCTCTTGTTTCGGTGCTTACCAGTTGAGATTGTCGAGGTTCAGTTTGGGTTGGTAGATCTTTGGAGTTTTGGAGCTTAACTTTGAAATATAGCTTGGCTAGTAAGGAGTTAAGTCTTGGTTGCTTTCGTTGGTTCTATTCTGTTGGGTGTCGTACGATAGATGAGGCTACCCGGGTTGTTTGAGAGAGTAGTGCAGGCTTCGTATCCTCTGTTCTTAAATCTCTAGTCTTTCTCTCTTTCATGAATTTCGAGGACGAAAGTCTTTTTAGTGTGGATAATGTAATGACCCTTCCGGTTATTTATGCGTTTTCACCTTTCTCTATTGTTAGAGCTTGTCTGTAGCAGCCCCAAGTCATTTATGGCTTGCTTGGGCCAGTAGTTCGGTGCCCGCGCCGTTTGTTAGGTCTTTTTGGCCGTTTCTTATTTAGAGCTTTAGGCTTCAAAAATCATTGACTTTGGTTAACATTCTTGGTGAACGTGCTCGGAATCAAATTTTGACAGTTCCATTAGCTCTGGAGCATGGACTTTGGTTTAGTAGGACCTTTGGTCGGGATTCGTCAGCTTTTTATCTTGGAATTCTCTCATGTGTTATGTTTTCACGCAACTTAGGCTTGCATGGTTGACTTTGGTCAACATTTGGAGAAGACAGCCTCGAATGAAAATTTTGTCAGCGCTGTTACCTCAGGAAGGTCAAGTTTAGGCTATAGGGACCATTGGTTTGAGTATCGAGGCTTTTGGGCTTGATTTTGGCCATTGGGTTCCATTTTAGAAATAGTTGGCCTAAGGTTTATTTTTGGGTGTGGGGCACAATTTTCGTTAAATCGTCCTCCGATGGGATTTTTGTTAATTCCATTGGATCTAGAATGCCGTTTCTAATTGAATAGCTCAGGTTGTTTGTGTTCGCGGGACCCCGAATGCATTCCCGAGGGTCCATCGGAGTTTGAAATATTGTTGATGGGCTGTTGGCAGCTGGTTGGTGTCATAGCACCAGCTTGCCCTTCGCCTACATGGTGGGATGGCTGCCTACGCACATGCTTATGCTAGACGCCAAAGTTCCTTGGCCTTCGCCTACGCTGGGGTCGTCCGCGGTCGTGTTGGGTCTTGCCAGCCACCCCATTTCGCTTGCCTTTGCCTAGGAGATGCCCACCTGTATCAGCAACGGCATGGCCGCGTTCACACATGCCCCGGCTGGCAGCCTTCATAGCTGTTGGCATCTTGCTTCTTCTTTATTATTCACTTTCCAACTTTGAATTCTCCACCTCTAAAAACACCCAAAACACCATTTTTCCACCATGACCCACCCCAACTAATTGGAGGGGAATATTTCATAGTTCCTTGCTCGATTATCGACTTCTAAAGCGGGTAAGAAATCCATTAAATTCTAATTTTCTCCATGGATTCTCATCTTTGCTTTCTTATTGGGTGGGCTGATTTGGAGCCCCAATTATGGTCCATTTCTGATCAAATTATGAGCATGTGCTCCTGCGATGGTAAGGAATACATGTGCATTTTTTGTTTCAAGTTTAGGGTTGCGGGGCCTAACAGCCTATTTCTGACCCGAATTTTGACCCGGTTTTGTTCAGAGCATTATAAGTATTGTTAGTCTTGTATTACTGTGTAGATTATTGTGCTAATAGCAGTTTCACAAATTGGAGCTTCCTAGAGCAGTTCGAGCTTAGATGAAGCCATTCCCGTAGCTAGTCATCGGACGACAGGTAGATTATGGTTTTCCCTATCTAGATTCGGTGTATATAGACTATAACTTCTCTAATTAGTATCCTTGGGCGGGTTGTTATAGGTTGGTAACCCAGACCTTGTCCGCCTTTCTGTTCGTTTATTTTATATGTTGTTTGTAGTATTCGTGTGGTATTGGATATTACCATTATGGTCCTGTGCGGTCTTGTATTGATTCTGTAACATAGATGGTGGGTTATTTGGGGATGTCCATGAGTCCCGAACGTAGAGCTTTTATTTTAGGTTAGTTATGTCTGTTGTAGAGCTGTCGAGCCTGTGCAGGGCCGGTAAGAATATTTTTGAGCCGTTGGGATAATTTATATCTGGTTGCAAGCATATCATCCATGAAAAGGTTTTCCTGCATGTTTTATCACTGTTTTGGCTTCGGGCCTACTATAGGAAGTTTTTCTAAACCTTGCATGGCCTTGGAGACCCATTTTGGTATAAATGATGATAGAACGGGATTTGGATGATTTCTAGACTTGATTTCCTATTGAAACTAGGCTCGGCAGGGCCCTAACACTAGACTTGATTTCCTATTGATACTAGGCTCGGTAGGGCCAACCCACTAAAACTTATTTTATTACTGGTTTAGACTCGAATACGCTCTGGGCACCCTTTGAAAGGGTTATTGAGACTTTTACTACTGATTTAGACTCGAATACCCTTTAAGAGGGTTATTGAGACTTTTACTACTGTTTTAAACTCGGTTTGATCCCGAGCATATACTACGGTTTTGAGTTTTGAGCTACTATTTAAGATCGCTGGGCGATGTATGTGGTCGATGAGTAGACCTCTATGGACCTTATCGATCTAGGAACAGGGGCCTTGGGCTGCGTGTGTCAGATGAGGGATGTACAGTGTAGGAGAGGTACACGGGTAGAGTCCTTCCATGGGTCCTGCCTCTATAAGGGCCCTTGAGGTACCTGAGGGGGATCATACTAGTTAATTTCACATCATATAATATCATGTATTTGGCATGCCAATTCCACCCATGTTTGCTGTGTGTTCAGTGTACGCTCCGATTGTATGAGAGGCCAGAGGGTTTGTTTTCACTTGATTGTGTTCCTCGGTTGTATGGGCGAACGTTTGGACTGTAGGTAGATTATGTTACTTTTATCATGTCGTAGAACTAGTATGGACTTTTGGTATCGATTGGATGAGTGGTTTTAGCCTGTTGAGGAAACGTCCTTGGGACTGAGAATATTGAGGGGCTAGAGGGTCCCATCTTACTGATATGCTGATTGTGTAGCTTTCTGAGCGATGGTGGGGTTTTTGACTCCTATTTTATCCTGGCTTGTCTAGTAGTTTTGGATACCTTTGGTTTAGTTATTCTATCTTAGGCTTGACTTGTGAGTTTTTTACAACTATTTTATCTTAGTATTTGATATCTTAGGCTTGTTTCTTCTAGTCTATGATTTCTACTTCATTTTTTTTCTTTCTTTCCTTCTTTCCTGTCACTTTTGAGGTTACCAGTAAACCGCCCATCTCTTTAAGCTCTCCTTATAAATAATGTTGTTGCAAGGATCCCAGGTGCGTCCTTCTTCCTTCTTTCACCTCAGTATCTATGTATGTGTATCTTATGTGCTAGCATGTTATTCATGTACTCTTGGTTGGATTACTCGTGTGCTAGTTTCCTCGTGCTACTTCCTTGTATTCTGTGACTATCTCCTTGTATCCTTCATTTTTTTGCTTTTATATTTTATATGCGCTCAGTCAGTCGATGATGACTACTGGGTACCCATTGCTTAACAATTGGTGCTCATACTACACTTTTACATCTTTCTGGTGCAGATAATAGTTGAGATTTCGCCGTTGATCGCATTGGAGACTCGTTCAACTATTGGATATTCGAGACTAGGGTGAGCACCTGATGGTCGGGGATTGACTACATCTCATCTTTTGTACGGTTACTCTTTATATATTCGTAGAAAGTTGTACTTATCATTTGTTACTTGTAGCACTTGTATTCTATTAGAAGCTTTTGTACTATCGATACCAAGTCGTAGGGTTGGTGTAGTTTCTTTATATATATATTCGGGTTATTACTTTCGTGTTGTCTATCATTATATTCTGCTTCCGCTTATTTTTGCTTATTGTGCGTATTAGTTAGGTAGTAGCCCATTACTAATCGTTTCGGTCTACGGGAAATTGTTCGCCGACTAAGGGGTTGTAGGTGCCATCATGACCTGAGAAATTGAGTTGTGACACCAACATACAACATTCCACCGCTATTCATGTTTAGCAATGGAATATTGAAAAAATTCGTTTGTCGCTAAATGCTATTTTCTTGTAGTGTCTCATGCTCCTCTCTACTCCTTAAGTATACCAGAACGTCATTGATGAACACAATAACGAAGGAATTTAGGTAGATTCTTAACACACCGGTCATCAACTCCATAAATGTTGTTGGGGCATTAGTTAACCCAAAAGATATGAGTAGGAATTCATAATGGCTGTATTGAGTCCTAAAATCAATCTTTGGGATATCTGCAGCCCTGATCCTCAATTGATGATAACCCGACCCCAAATTAATCTTAGAGAACACTACTGCACCCTGTAGCTGGTAAAATATATCATTAATATGCGACATTTGATAGATGTTCTTACTAGTCACCTTATTCAACTGCCTGTAGTCTATTCACATACGTATGGACCTATCCTTGTACTTCACAAACAGAACTAGATCACCCCACGGAGACACACTAGGCTTGATGAACCCTGTACTAAATAAGTCCTAGAGCTGATTCTTAAGCTCCCTCAACTCGAAATGTGCCATATGATATGGTGGAATAGAAATAGACTGAGTGCCCTGCTCAACATCAATACCAAATTCAATATTATGATCAGGACGAACACCTGGCAGATCATAGGGAAACATATCCAAATAATCACAAACCATAGGAACTGACTTAAGGGAAGGTGTGGTGGCCCTCATATCATAGACGTAAGCAAGATAGGATAAGCACCCTTTCCCAACAAACCACTGGACACTCAGGAACGATATAACTTCTCTTGGCATATGGAAATCGGCACCCTTCCAAACCATTGGAGGGATACCAGGCATCCAAAGAGTGACAGTGTTGGTAAGGCAATCCAAGACCGCGTGATAGGGAGACAACCAATCCATGCCTAGAATCACATCGAAATTGACCATGTCTAGCACAACTAGGTCTACCCACGTGTCATACCTTAGGATAGTCACTACACAAGCTCGATACACAAGAACCACTATTAAAGAATCTCCTTCTGGGGTAGCTACACGCATAGGGGCAAGTAATAACTCACAAGTAGACTCTTGACAAATAGCAAAGTAAGTAGAAACATACAAAAATGTTGACCCCAGATCAAACAATGCAGAAGCTGAGTGATGAAAATAGAGATCGTACTTGTGATGACAACATCAAAAGCCACAACCTCTGGTCAACCCGAAAATGCATACATGTGCCTTCAACCACCACAACCGCCTGATCTACCAGCCTGAGGACAACCTCTAATACCCTGGGGACCACCCCTAAAATCTTGTGCATCACCTCTAGCTGGAGGCACTGAAGCCCTAGGGGCCTGAACTTGCTGACCTGTTGACTATCATGTCTTACTCTACGACAATTTCTCACAAAGTACCCCAACTCACAACTCTCATAGAAACATCTTCCTAAAAAACTACGAACAAAAGAACCCACTGAACCAGATTGGCTGCCATGGCCTAAATACCTGGAATGTACACCACAAGAAGCCTGACTAGTACCCTGACTACTATGACCCTCAGTAATCTATAATGTCTCCTCAACATGCCAGCTCAGCTAGAAGCATTGATGGTGCTGACCTCTGCCAAAGAAGTCTCAACCCTGAGTCTATGAACAACTATAAGTACTATAATGGTGGGGCCTCTTATTGCTGCCCCCTTGGCCCTCGTGAATTACGCCTTTAATAGTGCGGGCATGATCTACCTCTAAGAAAGACTGTACTGAGGCTACCATTCCCTCAGTAGCTAAATGAAGATTCAAAGTCAACCCCCTAACAAAGCAACACAAATCAACCCCCTAACAAAGTGATGCACCCTCGCATGCTCGGTGGGCAGAATCATGGTGGCATGCCTAGCTAACTCATAGAAATAGACATCGTACTCTGTAATAGTTGTGGAGTCCTGCTCTAACCTAGTGAACTCTTTCATTAACCACTCTGTCAAGCTGCATGATAGATACTTCTCTAGGAAAGCCTCGAAGAGTTGAGCCCACGTAATCAGAGGTGACCTGGCTGGTCTACAAGCCATGTAGGACCTCCATCACTATTTTGGTGGACAATCCAGCTAAAATATGGTGTCCTACTCCACGTGACTCAAGAACCCGAGGTTATGCAACCTCTCTTGGAAACTAATCAAAAACTCATGTGCATCATCCCTCAGAGCACTAAAAAATCTCAGGGGAACAAACCAGAGAAACCTACCAAACATCTTTTTCTCCTCAAAAGACATAACAAGCCTAGTTGTAATATGTGGAACAATTGTAGGAACTGGAAACACCTCTAAATAGGGATGAGAAGTAGCAGGCTGTGCTCTTGAAACCTGTGTCGCTATCTGAGCTAAAGTTTAAGCCGCATCCTGACCTGTGAGATAATTGAATAATTAGGCAAATCTACAGGCTATGATATGCACTCTAGAAACCCAAGCAGACGAACTAATGTGTCTTATAAGACCAGCGTGGCCAGAAAACCTGCCGGACGCTGGGCGACCCCAATACCCTCTGGCTCATAATGCATATTCTCAACGCAATATTTGGCACTAGTAATGATAACATAGTCTGGGCCCAAGCTTGTGCCACAACCTATCCCCTAACGCTACTTCTAGGTTGACCTATGCCCCATCCCCTATATGGGGCTCTAACTGCAAATGCAGGGGCCTCGTCCTTACCTGTTGCTGATCTCATCCAAACCATCTGAGAAAGAGTGAAACAAAAGATATTTAGAAGTTTGTAGAGTCAAGGATGCATCATAAGGAATCACACAATATGTTATCTTTCCTTAGAATTCCATGTAGCCTCTCAGAGATAGGATTCAAATATCATCATACAGATCCAGGACTCTACTAGAAACTTTGCTCTTATACTGGCAAGAGAAGTAAACCTAAAGCTCTGATACAACTTGGTCACAACCCAAAATCGAGCCTTGATGGCGACTACTAAAAAAAAACCCAGTAGGCAAGCCAACCCAAGAGATACAGAAGTATAATAAAATATTTAACTAAGTACAATCAAAAAAGAAATCATAATAAGATACGGGCCAAATATAGATATATACAATCCATACAAAATATACAAAAATGGCCCTAAAGAAACCATGAAATATGAAATATATAAAGAAACAAAACGTTGTACCTAGTGTTACCAGTATAAGAGCATCTAAAGTACGGAATAAAGTTGTACAACATAGTGTTGTCTACCAAAATACAAAAATATAGACAATATGTATGATAGAAGGTAGTAAGGATCTCCAAACGTCGGGGAGCTCACCACAATCTAAACAATGACTGTCCACGAATAAAATGAGGGTCAACGGGGGTGGCTCATACTAGGTGTTGCATCAGAAAAAGATGCAAAAATATAGTATGAGTACCAAAACATGGGGTACTCAGTAGGCATCATAGGCCGACTGAGCTAAGAAAGATATTATATAATATAAGAAATAGGAAAGTAAACTAGCCATGGAGATCCACCTAAATCTAATTATAATGAGAAAATTGCGGTGCAGAAATAACAAACATAAAATGCGGTGCTGCATGAGATAGATGTGATGCAATGTGAGGCCGATGCAATATGAGGCCATAATCTTACATCAGATGTGCAATAAGTAAACATGAGTCTGAAATCTCACATTGGACATCCAATAAGTAAACATAAGTCTGGAATCTTACATCGGACATGCAATAACAAAATATGAGTCCAGAATCTTTCATCAGATGTAGAACGAGTAAAATGCCCTCCACAAAGCTCAAATCAGTAAAAGGGAGGCATTTAGTTCTTATGTACAAAATCAGTAGTATAGTAGTACCAATCATTTTTAGATATTCAAAATACGTAGTACGGGTGAAAACCTCTTTCAAATTAAAAAATGAACCAACATTTCCTCTTTAGAACCCCATTATGTGCAAAGTTCATGAATGCATAAATGAGTATATGCAATGTGGAAACCAAGTAGATGCAAGAATATATACCAAAGATAGGGTAAGGGTGCCCTCGAAACAAGGTACTCACTTGGAACTCCGTCTAGTCCAAAGTTATGGCCTCGGGACAACAGTTACACAATATTGGTGAATAAAAATGAAAAACAAAACTACAATACGAAAATAAACCAAAGCACCTACTCTATCTCTAAAATATCCATAAAATACTATAGGGATTCTAGGCTAGCCACAGAAAATCTATAAGCTCCTAAACTAAGGATAAGCATGATAAACCTATTCTATGATCTCAAAAATTGTCAAAATGTAGGAAATAGGATTTAAGCCTAATTCTAACCTAAAAAAATGGCCAAAATGTAGGAAATAGGATTAAAGCCTAATTCTAACCTTAAACCATCAGTCCTGGGAACTGAACCATTAGTCTGTACAAGTCATTAATAACCTGTAGCCACTGTGGGAAGCTCAAAATATAAAATAAGCACAAAAACAAAGAAAATGATCTGGAGGGTCATTACAATTGACCCTCTTACCTGGACCATAATGATGATCTGATATGAACTATGTGAATATATTGGTGTCATGAATCAGTAAAACTCTTAATCTCTATGGTACAATATAACTGTTGCCCTATAGGTACAGCCTGCCCAGCTCGTAGGTACGGTCTGCCTAGCCCATAGACAAGGTCTACCCGGGTCATAGGCTTAGTAATATAATGTAACTTCTACCCCATAGGTACATCCTGCCCTCTCTATAGGTATGGTCTGCCTAGCCTATAAGCACGGTCTACTCAGCCCGGAGGCTTGGTATAGTAATGAACCTGTAGGTTCCAAAATCCAACAGTGTAAGTGTTTGTTAAGGCTAAAACAAGGTTATAGGTGGCAGCCAGTTGATAAAAATAACATAATTATAGAAAGTAACCACAGGTGACCTTAATACAATCATAACATTCTTTTCTAGGCCACTAAGTAAGGAATAAAGTGTTGTTGATAGTCACTACATCATGTTGTGGTAGCCAACTCAATACAATGAGGCCACAAGTTGAATAATGATGTTATACATGCTATAACAAACTTTTGCCTTCAGGGTCATGAAATAAAGTGAAACAGAAGAATTCACATACCTTTCAACTGAATATTCAAAGGTTTCACTATGAAACTCGTGGTGAGATCTTGAGGTAACATAACTAGGCATACTTCACGTTGTTTAATTTGACAACCATCGTACACAACTCTGATAAGAATCACAACACCCCTCTTGTCCCTCCAACAGCTTAACACCATCAGTATGCAACCATACTAACCCAACTCAATAAGACAAGGGGGAAAACCAGATCCACGGTATCCACAACACCTCTTCGTGGCTCAGAAATCTATTAGAAAAATACCAGAATATAAAATTATGAAAGATGGTTGTAGGAGGAAGATTACCATGAGAAAAATATGTGAAATCCCAATATAAACAAGCTGCCTCCTCATAGTAACAACAAATATATCAAAAATCAATGAAAAAACTATACAACAACTATGAGCTCGTGATGTAGATCAATTTCTTTTAAACTTCTGACTTGAAAGCACCAACTTTCATGGAGGATTTAGGGTTTCTTTCTATGATTTTATGGGTTTTCAGGAAATTTCTAC
Organism: Jaltomata sinuosa; assembly: GCA_003996215.1. NCBI lineage: Eukaryota > Viridiplantae > Streptophyta > Magnoliopsida > Solanales > Solanaceae > Jaltomata > Jaltomata sinuosa. The sequence continues at coordinate 130,094 of QJPP01002254.1, forward strand.
TGAATTAAAATAAAGGTAGTGGTGTTTTTGAAAGCACCATCAATCTAGGGGCTAGGGTGACCCACCTCGAGATTCCTGCTTGTGCAGTCTCGCAAAAATGTGAATATCTCTCTATTCTAACGTCGTATAGACAAATGGTTTTGTATGTTGGAAACTAGACTTATAGACCTTCGTTGGTTGGTCTAAGGCCTACTTAATCCTTATATATAACGAAAAAAGTTCCTGTAATGACCCATTTTGTCATTTATGCATTTTCACATTCTTTGTACTGTTAGAGCTTGCTTGTAGTAGCCATAAGTAATTTATAACTTGCTGGGACATGAAATTTGGTGCCCGGGACATCTGTTAGGTCTTTATGGTTGTTTAATTTGGTCAATATTCTTCGCTATCATGCTCAGAATCAAATTTTGAAAGTTTTGTTAGCTCCAAAGCGTGGACTTTGGTCTAGCTTTGCCATTGGTTGAGATCCAAGAGCTATTCAGCATGGAAATCTCTGTCGTTCAATGATTTCAAGCCAATTAGGCTTGTACGATTGACTTTGGTCAACATTTGGAGAAGACAGCCTCGGATGGAAATTTTGTCAGTGTTATTGTCTCTGAAACATCGAGTTTAGTCTAGAGGGACCATTGGTTTGGGTCTCGAGGCTTCCAGACTTGATTTTGGCCATTGGGTTCCATTTTGGAAATAGTTGGCCTAAGGTTGATCTTTGGGCGTGGGGCCCACCTTTTGTTAAATGGACCTCCAATGGGATTTTCATCCTTTGTTACTTCTAGCACTTGTATTCGATTAGAAGCTTCTGTACTATCAATACCATGTCTTGGGGTTGGTGTAGTTTCTTTATGTATATATTCAGGTTATTGCTTCCGCATTGTCTATCGTTATATTTTGCTTTTGCTTATTTCTGCTTATTATGTATATTTGTTAGGTAGTAGCCCATTACTAATCATTCCAGGCTAGGGAATTGGTTCGCCTATTGGGGGGTTATAGGTGCTATCATGACCTGAGAAATTGGGTTGTGACAGATTGGTATCATAGCTCTAGGTTCACCAGTGTCGTGGTACAGAAGCAAGTGTTTAAGTAGAGTATCGTGGATTGGTATGATGCCGTCTGTATCCTATCTACAGGAGGCTACAGGGCATTATTAGGAAAGGTTTCATCTTTTTGGCTCCTTATTGTGCCTTCCTAACTCTATTGACTTCTAAACTTTGGTTGTTTCATTCCTTCTTAGATGCCTAAGATGAGTTTGATAGAGATTAGTGTCGAGGCTTCTATGCTTGTTGCTTTAATGCTTTTATCAGTGCTAGGACTTCATAGTGAGAGCAGATTACATCAAATAGGAGGTGTGGGACCAGCCCAGCCTCTGATTGGATTCATAGCTACCCTAGTTCTTTAGGACACCATGGCTAAGACTCTAAGTCCTCCGATGAGTGTTTTAGTACCCGATTCTTCAAGTGGTGTTTCAGTTAGGGTTCAACTTCCAGTTCTTCAGTAGAGTTATTTGTCAATTTTAGACTATGAGGTGAGGTTTCACGAGATGATTAGGCGTACTTCTAGGACTACGCCTTCAGAGTTTGATAGGGTTCAGAGCTTTATGGGAGGTTTGGTTTCACCTCTCCATTTGGTGATCTAGCACTTGGTTACAGTTGGGACTACCTTTCTCCAGGTGGTTGATCATGCTTGGGCTATTGAGGACTTATTCTGTGAGGCTTACGGAGGTAATGCTAAGAAAACGTCATTGCCAGGACGGTTCTCAAGGTTCTCAGACTTGAGGCAAAGGATTCTCCACTATAGATAGGTTCCACTGCTTCTTATCTACCAGAGAGGTTTTGGTTGCTCACAGGTTCCAGAGGATGGTAGTACAGGACATATTGAGCTTAGTAGACATGGTATAGGTCAAATTCTCCAAAGTTCTCTTTCAGGTTGTGTAGGTCGTGGTGGCCGATCAGGTTCAATGAGATCTCATCACCCATATGTATATATTGGGATTTGCTTTAAGTGCGGTGGTCATGGGCACTTTGTTAGGGATTGTCATATGATCCCACTTTCTAATCAGCAAGGTCAGCAGATGTTATCTCCTAGGGCTTCAGTACCACCGGCTAGAGGTGGAGTGCAGAATAGTAGGGGTGGGCCCCAGATGGTTAGAGGTGGCTTTTGGGCCAGTGGTTCAGGTAAAGGTTGTTGTCAGTGTGGTAAGAGTGGACACTTTTCTAGGAATTTCCCCACAATTATGTATCCCTATTAGCCTGGTTGTTATGATTTTGGAGAGATAGGTCACCTTTATAGGGCTTGTCCCCAGCGAGGGACGGTTGAGCCTTTAGCTTCAACTACTCAGTCTAGAGTTAGACCCCATCAGTTGGATGCCCATTTTTGTGGGCTCGAGGTAGAGGTTCCTGATATAATTTCCCAAGGTAAGGCTTTTGTTAACTTTGGCTTGTGATGAGTCTTGCTCGCGTTGCGATTCTATCCCTTCTATCATTTATTTGCTTATATGTCTGCCTGCTACTTGTTTAGTTGTTTGACTACCCGAGTTATAGTGTTTATGCATTGTTTAATTGGTAGTTTATTCCTTAGTAATGGATGGGGTGAGTTATCCTTGTGAGGTGTTTACCCAGAGTCATAGCTCGGGGATAGTTCTTTCTATTATTTGTGGTTGATTCTAGTCCCAGTTTTATTGTTGCTCTAGACTTGTGTTGAGTCTTCTCTTTTGAGCGATCCTAGATGGTTGTTTCCTAGGCTATTTTATAGCATTTGCTAGGGGTTTTTGTGTTGGTTTAGTGTAATACTGACGGTAGTGCTGAAGTTTGAGGCCCTGTGTTAATTCGAGTTATGTTGGTTATGTTGAAGAGGTTGGTTGGTTTTGTTTTCTCGGTTGATTTGAATTGACCTTCCTTAGTTTTTTGGTTGTGTAGGTTAGAAGGTATGGGTTGATTTCGTGTCTTCTTTCTGTTCTAAGTCTAGTATGGTTTCTTTCTTGCTCTCTCCAGTTCTAGTTGATAGGCTTGAGTTTGGTTGTGGTATCGTATTTGAGTGATTGGCTATAGCAGTTCTGGCTAAGTGTTAATTGTAGCATCGTGGTTGAGGTTTATTGTTGAATTATGGTATTACAATTGGGTTTTGGCTATAGCATGTTAGTTGAGGTAGGCATTCGTCCTACCCTCATTTTATCGTATCAAGTGTTGCCGGTAAGAGTTGATGGAGCTAAGGGAACAACTCCAAAGTCTTATGGGAAAGAATTTGTGAAATTTAGTGTATCCCTGGAAAGGGTTTCAGTTTGTTTGCGAAGGAGGGTGATGACTTCTTGTTTGTGTGTGTATGTCCTAGTAGCTTACTTATGTGGCGACCGAGAGTTTGCTTTGGCTTGTATGTTGGTGACTTGTATCGACCGAGTTCATGTTGTGGTGTCATTTCCTTTGATAGATTCGAGGTCAAAATTCCTTCTAGTCTGAGATTAAGGTAGTGGTCATTCCAAGTACTACCTTTGGTAGCTTATTGAATAGACCTTGGCTTCCTTGTTATATTCTCTGGGGGAAACCAAGGTTAAGTAGCATCTACAGATCGAGGAAATTGTGTATTCATGGCCTAGTTAGCGCCAACTCTATTAGTGTTCTTTAGTGAGAGGTTTCAGAATCATGGGCTAGCAAACTACTCCGGATGGTTCAGTGTTTGTTCTTTTTAGTTGCAGCTTCTGGGTTTGAAAGAAATAAGTTCGGACAACTTAGCTTCGCTATTTCAGTTGTGGAGCAGCAGTTGGCCTTGGACATCCAGTCCTTGGCTAACTAGTTGATTAGGCTGGACATTTCATATCTCAACGGTGTTCTTGTCAAAGATGAGGTCCATTCTACCTTGGTTAGACAAATTCAGTGGCGTAAGTTACATATTTCAGCAGTGTTCTAGATAGTACGAGATTCCTTCTACCATGGTTAGACAGACCCAGCAGTGTAGGTCCAGGTTTCAACCGTGGTGTATACTATATATGATCAGGTTGTGCGGGTTGAGATTAGCGAGGCTATTTTTAGTTCTAATGGTACTTAGAAACTGGTGGTCACCATTCATTTTGCGAGAGTTACGAAGTTTGTTTATTTGATTCATCCAGGGTTATTTGTTATGTGGGGTTCCAGTATTGGTTAGACTCGACCAGTATGGACTAAAAGTTTTGTATTTGGTATGCTTAAGGATGGTGGGTTTGTGTGCTGATATAGTAGAAGGGTTGATTCAAGCTAAAGGGATTAGTTGAAGGTGTATGTAAAAATTTCTATAGCTAGCTAGCGGCCTTGCACCCCAGGAACCTTTTCCTTTGCCTTTGGGATATTTTTATTTGGTATTCATGGCATGGTGGACTTCTTCTTGAGGTGGGAGTTGAAATGTGATTTAAATTTTGAATGGTGTTTGAGTATTCAGAGTAGCAATGATATTCTTAGATTTGGAGCTTAGTTGCTGATTTTGGACTTTATGGTAGGCTTACCCCATTCCTTGCAGAGGCTTGGTTTTGGTTTGGGTCTGTTGGGAAGATTGCCCTGGTTCATTTGCTTCCAGTTGATTCAGACTTGGCATGGTGCAGCGGGGTTGGGTTCGTTCTACAGTTTGGAATTTTCTCCATCAACACAGAGTGTTAACTCATGCTTTTTCCTAACCCTGGTGTGCAAAATTAAGTCGTGTTCAGATGAGTTGTTTAGTTGGGTTCTGTTATCGAGTTTGATGTTAGCAAGAGTGTTCGTTCATTGGTTGATGGTCACTGGGGATAGGTGGCTCCAATTCTCAATGATATGCTAATGATTATTATCTTGGATGGAAAAGGCTAGTAGTCTATTGCTTGGTTTGTAATGGGTTTGAGTAAAAAGGGTGACTTCGCTCGTGGTTGAGTATAAGCAGGGACTATGGATATCGGGTGTGTCAGTTGATTCTTCGAGGGTGGTTTGATTGTCGACATATGTGAATCTTCTTGTTTGTGGTGCAAAATGATTTAGTTTATAATAAAAGCGTTTTACGGATCAGTGGGTTCGTGAGTTAGAGTTTTGGTTATTGGCTTTTCTAGAAAACTTGGTTGTGGGTTTGAAGATTCGAGTTTTGTGTGTTGTTCACCGTGCTTCACAAGTTTTGGTGTTATGCCGGTGCTTACTGGTTGAGATTCTCGAGGTTCAGTTTGGGTTGGCAGATCTTTAGAGTTTTGGAGCTTAAGTTTGAAATCTAGCTTGGCTAGTAAGGAGTTAAGGCTTGGTTGATTTCATTGGTTGTGTTCTGTTAGGTGCCATCTGGTCCAGGAGGCTACTCGGGTTGTCCGAGAGAGTAGTGAGGGCTTCATATCTGTTGTTCTTAAATCTCTAGTATTTTCCTCTTTCATGACTTCGGGGACGAAAGTCTTTTTAGTAGTGGATGATGTAATGACCCTTCCAATCATTTACGTGTTTTTTCCTTTCTTCTATTGTTAAAGCTTGTCTGTAGTGGCCCCAAGTTATTTATGGCTTGCTTGGACCGGTAGTTCGGTGGCCGGGTTGTTTAGTTGGTCTTTTTGGAAGTTCCTTGATTAGAGCTTTAGGCTTTGGAAATCATTGACTTTGGTCAACATTCTTGGTGAACGTGCTCGGAATCAAATTTTGACAGTTCTATTAGCTCCGAAGCATGGACTTTGGTCTAGTAGGACATTTGGTCAGGATTCGGGAGCTTTTCAGCTTGGAATTCCCTCTCGTTCTGTGTTTTCATGCTAGTTGGGCTTGCCTGGTTGACTTTGATCAACATTTGGAAAAGACGGCCTCAGATGAAAATTGCATCAGTGCTGTTAGCTCTGGATGGTCGAGTTTAGGCTAGAGGGATCATTGTTTAGGGTCTCGAGGCTTTTGGGCTTGATTTTGGCCATTATTGGGTTTTGTTTTGGAAATAGTTGGCCTAGGTTGGTTTTTTGGTGTGCGGCCCACTTTTTGTTAAATTGACCTTTGATAGGATTTTCATCGATTCCATTGGATCCAAAATATCATTTTTAGTTGAATAGCTTAGGTCATTTGTGTTTGCTGGACCCCGGATGTGTTCTCGAGGGTCCATCGAAGTTTGAAATCTTGTTGGTGGGCTGTTGGCAGCTGGGTACTGTCATAGCACCAGCTTGCCCTTCGCCAGCCCACCTACGCATAGGCTTGTGCCAGCCGCCCAAGTTCCTTTGCCTTTTCCTACGCTGGGGTCGACCACGTTCGTGAAGAGGCTTGCCAGCCGCCCCATTTTGCTTGCCTTTGCCTAGACGACGCCCGCGTACGTGCACCTGCGTAGGCAGTGACATGGCCGCGTTCGGACAGGCCTCGGTGGGCAACCTTCATAGCTGTTGGAAACTTGCTTCTTCTTTATTATTCACTTTCCAACTTCGAATTCTCCACCTCTAAGAACTCCCAAAACACCATTTTTCCACCATGACCCACCCTAACTAATTGGAAGTTAATATTTCATTGTTCCTTGCTCAATTATCGACTTCTAAAGCTGGTAAGCAATCCATTAAATTCTCATTTTCTCCATGGATTCTCTTCTTTTCTTTCTTATTGGGTGGGCTGATTGGAGCTCCAATTATAGTCCGTTTCATCTCTAATTTTGAACATGTTCTCCCGCAATTGTAAGGAACACATATTTCCCACAGGCCCATTTGTGACCCAAATTTTGACCCGCTTATGTTCATAGCATTATAAGTATTGTTAGTCTCATATTAATGTGTAGATTATTGTGTTCATAGCGGTTTCAAAATTGGAGATTCCTTGAGTAGTTCGAGCTTGGATGAAGTCGTTCCCACAGTTAGTCGTCGAATGACAGGTAGGTTATGATTTCTCCTATCTAGACTCTGCATATATAGACTATAATTACTCTAATTAGTATCCTTGGGAGGGTTGTTATTGGTTAGTACCCCTGACCTTGTCTGCCTTTCTTTCCATTTATTTCATATATTATTAATAGTATTCGCGTGGTATTGAATATTACCCTTGTGGTCCTGTGCAGCCTTGTATTGACTCTGGAACATAGATGGTGTGTTATTTGGGAATGTCTGCTAGTCCCGGACATAGAGCTTTTATTTTAGGCTGGTTATGTCTGTTGTAGAGCTGTCGAGCCTTTGCAAGGCCGGTAGGAATATTTGTGAGCCGTTAAGATAATTTATATTTGTGTGCGAGCATATCATCCATGAAAAAGGTTTCCCCTGCATGATTTATCACTGTTTTAGCTTCGGGCCTACTATAGGCAGTTTTTCTAAACCTTGCATGGCCTTGGGGACCTATTTTTCGTATAAATGATGATAGAATGGGATTTGGATGATTTCTAGACTTGATTTTCTTACTGATACTATGCTCGGCAGAGCCGTAACACTAGACTTGATTTCCTACTGGTACTAAGATCGGTAGGGTCGAACACTAAACTTTATTTTATTACTGGTTTCGACCCGGATACGGTCTGCGCACACTTTGAGAGGGTTATTGAGACTTTTACTATTTTTTTAGACCCAGTTCGATCCCGGGCATATACTACGGTTTCGAGTTTTGAGATACTATTTGAGATCGCTGGGTGATATATGTGGTCGACAAGTAGACCTCTATGGGCCCTGTCGATCTAGGACCAGGGGCCTTGGGCTGCGTGTGCCGGATGAGGGGTGTACAGTATAGAAGAGGTACACGAGTAGAGTCCTTCCATGGTTCATGCCTCTATAAAGGCCTTTGAGGTACCTGAGGGGGAACATACCAGTTACTTTCATATCGTATCATTATCATTCATTTGGCAAGCCAATTCCACCCTTGTTTTCTGCGTGTTCATTGTACGCTCTAGTTGTATGGGCGGCCGGAGGATTTGTTATCACTTGATTGTGTTCCTCGGTTGTTTGGGAGGCCGTTGGGACGCTAGGTACATTATGTTACTTATATCATGTCATAGAACTAGTATGGACTTTTGGTATCGATTAGATGAGTGGTTTTATCCTGTTGAGGCACCGTCCTTGGGACTGAGATTATTGAGGGTCCAGTGGGTCCCATCTTACTGAGATGCTAATTGTGTAGCTTTCTGAGCGGTGGTGGGGTTTTTGATTCCTTTTTTATCCTGGCTTAAGTAGCAGTTTTGGATACTTTTGGGTTAGTTATTCCATCTTAGGCTTGACTTGTGAGTTGTTTACAACTATTTTATCTTAGTTTTTGATATCTTAGGCTTGTTTCTGCTAGTCTATGATTTCTAGTTCGTTTGTTGTCTTGCTTTCCTTCTTTCCCGTCAGTTTTGAGGTTACCAATATACTGCCCATCTGTTGAAACTCTCCTTATATATACTGATGTTGCATGGATCCCAGGTGTGTCCTTCTTCCTTCTTTCACCTGAGTATCTATGTATGTGTATCTTCTGTGCTAGCATGTTATTCATGTACTCTTGGTTGGATTACTCGTGTGCTAGTTTCATTGTATTCTGTGACTATCTCCTTGTATTCTTCTTTTATGGCTTTTATACTTTACATGCCCTCAGTCGGCCGATGATGCCTACTGAGTACCCGTTGCTTAGAAATTTGTGCTCATACTACACTTCTACATCTTTCTGGTGCAGATAATAGTTGTTCTTTCGCCATTGATTACGTTGGAGACTCATGCAGATTTTGGATATACGAGACTAGGGTGAGCGCCTGATGGTCAGGGCTTGACCATATCTCATCTTTTGTACTATTACTCTTTGTAGATTTGGAGACAATTGTACTTATCATTTGTTACTTCTAGAACTTGTATTCTATTAGATGCTTCTGTACTATCGATACCAAGTCTTGGGGATGGTGTAGTTTCTTTATTTATATATTCGGGTTATTGCTTTTGCGTTGTCTAGCGTTATATTTTGCTTCCACTTATTTCTGCATATTGTGCGTATTGGTTAGGTAGTAGCCCATTACTAATCATTCCGGGCTACGGGAATTGGTTCGCCTACTGGGGGGTTGTAGGTGCCATCATGACCTAAGAAATTGGGTTGTGACAGCAACATACAAGATTCCACCGCTATTCCTGTTTAGCAACGGCTATTTATTAAATAGTGACATAATTCGTTTGTCGCTAAATGCTTTTTTTTTGTAATGTCTCGTGCTCCTGTCTACTCCCCAAGTATACCAGAACTTCATTGATGAACACAATAATGAAGGAATTCAGGTAAGTTCTTAACTCACGATTCATCAACTCCATAAATGTTGTTGGGGCATTAGCTAAACCAAAAGACATGAGTAGGAACTCATAATGGTTGTATTGAGTCCTAAAAGCAGTCTTTGGGGATATCTACAGCCATGATACTCAATTGGTGATAACCGGACCCCAAATTAGTCTTAGAGAACACTGCTGCACCCTGTAGTTGGTCAAATTATCATTAATATGCGACAACAGATACATGTTCTTAATGGACACCTTATTCAATTGCCTGTAGTCGATACACATATGTATGGACCCATCTTTGTACTTCACAACAAGAACCAGATCACCCCACGGAGACACACTAGGCCTGATGAACCCTCTACTCAATAAATCCTGGAGATGATCCTTAAGCTCCCTCAACTCGACTGTTGCCATCAGATATGATGGAATAGAAATAGACTGAGTGCCCTGCTCAACATCAATACCAAAGTCAATATTATGATTAGGACGAACACCTGGTAGATCAGAGGGAAACACATCCAAATAATTTCAAACCATAGGAACTGACTTAAGCGAAGGTCATGATATTTGGATGTGTTCAGGGTCATGAAAGAAAGTGAAAAGGAAGCCTTCATATACCTTTCAACCAAAGCCTCAAAGGTGTCACTATGAAACTCGTGGTGAGATCTTGAGGTAATATAACAAGGCATACTTCACGTTTTTTAATTTGACAACCATCGTACTCAACTCTGATAAGAATCATAGCAACCCTCTTGTCCCTTCAACACCTTAACACCATAAGTATGCTACCATTAACCCAACTTAATAAGACAATAGGGCTACCTAGAGCCACGGTATCCATAACACCTCTTCATGGCTCAGAAATCTATAACAACAATACTAGAATATAGAATTATGAAAGAAGGCCGTAGAAGGAAGATTACCTTGAAAAAAGATGTGAAATCCCTAGATAAACAAGATCCCTCTTCTTAGTAACAACAAACATATCAAAAATCAATGAAAAACTATACAACAACTATGAGCTCGTGATGTAGATCAATTTTTGTTAAACTTCTAAGTTGAAAGCACCAACTTCCATGGAGAATTTAGGGTTTTTTGCTCTATTTTTATGGGTTTTTAGGCGATTTTTACTGAACTAAAATAAAGGCAGTGATGTTTTAGAAATCACCATCAATCTAAGGGCTAGGGTGACCCACCTCGATATGCCTGCTTGTGTAGTCTCGCAAAAATGTGAATATCTCTCTATTCTATAGTCGTATGGACAAATGGTTTTTTATGTTGGAAACTAGAATTGTAGACCTTCATTGATTAGTATAGGGCCCACTAACTCCTTATATATAGGGGGGAAATTCTTGTAATGACCCTTTCAGTCATTTACGTATTTCCACCTTTTTTTACTATTAGAGCTTTCTTGTAGATGCCACAAGTTATTTAAGACTTGCTGGGACAGGTAGTTTGGTGCCTGGGCCTTCTGTTTGTTCTTTATGGTTGTTTTTCTATTTTAGAGCTTAAACTTTTGAAATTGTTGACTTCGTCGTGCTCGGAATTGAATTCCGATAATTTGTTAGCTCCGGAGCGTGGACTTTTGTGTAGTTGGGCCATTGGTCGAGATTCGGGAGCTATTTAGTATGGAAATCTCTCTCCTTTGTTGTGTTCAGGCTAGTTGGGCTTGTATGGTTGACTTTGGTCAATATTTGGAGAAGAAAGCCTCGGATATAAATTCTGTCAGTGTTGTTAGCTCTAAAACGTCGAGTTTAGGCTAGAGGGACCATCGGTTTCGGTCCTGAGGCTTCGAGACTTGAGTTTGGCCATTGGGTTTAATTTTGGAAATAGTTGGCCTAAGGTTGATCTTTGGGTGTGGGGACTAATTTTCGTTAAATTGACCTCCAATGGGATTTTCATCGATTTCATTGGATCCGGAATGTTGTTTGTAGTTAAATAGCTGAGGTCATTTGTGTTTGCGGGACCCTGAATATGTTCCCGATGGTCCATCAGAGTTCAAATCCTTGTTGGTGGGCTGTTGGTAGCTGGTTGTTGTCATAGCACCAGTTTTCCCTTCTCCTGTACGGGTATTGTCTGCCTACGAATATGCCTAAGCCATACCACCACTTTTGTGCTTCGCCTACGCGGCGCCTTGGGTGCCTACGCATAGCGTATTTGGCCAGGCGCCTCATTTTAGCCTTCATCTACCCGGGCCATGGCCGCATTCGCATAGGCCATGGCAGGCCACCTCTTTTTTTTCCTTCACCTGGGCGACGATCGCATAGGCCAAGGCAGTCTTCTTAAGTTGGCATTTCCCCTTCCTCTCCTTCATTTCCCCAACATAAAAACTTCATTCCTCCATTAACAAAGACCTTCGACCCTCCAAATTCCTCCATAATTGTTCCCTACTCATTGGAGGGTAGTATTTCATCGATCCTTGCTTGATTATCAACTTCTAAAGAGGGTAAGTAACTTATTTAATTCCCATTTTGCCCATTGATTTCTACTTTAATTTCTTGAATGGGTGGGCTATTTTGGAGCCCCATTTGTGGTTCGTTTCCACTTAAACTTTGAGCATGTGCTCCCGGGATAGTAAGGAACACTTGCTTGTTTTTCATTTTTGATTTTGGATTGCGGGGCTCACAGGCCCATTGACCCGGATTTTGATATAGTTATGTTTATAGCATTATAGGTATCGTTAGTCTTGTATTAATGTGTAGATTATTGTGTTGATAGTATTTTAGCGAATATGAGCTAGTCAAAGTAGTTTGAGCTTGGACGAAGCCGTTTCCACAGCTAGTCATCGGATGACAGGTAGGTTATGGTTTTCCCCTATCTAGACTCTACGTATATAGTTTATAACTGCACTAATTAGTATCCTTAGGTAGGTTGTTATAGGTTGGTAGCCCAGACCTTGTCCGTCTTTTTTGTCTGTTTATTTCATACATTATTTGTAGTATTCATGTAGTACTATATATTACCCTTGTGGTCCTGTGCGGCCTTATGTTAACTCTGGAACATAGATGGTGGGTTATTTGGGAATGTCCGTGAGTCCCAGACATAGAGATATTATCCTAGGATGGTTATGTCTGTTGTTGAGCCTGTGCAGGGCTGGTAGGAATGTTTGTTAATTTATATTGTTTGCGAGCATATCATTCATAAGAAAAAGGTTTTTTTGCATGTTTTGCTACTGATTTGGCTTCAGGCCGACTATAAATGTTTTTCAAAACTTTGCATTGCCTCGAGGGCCCATTTTCGATAATATGAATTTGAAAGGGTTTTGAAACTGGCTTTTAAGAAACCTCTTGGGGAAAAGAGGATATTACGATGATTTGATTACCAGTTTTTACATATACTAGGCTCTGCTGTGCCAAAGTGCTAGACTTGATTTACTACTATTTTAGACCCGGATACACTCTAGGCACCCTTTATAAAGGTTTTTGAGATTATTACTACTGATTAAGACCCATGTCAAAGCTGGGCACATACTACGAGGTTCTATTTATTGAGTTACATATTAAGATTCACAGTTTTAGTATGTGGTCTACGAGTAGACCCCCATGGACCTTGTCGTTCCTTGGACATAGGCTACAGGCCAATGCAGTATGCCAGAAGGAGGGGTATATAGAGCAACATAGGTATACAGGTGATGTGACGCCATTCTACGGCACATTTGACTCCTTTAACTAAGAATAATTGTGAGTTTTCAAGCAACCGTTGTCGTTTTTGATGTTTTATGTTATATTTGCAGGAAATGGAGACAAAGATAGAAAAGGAAGGAAATATGATCAAAGAGCTCCACTGGATAGGAGTGGTGGCTGGCATGAATGGCCACCACACACTTGGTGGGCCGTCAGCTAAGCCACCAACTCTGGCAGCAACACTGGATAAGAGTGGTGGTTAGCATGACTGGCCACCAAACACTTGGTGGGCTGTCAGCCAGGCAACCAAGTATGGCAGCAACACTGGATAAGAATGGTGGCTGGCATGACTGGCCACAACACACTTGGTGGGCCGTCAACCAAGCCACCAAGTCTGGCAGCAACACTGGATAAGAGTGGTGGCTGGCATGACTGGTCACCACACACTTGGTGGGCCGTCAGCCAAGACACCAAGTCTAGCAGCAACACTGGATAAGAGTGGTGGCTGGCATGACTGGCACCACATACTTGGTGGGCCGTCAGCCAAGCCACCAAGTCTGGTAGAACACTGGATAGGAGTGGTGGCTGGCATGAATGGCCACCACACACTTGGTGGGCCGTCACCCAGGCCACCAATATGAAGCAAAGGCAGCATACCCACTGGATAGTGAGAATGTCCACCCTGACGGCTAGTCACTCATGTGACGGTCCATCAAGTGGGCCACCAAATACAAAATGAAATTCCAAAAATTCTATTTTTGGACTTTATTTCTTGGACTTCTATAAAACCCAGTGTTAGGGTTATTTTATATTTCATTAACCAATACTTTTTCTCATGTTTTGGACGAGTTTGGGAGGAGAAAATACGACACAAACACGTTTCTTCTTCTTCTTCGATTGTTCTTGGGATTTTGGCTTATTGTTCTTGGAAAGCTTGAAGCTTGTGTTCATATATATCGTAAGAATCTCTTACTTATATCATGAATACTTTCATCTTCTCTTTCTCTGCTAGCATGAGTGGCTAATTTCCCACAACTAGGGTTGTGGGAGCCATAGCAAAAGTAACAATATAGATTCCGGGTAGCGTAGGGTTCAATTTATATGTTGTCACGTTGTTAATCATTCGTTATTTACATTTTCTAATGTTTGCAAACATTAGAACATACCTAGGCTTGATTTACTTGAACAAAGAGATTAAAACTGGGAAATTTGATTAACTACGGGGATTCGAGACTACCAATTCTCGTCTTATGATTAATGCTGTAACTAGATTAATATACTTGATGTTTACGATTGAAATAAGAAATTTCACCTTTTCAAGTTCGAGAGAATTGAAAAGGAATTTCTTCTATTTGGTTGAGAAACGTTTAGATGATACCATAAATTCAATCACATCGTGATATACATATAAAAAGAACCCGGTTAAGCTTTGAGTCAAAATTGTTACAACGCCATGGTGAACACTTCCCTAGTTCATTCTTGCATTGATTATAAACTCTTGAAAATTTGCTGCTTGTTAGTTAACTTCTGTGAATTTGACATTTAAACCCCCCCAAATTACCGGAAACTAGCGATTACTAGTAAACTAAATTACTAATGACTTAATTTACACTTTATTCCCTGTGGGATCGACCCCAACCTTGGTTGGGTTCTATATTTGACGACGACTGCTTGCGCTTCCTAATTGAAGTGTAATTTGGGCATATCAAATTTTGGTGCCGTTGCCGGGGAATACGGTTGTTTATTAAGTCAGGTGTGTTTATTTGACTCTTAGTCATATTTCCTGCTTTTACTTTTATTTGTTGTTTTTGTTAGTTACAGGGTACATTGTTGTGCATGCCAAGTACACGGCGCTCGGGTGAATCAACATTACCTTACGATGTCGAGCTTGCTAGAACGTTAAGGCGAACCATGAATGCACAACAAAAAGAGGCAGCGAGACTAGCTACAGCTCAGCGAGCCCAACAACATTTGAATGCTGATGATATTGAGGATGATATTGGGCTGGAGGAAGAGACTGTACTGGGTGAGGGCATACCAGCTGATATTGTTAACAACAATTCTCCAGACGATCAGAGGCCACAACAGCGAGGTAGAGGTCGACAACAACCAAGGCAGTATGCTTTGGATACGGGCGCCATTGTTCTTCCTCTGCTAGCACCCGGGGCCAAGTTCAACATTACTAGCACAATGATTCAGCTGTTGAATTTGAGAGGGTTGTTTTGTGGTGTGGCTAGTGATGGCCCCAAAAGGCACCTGATGAACTTTGTGAGCATCTGCAAGTCGTTTGAATTACCAGGAGTGAATCAGACGACCATCAGGCTTAGGTTGTTCCCGCTGTCTTTGTCAGATGAAGCAGTGATGTGGTTGACTGATATAACTCCTGATTCTATAACAACCTGGGGAGAGTTGAAAGGAGCTTTCCTAGAAAGGTTCTTTACTCCCTCTAGGATGATACAGTTGAGGGACAAAATCAGCAATTTCAGGCAACAACCTCATGAGGCCTTACATGAGACCTGGTTGCAGTTCAAGAAAAAGCTGACACAATGCCCAAACCATCAGTTGACCGACAATTTTTTAATGCAGACATTCTACAGGGCAGTGAATTTGGCTACCAAGCCGACACTGGATAATGCAGCAGGTGGAGAATTTATGGGTCTCACTTTTATTGAGGCCACAACTATTTTGGACCGGCTCACCAAAACCAACAGGGCCTGGCATACACGGGATACAGAGGTAGCAGCTAGCACTTATGCAGTTGGTATGTCAGCAGAGCAGCGCAGGAAGGAGGAAGAGCGGGACCAAGATATGGCCCATCTAAAAACGCAAATGGACCTACTGACAAAGCATTTGTTGTCAGGAGGTATTGAGAAAGTGAAAGTTGTGGATTCCCAAAGTAGAGCAGTAGAGTCTAGGTCTGATGAGGAGGCCAATTATTTGGGTTGTTTCCAGGCTTATGGCCAAGGAGCCCAAGGTTGGAATAATTACTATGAAAAGTCGGGTTATAAGAGTCGAGAGCAAGGTGATTGGAGGAGCAAAGACGATAGAGGTGGATTATACATACCACCTGGGAATCGTGACAAAGCTAGCAATGAGTCAGGGATGTCCAAACTAGAGAATATGATGGCTATGATGCTGTTGAAGGTCGAATCGACTGACTCCGGGGTAATGGAGATGAGGACTGAATTATCATCAATGAGTCAGGTAGTGGATTCACATTCCACCTCGATCAAGCAATTAGAGCAGCAAGTGAGTCAAATCTTGGCGTCTCTAAATCAAAGGAAGACAGGTACCTTTCCGAGTGACACCATTCAAAACCCGAGGAATGATGGGAGTTGTATGGCGATCACTACTAGAAGCGGTAAAATATTATTGGAATCACATCCGGTAATTTAGACTCAGGAAGGTAATGTTGCTGAGGAAGATGAGTTAGTAGATGCTGAAAATATGGTCGATGAGGGTGTGAGGGTAACTGTTGAAAAACCCACTGTGGTAGAGGATCCTACTCAAGTGCTTGCGGTTAAAAGCAAGGAAATTGAAAAACTTCCAACCATGATGCCTCGGCCACCACCTCCTTTTCCACAACGGTTGAAGAAGAAAGTGGAAGATAGCAAGTTCCTAAATTTCATGACCATGCTCAAGCAGATATCAGTGAATATCCCACTGGTGGACGCTCTTGAACAAATGCCCGGATATGCCAAGTTCATGAAGGACTTGATTACCAAGAATAGGTCAGTGAGCATAGAACCAGAAGATAACCTCCACCACTGCAGTGCTATTTTGTCAAGATCGTTAGTGGAAAAGAAGGAAGATCCAAGTGCTTTTACTGTTCCCTATATTATTGGGAAATTCAACTTTGAAAAAGCCTTATGTGATCTTGGTGCTAGCATCAAATTGATGCCGCTAGAAGTCTATAAATAGTTGGGTTTGGGAGCTCCCAAACCAACTACCATGACGGTGTTAATGGATGACCGTTCAGTAAAACGACCGGTGGGAATATTGTATGATGTGCTGGTAAAGATTGGTAAGTTTATATTCCCAGCTGACTTTGTAATCTTAGATTGCGAAGTGGATTCTGAGGTTCCCATAATCTTGGGACGACCATTTTTAGCCACTGCAAGACTGTTGGTCGACATGGAAAGAAATGAACTGACATTCAGATTGAACAATGAATTGGTCAAGTTTGATGTGTGTAAATTGATGAAGCCACCAAGAGACATGAGGGTGGTCTCGGTTATAAATGTTATTGATGAAGCCCTTAAGGATGTGCATATTGAGGAGAAGGGTTTTATTGAGACCTTAGGTGTTATGAGAATGATGTTGGGATTGCAAGAAGAGAAACCTATAGAGGAAGGCGGTGAGAACAAATCAAGGAAAAGAAAACACCGCAAGAGAAGCATCAAAGAAAAAGAGTTAGAAAGAGTAAAGAAGTTGTCTCGATTAGCTGAGGAGCTGATAAAAGAGGAAGTTCGAGCTCAACAGGATGATGTCTCTTGCACCTATTCCAGAGATTGCTCCTGCTTTGGAGACCCTGGCGGTCTCCAATATCATGCCAGACTCTGAGTCCTATGGGCTTCATAGGTATTCCTTTATCTCGCAGTTTAGTTGTCATATGTGTACATTGGGGATAATGCATGAAGTTAAGTTGAGGCTGTTGGGATACCTATGAGTCTGTCACCACCAAGGGTTTATGTTGCTGTGTTTCTTTTTCCTCGGTGCGCTATCTAGTAGAACTGGAATGTTTAGGTTGTCGTTTAATTTGTGTTGTGTTGTGGTGTCTATAGCAAGCATGGATTTTTGAAAATTGAACTAAAAGGAGCCCCCTCTAAAAAAGTTGATTTTGTACTTATGTTTGAAACGATTGACTGTTCTGGATCCTTGAATGTCATTGTGTGGTTGTGATTGTAATAATTATGCTTAAGCCGAGCTGTTGTTTTGAAAGTTTGTAGTGGTATGGTTTCTTGGTGCCAAGTGCGTGTGAGCTTATTATAAACTCTTACTTTGTGCATGCATCTAGAACTTGCCCGGTCTATTTTGTTGAGCTTGAAGTTGGTTGCTTAGGAAAGGATCACAGGCCCTTTTTTTGTGCAGTCCACTTAGCCTTAAACACTATCCAAGTGTAAATAACTCCTTTGATCCCTGTTTGAGCCAAAGTTGACTTTATTCTTTCGATAACCTTTTACCTTCCCCTTTTAACTCTGAATCTCTATTTTGGCCCTGGTCCCTTCTTGGACATCGTGCACCTCAACTCAGGAAATTAGCCTAAGTTGAGGGTGGCTACTGTAGAGGTACAGGACAAGAAAAATGGGATTATGCTTAGTTGGTTGTTGTTGGGATAGAAAGTGCAGGTGTGTGCCAAATGAAAAGTCAGAAAAAGAACTGTAAAAGAAAGAAAAAGAGTTATCATGTTAAAAATTCCACACCTGTAGCAAGAAATAAAGAAATCAAAGGTGATTATGACTGGATGGAAAAAGGTTGAATGGAAATTATAGGTCGATGATTACAAGGAGGGTTTAGCCACTATTCCCTAAATGTATCCTACCTGCACCCGAAGCCTCATTACAAGCGAAAACAAGTCCTGTTGTGATCATGAGTGGCTTTCTGAAAAACTGAAATAGAATAGCAAGGGCAAGCTTATGGCATCACATGTGCATTATTTGAAATCATTTGTGAGTGTGAGCGCCTTGTGTGTGAGACTTCTTTCTAGTGAGGGCACCAAGATTTTTGTATTATCTACTGACTGTTGGGATAGCTGTTGTGTGTGTATGCAAAATATTCTATCATATCGGAATGATATGTTTGGATCTTTACAAGTTAGCTTTACATACATTTGTGTGTTACCGGGGGGGGGGGCTTGATTTAAATTGAATAAGCTGTAGAATGGCCATGATTTGCTAGTGACACATGTTTGTTTTCTTAGTTGAGTCATCTTTTTGTTTTTGTTGTCATGTTGCTTGAGGACAAGCGAACGTTTCAATTTGAGGGTGTTGATGTGCCACCATTTAATGGCACATTTGACTCTTTTAACTAAGAATAATCGTGAGTTTTCAAGCAACCATTGTCGTTTTTGATGTTTTATGTTATACTTGCAGGAAATGGAGACAAAGATAGAAAAGGAAGGAAATATGATCAAAGAGATCCACTGGATAAGAGTGGTGGCTGGCATGACTGGCCACCACACACTTGGTGGGCCGTCAGCTAAGCCACCAAGTCTGGCAGCAACACTGGATACGAGTAGTGGTTAGCATGACTGGCCACCACACACTTGGTGGGCCGTCAGCCAGGCCACAAAGTATGGAAGCAACACTGGATAAGAGTGGTGGCTGGCATGACTGGCCACCACACACTTGATGGGCCGTCAGCCAAGCCAACAAGTCTGGCAACAACACTGGATAAGAGTGGTGGCTGGCATGACTGGCCACCACACACTTGGTGGGCTGTCAGCCAAGCCACCAAGTCTGGCAGCAACACTGGATAAGAGTGGTGGCTGGCATGACTGGCCACCACACACTTGGTGGGCCGTCAGCCAAGCCACCAAGTCTGGAAGCAACACTGGATAGGAGTGGTGGCTGGCATGACTGGCCACCACACACTTCATGGGCCATCACCCAGGCCACCAAGATGAAGCAAAGGCAGCATACCTACTGGATAGTGGCGACGGCCACCCTGACGGCCAGTCACTCATGTAACGGTTCGTCAAGTGGGCCACCAAATACAAAGAGGGATTTCGAAAATTCTATTTTTGGACTTTATTTTCTGGACTGCTATAAATACCCATTGTTAGGGTTATTTTATTATTCATTACCCAATACTTTTTCACACGTTTTGGATGAGTTTGGGAGGAGAAAATATGAAACAAACACGTTTTCTTCTTCTTCATCGATTGTTCTTGGGATTTTGGCTTATTGTTCTTGGAAAGCTTGAAGCTTGTGTTCATATATATCGTAAGAATATCTTATTTATATCATGAATACTTTCATCTTCTCTTTCTCTGCTAGCATGAGTGGCTAATTTCCCACAACTAGGGTTGTGGGAGCCATGGTTAAAGTAACAATATATATTCTGGGTAGCGTAGGGTTAAATTTATATGTTGTCATGTTGTTAATCATTTGTTATTTACATTTTCTAATGGTTGCAAACATTAGAACATACCTAGGTTTGATTTGCTTGATCAAACAGATTAAAATCGGGAAATTTGATTAACTACGAGGATTCGAGACTACCAATACTCGTCTTATGATTAATGCTGTAACTAGATTAATCTACTTGATGTTTAGGATTGAAATAAGAAATTTTACCTTTTCAAGTTCGAGAGAATTGAAAAGGAAATTCGTCTATTTGGTTGAGAAAGGTTTAGATGATGCCATTAATTCAATCACATTGTGATATACATATAAAAAGAACCCGGTTAAGCTTTGAGTCAAAATTGTTATGACGTCATGGTGAAAACTTCCCTAGTTCATTCTCGCATTGATTATAAACTCTTGAAAATTTGCTGTTTGTTATTTAACTTGTGTGAATTTGACATTTAAATCCCCCCAAATTACCGGAAACTATCGATTACTAGTCAACTAAATTACTAACGACTTAATTTACACTTTATTCCCTGTGGGATCGACCCCAACATTGGTTGGGTTCTATATTTGACGATGAACGCTTGCGCTTCTCAATTGAAGTGTAATTTGGGCGTATCAACATACCATGTCCTTCTATGGGTCATGCCTCTATTGGGCCTTATAGGTACCAAAAGAGGTGACATACTGTTCTATTATCACACCAGATTCATCATCAACATCATGCATATTGTGACCCAATTCCGCCCTTGTTTTTTATATGCTTAGTGTACGCTCTTGTTGTATGGGCGGGCGGAGGGTTAGTTTTCACTTGATTGCATTCCTTGAATGTATGGGCGTCCGTTAGGACTATAGGTAGATTATATTACCCCTTTTGTCCTATAGAACTTTTCATGACCTTCGATTCTTGTTGGATTAGTGGTTTTTAGCCAGTTGAGGCTCCGATTGTTGGATATTTAATTATTGAGAGGCTAGTGGGTCCTATTTTTATTAATGCACTGTTTGTGTGTCCTTATGAGAAGTTGTTTGTGGGTTATAGAATGCTATCCTTATCATATTTCTGAGTAGTGGGTTTCAGTTGTTGTGGATTAATTATTCAATCCTAGGGTTGTACTTGTAAAAGTGATTCATGTATGCTCTTTTATTGGAGGTTGAGTTTGTAGTATGTTTCCGCTAATTATTATTACCTCGTATGAGTTTTTTTACTTTCTTTCTCATCTTCCCTTTTTACTTGAGGTTATCGGTATTTTTCTTAAGCTCCCTCTTTATATATACTATTATTGCAAGGATCCCAGGGGCGTCTTCCTTTCTTTCACCTGTGTTTCTGTGTATGTATATCTTCTATGGCTAGCATAGTTTGCTTGTATTCTTGTTGATTTCTACATGCTAGTTTCCTTGTGCTTCCTTTTTGTTTCTGTGACTGGTTCCTTGTATTCTTCTTATTACTGCTTTTATATTTTATATGCGCTCAGTCGACCGATGATGCCTACTGGGTACCTGTTACTTAGCAATTGGTGCTCATACTAAACTTTCGCACTCTTTGGTGTAGATATTAGTGTGAGCTTTTGCCATTGATCGTATGGAGACTCGTGCAGCTGCTTGATATTCGAGACTAGGGTGAGCGCCTGACGACCGGGGCTTGACCGCATCTCATCTTTTGTACTGTTACTCTTTTAGTATTTTCAGACAGTTGTACTTAACATTTTGTTACTTCTAGTACTTGTATTCTATTAGAAGCTTCTTTACTAGCGATACCAAGTCTTGGGGTTGGTGTAGCTTTCTTGTATATATTCAGGTTTTAGCTTCTGCAGTGTCTTTACCTTATTCTGCTTTTGCTTATTTTTGCTTGTGGTGCGTAATAGTTAGGTAGTACCCCATTGCTAACCATTCTGTGCTACAGGAATTTGTTCGCCTACTGACGGGTTGTAGGTGCTATTATGACCTGTGAAATCTGGTCGTGACAGTTCCAAGACATTTTTCCTAAATTTTTAGAGAATTTATTAAAGGAACTTACAATAACTTTTGTCGACTTTTATATTGTGACTTGCTTGACTTTAAAAAATAACACATGACCATTGCACAATTAAAATAGCTCATAAAATATCATTTCTAACATATTAAGCACTCTTAGTATTATTCCAAAGCACGGGTTAATTTAGACATTCAAACAGGCAGGGTGTTACAATGATGCAATGCAATATGTGGCCAATGCAGAAAAGTAAAACCCAAAATGCTCTTTTGGGCCACTGGAACTCATCAACATATGTCATAAAGTAAATAACGTTGAATTTATCTATTGGGCCTCCCAAAACATACCTCAGACTCATCAATAAAAAGAAAATAAATAAAGGTTTAGTAACGTAACTTGGACCAAGTATAAAAAGTGTGAGTATAAAAAGTGTGAGTATAAAAAGTGCGAGTATAAAAAGTGATACAGTCTTTCAAACTCAGAAATCAGTGATAAATCAATCAGTTCTTTCTGTAATCTTAAAATTGTAGTAAAACTCCAAAATCTACTTTTAAAACAGAAACCATACTTTTCCTCCAAATCATACTAGTGCTCATGTTTATGAATGTATGAATATATATATGCCAACACAAGTATGTAGATATATGTGTGTGTGTAAGTATACACCAACTAGGGTAAACCACCCTTCATAAAAAGTTGCACTAACCTTGAGTTCAGCCAATCCAAAATTACAGCCTTGGGCCCATGATCTCATAACATAAAGAATAAAAGTAGGAAGTAAAGAAATGAAAGTGTAACAAAACAAAGAAAGCTATTCTACCACAAAAACCACCCCTAAGCATATACTAAAGATTCCATAAACTAATCCTAACACAATTACTGGTAACCAAACTAAGTCTTAAGAAGGAATACTATTCTAAGGTCCCCAAAACATGCCATTTACTTAGAAATCATCATAAACCTAATTATACCTAGAAAATTACACTAACAATCATAAGACATATAGAATATAATACCTAACTAAGCTAAGTCTAAAGAAAGGAAATCATAACCAACCTGTAATTACCCTCCAGGTCATTTCTTTGATTTTAATGCTTTTTCCTCATTTCAAGCTTTCCCACAATAGCTACAGGTTATTTATGACTAGACAGAGTGGAAATAGAAGGGGATAGCTACACACTTTGTGGTAGGCTTGCCATGTAATTTGATGAGATTTGATGATATTTGTGTCATTATGTATAGGTTGGTAAAGTCTGCTATCTTTCTGATGGTTCTGATTTCCTTTCAGTTCTGAGAGGTTGGCTCAAATCTACATCTGTGAGGTTGGCTCAAATCTACATTTGTGAGGTTGTCCATTTGCATGGCATGCTAGTTTCTATAATTTTTGACCGTGGTGCTTAGTTTAATTTGTGTTTATGGAGGTCTATTCAGAGGAGTTGGGTACCAGAGTTGAACTTAGTACTGCTTTTAATCCGAAGACTGATAGTAAGTCAGAGCGTACTATTCTTTTTCTGGAGGATATGTTACGGGCCTATTTTATTGATTTCAAGGGTCAGTGGGTCCAGTTTTTAGCCTTAGCAGAGTTTGCGTATAATAATAGTTACCATTTCAGTATTCATATGGCTCTGTTTGAGGATTTGTATGGTAGGCAGTGCAGATCTCCGGTGGGTTAGTTTGATGCCTTTGAGGTTAGGTTGTGTGGAACTAACTTGCTTCATGATTCAATGGATAGGGTTCGAGTCATTCAGGAGAAAATTTTCCTTCCTAGAGTAGGCAGAAGAGTTATTCCAACTAGAGGGTTCAAGACTTGGAGTTTATGGTTGGTGATCGTGTTTTCCTTTGGGTGTTGCCCATGAAGGGCATGATGCGGTTTGGGAGGAAGGGTAAGCTCAGTACTGGGTTTATTATGCTGTTTGAGATCCTTTATCGCATTGGGTAGGTTGCTTATAAGTTTCCCCTACCTCCTACTCTTTTTGGTGTTCATCTAGTTTTCCAAGTTTCTATGTTGCAGCAATATATTCTAGATGAGTCTCACGTGCTTCAGTGGGATACTGTTCAGTTAGATGAGTCACTAGCTTTTGAGAAGGAGCCTGGTGCTATCTTTGATAGGCAAGTTAGAAAATTAACATCCAAGGAGATTCTGGCAGTTAAGGTTTAGTGGCGGCATCGTCTTATCCAAGAGGCTACTTGGGAGATCGAGACCGATATGCGGACCCGCTATCCTGACCTTTGCCTTCATGCATCTTTTTTTCCTTTCAAGGATGAAAGTTATTTTAGTAGTGGATGTTGTAATGACCCTCTAGGTCATTTCCTTGATTTTCATGCTTTTTTCGTATTTTGAACTTTCCCACATAGGCTATAGGACATTTATGACTTGGTGGACTGACGGTTCGATTCCTGAGTCATTCATTTGTGTTTTAAGCTCATTTCCTTGCTATGCAACTCTTAAGACTCGTAGAGTTGACTTTGGTCAACATTAAGAGAACATGGCCTCGAATGATAATTCTATCAGCATTGTTAGCTCTGGAATGTCAACATTGGCTAGAGGGACCTTTGACTTGGTTCCAAAATATAGCTTTGGGCGTGGGGCCCATTTTTTGTTAAATTGTTCTCCGCTGGGAATTTTCATCAATTCTGTTGAGTGAAAAATGCCATATTTGGTAGGGTAGCATAGTTCATTTGCATCTGCAGGACCCTGGATGAATCTCGTGGGCCTATCTGGTGAATTTTTAGCCTTAAGTTTCTGTTGGTTTTTGCTGTAATATTGTAGACCATTTTTGTCATTGCGACCACCAGGTGACTATCGCATTTGTGATGGTCTAGCTTTTTGACCATCTCAATCGCGAGGGGTTCCTGGTTATTGTGATGAAGGTTGGCTGGCACCCAGTATAACTTGTTCTTCGCGATCGCGTGGTTTGACCATCGAGATTGCGATGGTCTGCCCAGCTCATTCTTCGCAATCGCAATGAAGGACCCCTAGAAGTATATAAAGCTTTAACTTCATTTTCTTCTCCACATTTTTCGAATTTCACCATTGTTGTGAGCTTCCAAAAGTTAGTTCTTAGGCTTTCTTTCACTCCTAACAATATTGGTAAGTCCACCTTATTCCTTATTCTATTTTCGTTGTTTAATTCATGTTACTTTCTTCTTAAATTCGCGTAGTTTCCTTGTTTTAATTCATGATCAAAGTGGACTTTGTGTTTTTTTAGGCCCCAAAATGAGTTTTGTTCGTGCTCAACTTTTTTGCATGGGTTTCTAAACCCACTAAGGACATTTGTGATATTTGTTTTTTGTTTTGTTGCGCAGGCCTTGAGGGTCATTTTTTGACCCAATTTCTGCCTCAAATTTTGTATAAGTAATATGGGTGTCATTTTTCTCATCTTAACACCTAGATTATGTTAGCATGGCAGCATTCTGAGGCTATTCGGAAGAGTAAGGCACACGAGTCACGATTCGTGTTTGCAGTTTGTCCCCGAGGTAGGTTGCGGTTTACTATTTTAAGACTTGGCTTAGTTAGATTTTATATATTATGTGTTACATGAACGTAGGCTAGGTTTAGGTTAGTATTAGGCTTAAATCTTGTTTCTTCTTTTCTTGGCCATTTTTGGGACTGTAGAGTAGTATTACCATGTTTATCCTTAGTTTAGGATCCCGTAATCTGTTGTGGCTAGCCTAGAATCCTTAAAATGATTTAGGGAGGTTTTAGAGGCAGAGTAAGTGCTTTTACTTATTTTTTTATTTTATATCCGGCTATGCCTTTTTATCCCTGTATTGGTGTATAGGTGGGCCCGAGGCCATAGCATGGACCAGATGGAATGATATTCCCTGAACATGGCATCATATCTCATTACTGCATTACATGGCTATTGGTTTTTGAAATGAAAGAAACATGGGATATTTAGTTCAAACTCGGGATTTTTCTTAACCACTAGTTTTCAAAGAGAAAGGAAAGTACCACTGTTATTTAGTCTGAGGGGCGTTTCTAGACCCTTTATCTATTTTACTTTCCTGTTGATGAGTCTGAGGCATGATTCTGGGTGGCCCAAGGAGCACATATCCATGTTTTGTTTTTATGCATATTTTGATGAGCTTGAGGTTCCTTTTGGGTGCCCTGGGTACCATATACTGGGCTTTACTTTTCTGCATTAGCCATACTCTACATCATATCATCTCACGATGCATTTCATTGCATTATCTTTGTTTACTTAGGGTGCTTTTACCTATTTTATCATTATTGTCTTTACTCTCAGATAGATAGTTATGTTTTTCTGTTGATAACTTGATCTAGGTGGATCCTTGTAGCTAGTTTAACTTCCCATAGCTTATTATATATATCATCTTTCTGAGTTTCGTTGGCCTATGATGCCTACTAGGTACCCATTTTTTTAGTACTCATACTACACTCTGCATCTTTTTCTGATGTAGCACATAGTATAAGACACTCTCGTTGACCCTCCAATCATTCGTGGCCATCTTTTGTTCGGATTACGGTGAGCTCCTGGTGTCTTGGATACCCTTTTACTACTTTCCATCTACATACCTATCTATATTTTTATATTTTTGGATAGACAACACCTATTGTATAGCTATTCCGTACTTTAGACACTCTTGTACCGGTGACACCAGGTCTGGGGTTAGTCTTGTAGATGTTTTGTCTTCTCAGTCACTTGGGGCCATTTTTGTATATTTAATACTATTGGTCCCCTCTTTTCATTATTTAAATTGTTTTACTATAGTTCCATATCATTAGGTTGGATTGTCTACCGGGGGGTTATGTAGGCTCTATCGCTGCCCAATTTTGGGTCATGACACTACCTCGAAGCTGAACAATAAGAATGAATTGTCATTCGAGAGCCTTCCCTTTTTGTAGTGCCTCAGATATCTGCCACTCTATCAAAAATATATTCTATACATCAATACGAGACTAACAACATCCATATTAATATTTCAAAATTTGAGCTGGACATCGGATCAAAAATTGACCCTCAGGACCCATCGATGAAATATAGAAATTAATTTTGCACCTGCGTTCCCTACGTAATAAACCCATGCCCAATAGGTGGGAGCAAACGGGAACTAATTCGGGGCTCAAAATAGCCATAAAAGCTTACTTTAATAAACAGAGTTTTTCCAAGAATTGAGCTAGAATTAACAGTAATTAAAGAGCAAATATGCGCGTAAAACAATGAGGAAACACGAGGGACGTACGAGGATCTTACCCAAATATAATGTGGGTGATGAATTCACCGAGAAATTCACTCCCAAGCTCCAATATATCATAATTCATGAAGAATGGAGATAAAAAATGAAGTTGGGAAAATATATACTGCTAGGGGTCCCTTCATTGCGAACGTGGGGACTTCATTATGATTGCATGACCAAACCTAGATGACCCATTGCGATCGTGATAGTCACCTTGCAAATTCAAAGAATGACCCAGACCAGGTCCCAACAGACTCTTCATCGCGATTGGAGAGTGCCCCTCGCAAATGCAATCACTACAACAAATTTGGCCTACGGTCATATTTATTATAGACAACACTTGAAAAGTGTTGCCAAAGATATCTAAGAGCACACTTTTAAGGTGTGGACTTTGTATAGGGCTTTTGGCTACATAAATTTTGGCAACACTTATAAAGCGTGCTTTTTAGAATTATAGGCTACACATTTTAAATGTTGCCAAATTATAAAATAATTGGCAACACTTATTAATACATATGGACACACTTTTAAATGTGCTATATTTATAATTCTAAAAACAACAGTTACAACTGTGCCCTATTAGTTCAAATAAAAGTTTAGCTAAAATAATACTATTTCCTCCATATATCTATTTTCTGCCTGATTCTAAATTTCTAAAAAGCCATAGTTATCAGCCTTAAATTTAATTCTACGGGTTTCTCATCTTGTTGTTTTACCTCTCATCTCTTTAAGAAATTCCATCGCACATCATAAGATTTCCCCACGAAATCGCAATTTCATTGCGCATCTGTATCTATATTTTTTTATTATAGCTACAATGGGGGTGGTGACATATGTCATCTATGAAAGCAAAGTTAGTATTTTTGCCTTTTAATCCCCATTATATACAGTGGTGGAGGAAGAATTGATGCGAAAATTGAAGTTAACTAAGGTGGCGATGAAGGAAAATGTCGAGTATGAAGCTACCGATGAAGAGGAGAACGGAGATTGTGGTGGTGTACATTAGGAATCCAGCAAGCATGCTTCCAGTTCTTTACTCACACTACAACACGATTGTGTATGATTTATTCACAGAACTCAGCCACCATCTCTAGGTAAATTTGAAGTTGTATATTTTCTCATGCTCCTTATAATTGTAGTACTATATTAACCCTAATTATTTAAGGTGTTTTAGCAGATGGATGAGAATGAAATAGAGATAAATTCTCACTTCATGTATTGCTCTAACTATTATTCATGGGTGGTGATGAGACTTAACTAACGTTATAATACTATGTTGAAGTGTGTGACCATTATAAAAGCTTAATCTGTTAGATATACCAAACTTTTATATTGTTAAATGTCTTAGGCATACAAGGATGAAGTTTAGGTTCTAAAAGGTGGAAGTTTAAATTATTTCTTGCAGGTAACATCAAAGAAGGATCAACAAAAATATTGGGCTAAGACGGATGAGTCTTGTAGGTTTATCAAATCAAAAGAATTTGTTGAGGCATATACGTCTTTCCATGTTGGAAAGAAACTCATCGATGAGCTTGCAACTACATATGATAAGAGCAACATCGGCCTGATGCTTTGTCTACTCAGAAGTATGATATAAAGATGAAACAATTGTTGAAGGTCTGCACTGGACGAGAATTCTGACTAATGAAGAGGAAATCATTTGTTTACATATTCAATCTCTTTCAAGTACTTACTACTTGGTCTATTAGAAATGTACAAGTGTTTGCCATTTCATAACGATGTGCCAATTATTAATTCTCTTTGTTTATGCTCTGATTTCTCAGCTCACACTAATGACACATATAACGATCACCGTCTTTTTCCATACTAAGATGCCCCGGGATAATATGGATGATGGAGGAATGTATGCTGGTGCTCTATTTTTTGTGGTTGTTATGATTATGTTTAATGGAATGGCTTAAATCAACATGAAAATTTTAAAGATTCCTATCAGTCACGACCCGATTTCTCAGGTCATGATGGCACCTACAACCCCCCAGTAGGCGAACCAATCTCCGTAGCTCAGAACGGTTAGTAATGGGCTACTACAAAACTAATAACGCAATACAAGCAGAAATAAGCGGAAGCTGAATATAAAGATAAGACATGCGGAAGCAACAACCCGAGATATATATACAAATAATACTACACCAACTCCAAGACTTGGTATCGATAGTACAGAAGCTTCTAATAGAGTAGAAGTGCTAGAAGTAACAACAAATAAGTACAACTGTCTCTGAATATACAAAGAATATCAGTACAAAAGATGCGATGTAGACAAGCCCCGACCGTCAGGTGCTCACCCTAGTCTCGAACCTCCCAAAAGCTGCTCGAGTCTCAAATGCGATCAAAGGCAAAGGCTCAACTAATATATGCATCAGAAAGATGCAGAAGTGTAGTATGAGCACCAAGACAACGGGTACTCTGTAGGCATCATTGGCCGACTGTGCACATATAAGCTATAAAAAAAGTAAGTAGCAGATAGCAAGGAAGTAGTCACCGAAGCAATAGAAAAAGCACAAGGAACTAGCATGGAGAATAGACAACCAAGAAATATAAGCATACAATGCTAGCACAGAAACAAATATACATAAAACAAAGGTGTAAGAAAGAGAGACGCACCTGGGTTCCTTGCAACAACAATATAAGTAAATAAAGAGAGAGAGTTGAGAAAATGGCGATATACCGGTAACCTCAAGTAGAAAGGAAAGAAAGAAAGTAGGCCAACATAATAAAACTAGAAGCCACACAATAACATAATCATACTAAAAGCCACAAACTCTCAAGATAAGGATAAACCGGGATCAATCTCACAATTTATAACCTAAAATGGAATAACTAAGACACAAGAACCAAGAGTCTCTACTCAAATCAAGATATGGAAAAGGAACTGAAATCCGCAAGCCGCTCAGATGGCCACACAATATACCCTCAAAGATATAGGACTCCCTAGCTCCTCAATACTCAAGCCCAAACTCCAAGCCTCAACAGGCTAAAACTTACCAATTCACCCAAAACCAAGGACCACGACAAGCTCTATAAAATGATAGAAGTAATAATCTACCTACAGTCCCAACGGCCGCCCATACAATCGAGGAACATGATCAATTGAAAACAAACCCTCCGGCCAACCATACAATCGGAGCGTACACTGAACACACAGCAAACAAGGGTGGAATCCGAGTGAAATATGCATGATGATGATGAATCTGATGTAGTAGTACCCCGTATGCACCCCCTCACGTACCTATAAGGCCCAATAGAAGCGGGATCCATTGAAGGCCCTTTCCCATGTACCTCTCCTACGCCGTACACCCCCTCTCCTGGAACACTGCATTGGCCCATAGCCTGTGGGCCAAGAACAACAGGAGTCCATGAAGGTCTACCCCTCGAGCACATATAAAATCGCAAACCTCAAGTGTAACTCAATAATTATAACCTCGTAGTACATGCCTGACTTCGACCCGGGGATAAATCAGTAGTAATGATCTCAAAAACCCTTCACAGGGTGCTCGAAGTGTATTCAAGTATAAATCAATAATCATGTCTTAATAACCCTTATCAAGGGTGACCGGAGCGTATCCGAGTCTAAATCAGTCAGAAATCAGGTGTAGTGATCTGCCCTGCAGAGCCTAGTATCAGTAGGAAATTAAGTCTAGTACTCTGCCTAGCAGAGTCTCATACCAGTAGAAAATCAAGTTTAGTACTCGGACCAGCAGAGCCTCGTATCAGTAGAAAATCAGGTGTGGAATCATCTAAAATCCCATTTTTATCATCAAATATAACAAAAACGGGCCCTCGGGGTCATGCAAGTTTAGGAAAAACCATCTATAGTGGCTCATGGCCAGAACCGAAGTAAAACATACAGGGAAAACTTCTTTCATGGATGATATGCTTGCACACAAATATAAATTAGCCCAACGGCTAACAAACATTCCTACCGGCCGTGCACAGGCTCTATAGCTACTCAGCAAACATAACGAGCCTAAAAGGATATCTCTACGTCCAGGACTTGCGGACATTCCTAAATCACCCACTGTCTTTGTTCCAGAGTCAATACAAGGCCACACAGGACCATAACGGTGATATACAATACTACACGAATGCTACAATCAGCGTATGAAATAAACAAAAAGAAAAGGCGGACAAGGTCTGAGGTACCAACCTATAACAACCAACCCAAGGATATTAATTAATGCAGTTATAGCCTATATACGCATAGTCTGGGTAAGGAAATCCATCCTACCTGTCGTCCGATGAATAGCTACGGGGACGGCATCATCCAGGCTTGAACTGCTCCAAGAAACTCCAAATCATGAAACCACTATCAACACAATAATCTACATGTCAAAACAAGACTAACGATACATATATCGCTATAATAATAGTCGGGTTAAAATTCAGGTCACAAATGGGTGCGTGGGCACCGCAACCCAAAACCAGAAATGAAAAACACCCATGTGTTCCTTACTATCCCGGGAGCACATGCTCAAAATTTGAGCGAATTCGGCCAAGGAAAGTGGCACAAAATAGCCCGCTAAAAAGGAAAATAAAGAGGGAAGATTCAAGAATGAAATCCAGAAATTAATCACAAGGTACTTACCACAACGAGAGGAACAAGCTAATGAAGTGAAAACTACGATCCCACGAACATGCAAAGCTCAAGAGGGCAGATTTTTCAAGGAGTTTCCAAACTTTTGAAAAATAACAACAATGGAGGTAAAGGGAGTTTAGGGAAGAAGACTTACCAAAATAAACAAAGGGAGCAAGGATTTCCTCTTCAATATAATGAAATTACAAGGCTAGGAGCTGTTTTGAGCAACTTGGTAGAGAGAAAATTGAGTTTTGGTGTTTGAAAACTGGAGGAATAAGGCTGGAAAAATGAAAGACCAAGAATATAGATTACTGGAAAATTGGTCAGTGCCAACGACGCTAAAGGGGCGCGATTGCACTGAAGGGAGCCAGGAGCCTCGGCGCTATCACGCTAGAGTGGCGCTATCGCGTTGGCGCATAGCAGGAGCTGAGGCACGATCGTGCTCGCCTTGGCGCGATTGAACAGAAAATCTGCAATTTTTCTAAAACTCCACGGGGCATTCCGAGCACAATCGGAACCCGATACTCAAAAACTAATAGTACTATTAGAGTGGAAACGATGTTCCACACTCAATGAAATTGATGAAATTCCCATATGAGGTCATTTTGGAAGAATGTTGACCCAAGTCAACACTAACTAATGCCAACCAAACACCCAAAATAAGCCCGAATCACCCGGGACCCGAACCAACCAACTACCTAACACAAACTTGGCATTCCGGAGCTAACAACGCTTACCAAATTTCCATCCGAGGCCATCTTCTCCGAATGTTGACCAAAGTCAACCAAACAAGCCCAACTGGCCTGAAAACACAAAATGAGAGAGAATTCCAAGCTGAAAAGCTCATGTATCCCGACCAAAGGTCCCTCTAGACCAAAGTCCATGCTTCAGAGATAACGAAACTGTCAGAATTCAATTTCGAGCACATTCACCAAGAGTGTTGACTGAAGTCAACGATTTCAAAAGTGTAAAGCTCTAAAAGAAGGGACGGTCAAGAAGACCAAACAAACGGCTCAAGCACCAGACTACCGGTTCCAGCAAGCCATAAATGACTTGGGCCGCTAGAGGCAAGCTCTAACAGTACAAGAAAGGCGAACACACGTAAATGATCTAAAGGGTTATTACATCATCCACTACTAAAAAGACTTTTATCCCCGAAAGTTACAAAAGACGGAAAGACTAGAGATTAAAAGAACAACGGACACCAAGCCCGCACTACTCTCTCAGATAACCCAGGTAGCCTCCTCGACCAGACGGTATCCAACAGAAAAGAACCAGAGAAAGAAACCAAGCCTAAAGCTTAAAACTAACCAAGCTAGATCCCTACTAAAACTCCAAAAATACCAAGGGCCTGCCAACCCAAACTGAACCTTGAGAATCTCAACCAAAAAAACACTGACCCAACACTGAAACCAGGGAAGCAAGGCAATCAATCATACAAAAATCGAACCTTTGAAACCACAACCAAATTTGCCAGAAAATCCAACAACCAAAATATTAACTCATGAGTCAGCTGACCCGTATCAACCGCCACACAGGATATCCACTATCTCTACTTACATTTTACCACGCACGAAGTCACCTATTTTTCCCAAACTTCTTTTCAGTCAAACTATAGTTCACTAGCATTTTCCATTTAAGATAACAACTTAAAGGGTACCTTTGAAAACTGGAGTTACCTGTCCCGACTGACCATCAACCAATGAACGGATGCTTTTGCTAACATCAAACTTGATAACTGAACTCGACTGAATAACCCATGTGAATTCAACTGATGTTTGCACATCAAGGTGAGGAAAAGCATGTACGAATACCCTGTGTCTACGGAGAAACTTTTAAACTGTAGAACGAACCTAACTTTGCTGCACTGCATCATGTCTAAATTAACTAGCAGCGAATGAAGCAGGGCAACCTGCCCAAATAGACCCAAACCTAAAACCAAATTCCTGCATGTAGTGTGGTAAGCCTACCACGAAGTCTGTAGTCATTAGCTAAGCTCCCACACTCTATGTAACACTGCTGCTACTGCAAATACTCAAACACCATTTGTATTTGAAATTGCTTTCCAATTCTCAACTTAGAAAGGAGTCTACCATACCATGCATATGAAGTCAGAACACCCCAAAGGAAAAGGAAGAGGTGTATGGGGTTCAAAGTTGCCATCTAGTCACAAAAATTTGCATATAACTTCAACTCATCCCTTTGGCTCGAATCAACCGCTATACTGCATCGCACACAACCAACCATTTTGAAGCATATATATACCGGACTTCCAACCCATACTGGACGAGTCTAACCACACCGAAACCTCATATAAGAGACAACCCCTTAAGACCCAACTAAACAAGCATTCAAACTCTCAGCAAATGAATAGTGACCACTAGTCTCTAAGTATCAATAGATCTTAAAATTGCCTCGCTAGCCTCAACCCGCATAACCCAATCACATAAAGTGAACACTAGTGCTGAACCTCAAACTCACACTGCTAAGTCTGTCTAACCATGGTAGAATAAACTTCACACTATCTAGAACACCGCCAAAATCTAGAATGTCCCGTCAATCTCAAAGGTTAGCCAAGGAATAGGTGTCTAAGGCCAACTGTCACTGCACAACTGAAATGGGGAAACTAAGTCGCCTGAACTCAATGCCTTCAAAACCAAGAAGCTGCATCCGAGAATAAATAACCACGAACCATTCAGAGTAGTTTTCTAACCTACAATTCTGAAACCAAACTTTAGAATTGTCAACCAGAGCCTCTGTCGAACCCATATGCTGCCAATAAACCCTTAGGAATCGAAGCCAATTGGGCTTTGAATGCACAAGTTGAAAAAATCCACAGATACTAACCTTTAATTCATCGCCTCAGTAAACTACTAGAACACATAGCTACGGGCAAAGAGCAAGCTTCCCCCTTTTTCCAAACCCAATGAAAACCCTTTCTAAAGACACATCGAACCCAACAAGATCTTCCTCAGCTGAAATCGAAAGCTATCCCCATAGCTCTCACACCTGAATAGGTTATACCCAACAGGGCATGAAAGGATAGACCGAATGCCTTACACAATCAAAATGTTATGATCATATCTCAACCATGATTACTCTAGCCAATACTTAGCCAAGATGCTACCGTCGGAAGTCCACCACAATTCCTTACTCAAAAGCTCAACCAAAGAACTACGATCAAGATCATTCTAACTGTGCTCGGGGAAACAATAATGCAACCCAATGGGCAAGAAACTGAGGGAGATTATGGGAACAACCCATATACCTGCCAGCATCCTAAACCAACCAACAAATATTGTCGACTCTAAACACAACAAAAAACTAAACCAATCAAAGCACGCTAGCATAACCAACATTTCCCAACTTAAGACACAAACTCAACTCTGGCACAATTACTTGTATCACATCGAACCAACACCTGAACCTCTAGCAAAAGAAAGGTAACAGCTTAGGAAACAACCATCTAGGACAACTTAAAAGGAAGACTTAACACAAGCCTAGAGCCACAAAAAAATAGGAAACAAACCCAACCAGAAAAAAGACTAACAAGAACTACCCACAAGCTACAAATCTGGGTAAAACACCTCACAAGGCTAACTCACCCCCATCCACTACTAAAGAATAAACTACCAATAAAATAACGCATAGATACTACAACTCAAGTAGTCAAACAACTAAACAAGTAGCAGGTAGGCATATAAGCAAATAAATAACAGAAGGGATAGAATCAAAATGCGAGCAGGACTATCATAAGTCGAAGGTAAGAAGAGCCTTACCTGGAGAAATAATATCAGGAACCTCAATCTTGGGCCCACCAAGAAGGGCCTCAGACTGATGGGGAATAGCACTGGTCGGAGTAGTCGAAGCTGACAACTCAACCATACCTCACTAGGGACAATCTCTAAAATAGAGACCAACCACTCCACAGTCAAAACACCTCGACTGACTAGGATAGGTGAACGTGGGGAAATCCCTAGCAAAGTTCCCATGCTCACCGCACTGAAAGCATACTCCACTGAATAAATTCAGACATGAAGATCTCTCTGAACCTGACCGGCCACCATGTCCTACATACCCTGAGGGTGAACCCCAAAGAACATGATTCATGCCCTATCTACTCTTCTCAACATGGCTTGTACCACTACCCTCTAAAACTTATGGAGTAACTGTAACTGGCCTAGTAGATAAGAAGCAATGGAACCTATCTCTTGTGAAAAATCCCCTACCTCGTGTCTGAGAACCTCAGAAACTATCTTGGCGATGACATTTATTACTACTGCCCCTATATGCCTCACGACATAAACCCTCAATATCCCAAGCATGATCCACTACCTGAAGGAAAGTCATCCCTACTGTAACCAAATGCTCGGTCACCAAACGGAGTGGTGAAATCAAACCTCTAACAAAGCTCTGAACCCTATCAAACATAGAAGGCACAGTCTTAGCAGTACGTCTAACCATCTCATGAAATATTTCCTCATAGTCAAACACTGACATATAACTATAACTGAAGCACCGCTCGAAACACCGGATACTGAAACACCCATCGGAGGACTCAGAGTCCTAGCCATGGTGTCGTGAAGAACTGGAGTCGCTACAAATCTAATCGGAGGCTGGGCTGGTCCCATACCCCCTATTTGATGTGATAAACTCTTACTTTATAGTCCTGGCATTGACAAAAATACTGAAGCAACAGGCACAGAAGCCTCGACACCAATCACTGTCGAACTCGCCTTAGGCATCAGAGAAGGAATGAAACAACCAAGGTTTAGAAGTTAATAGAGCCAGGAACGCACGACAAGGAGCCAAAAAGATGAAACTTTTCCTAACAATTCCATATAGCCTCTCGCAAATAGGATACAGACGTCATCGTACCGATCCATGAGACTCTACATAGATATTTTCTTCTGTACCATGACACTGGTGAACCTGGAGCTCTGATACCAAGTTGTCACGACCCGATTTCTCAGGTCATGATGGAATCTACTATCATGCCCCTAGCTAGGAGGGGCATACATTAAAGAGTACGAGCACCTGCTAAACATATATACTAAACTCATGCTAAGGTTGTAAACTGACAAGAAACAATATGGACATCAACATGTGTTTACATATTCTGAAACATAGATAACTGAAGCGCCCACTAGACTAATTGTACAACTGAAACAAAACTATGTCTATGAAGCCTCTAAAGAGTCTGCAACTGAAAATCTGATAATTAGTTGGGACACGAACCCAACATACCTAACATACAAGATGTACATGAATCCAAAACATATGACCTAAGCATTTGATAGCTCCAGAGAGAGGTGGAGCTTACCAACTGATCAACTTGAAGGCACAGGTCTACTGTGGATGTCTGCTAGTCTGAGTACCTGAGTGTGCATTCGTAAAATGCAGTGCCCAAAAATAAAGGGACGTCAATACATATGAAACATGTACTGGTATGTAAAGAAGACTGAATAACAAGTAGACATGTAATAAGGCTCATTAATTAAATATCAAAGATAGGACAATCTGAGAATACACATACAAGGAATGTAATCTGAAACTAAAACTGAAACTAATGCAATGACCAATATAAGAGTTCCTTAAATAACGTCTTATACACTACTTAATTACATATGTTTAAAATCCCTGGAATTTGCCTAGGTGACATCATTACAATTTTACATAGCTTATCTACTCTTTATGTAATACTAACTGTCAGGAAATCACAAGATGGCCTGCTGTTGGAAATCGTTGACACATGTTTGGCATCTGTAGCCAACTATCTCAACAAAGTATGAAATCTCATAGTCTGGATAACGTGGTCTGTCAAGGTACGTCCTCCAGGGCTCCTGTAAGGTCTGTCCACAGGCCTGTGTAGTCAGGAGAATCCACGACGGGATGTTCACGCTGACTCTGTCTAAATTTTGTGCACAAAATAGCATCGCACGTAGTGGGCCTAATGATACCCTCCCCATGTTGTAGAGTAGGCTATAATCTCATCTTGTTTGTAAAGTCTCATAGTATGGAACTTATGAATCATATAATTCATTATCTGAATATTGATTACTTTCTTTTAGCTGAAGAATCATATATCTATGTGATCTATATACTCAGGTCTATTTTTTGGAGAATTAATTTCTCTAAGTTCGTCACATATATGCTCGATAACTTCTAAGAGTTTCAACTGAAGACATGTATGATCGTGTGAAACATCTGACTTCTTTGACTAGAAATGAGTACTAAAACTCTACCCGAGAGGGACCTATAATAGAAATAAGCTTTGCTTTAAAGAAGCATATAATATCTGACGACCTTTAAAGGAGGAACATGTGACTCTAGGTCGTGCCTTGATGGCGAAAAGAGGTTTTGGCTTTACAAACCTTACTTTGAGTCTCTCTCTCCCTTATGTAGCATCGTTGGTTCCCATCAAACACTCCTTATCTATGACATAACAATATATTCAATAGTATAAGCGACTAACTAAGAAATATGCCAAGGTCGGGAAGATGATAATAGCTTACGAGCGACAAGCTTAGCAAATAAGATAATTAAATAGTGTATCGTCACACCTCTCTTTTTTACCCTTATCAACTGAACTATGACCACCTATGAAGTCAATATTAATCCCTCCATCAATTCATTACAATATTCATCCCATTCCATATGCCAAACAAGGTCATAAACTTGACCCCTAAACTTTTAAATACCGCCTCGGGAGTTCTTTATTTAGTAGCATTTAAATGACCCTTTAAGATCATAGATTGAGTTGGGCGAAAATTATAACATTTAATATAGTGATAGTATGCCAAATAACATATAAACAACATCCTCAATCCATTTAGGCATTTTATCAAACACTTGACGAGGAACAAGCTTGCAAGAGCCATAGAAATCGTGTTTGCTTTACTTAGCGTCCCTCCTTCTTACAGCAAGGTTGATTCCTCAATACACCACAATAAACACCTCATTTAGTCAACAATACAACCATTACATACCTCTACATACTCCCTCTTAACCAAATATATTAGTTACAATGGGCAAAACATGGACTCACGGCTTCCTTTCACCATCCCGTGAGTCCTACTCGTAAACTATACTTAAAACAACTCTTAGAGTCATATTTATAGGGATAGAAGAGCAGACATACCTTTATCAATAAGAATACAATCCCTGCACCCTTTTTATCTTCAATAACAACACCTTTTCCTTTAAGAAAACACTTGACTAAGTATGTTTTCGTGACCTACGATGAAAAATACACTTGATTCTTGAAGGAATTCACTTACCTTAGTCTAGGGAGGGCTTGAGATGAAGAAGAACTGAAGAAAACAAGTGTTATGTAGGTACCTTATGTTCTTATATGTATTGGAGACTAAATCCCGAAGTTTCAATATAAATACACCACTTTTGGCCGACTTACCCAAGGCTGCCACATGTCCAACAGTGATTGGGTAGTACGCATGTCCGTAGTAAAATGCATATAACCGTTTACTCCAAACTTGTATGGACAAGAAGTTTGTTGAGTTGAAAACTAGACTCTAATACCTTTAATTTGGTATATTATAGAACCTTTAAATCATTTTATATTGGGAGATATACCCGTTATAAGTAACACCTTGTACTAGCTTGCTTGAAATAGTCCACCGTAGTGAATCCTTCAATTTGAACTTTTGTTCCATGTCTCCCTTTGGTCTATAACCTTGGTATATCACTTCAAATGTCTTAGTATAAGTTTCCCTTTGTATAATTATCCATCCACAACCTTATCCTCTTGGCTAATAATGATTCCTTCACATTTACGAGTTACACGTGTATCTTAAGTTCAGGGCACTACATTATCCCCCCCTTGGGATCATTCATCCTCGAATGAAGGATACGACTAAAAATAATTTTAACTCTACCTTTTTCATTTTTTTTTTGTAGAGTTTCCCTTGTAAGCTGGCGTATCCAAAAACGGTCATCTATAAGTGAATAAGTGAGGATATTTTCCCCTCATGTCGTCCCCTGCTTCCCACATGGCTTCTTCTACATTCTGACCTTTCCATAGGACTTTAACTGAAGCTATTTCTTTCATTCCCAATTTTCTGATTTGTCTATCTAGTATGGCCACTGGGAATTCTTCATATGATAAATCTCCTGAGAGCGATATACCCTCTAAAAGGATAAATTGAGAAGGAACTTTTAAGCATTTACGTAACATAGACACGTGAAAGACTGGATGCATTACTGCTAACTCAGGAGGTAAGTCAACCTCATAAGCTACATGGCCAACTCTCTTTAGGATTCTATAAGGACCGATATATCTAGGGCTCAACTTATCTTCCTTTCCAAATTGCATAACCCCCTTCATAGGCGATACTTTCAAGAATACCCAGTCATGAACTTAAAACTCTAAATCTCTACGCCGCACATCTGTATAAGATTTTTGTCGGCTTTGAGCGGTCTTTAGACGCTCTTGTATTAGCTTTACCTTTTCAACTTCTTGATGGAAAAGATCTGGTCCCAATATTTGAGTCTCACCTAAATCAAACCAACTAATAGGTAATCTACATCGTCTCCTATAAAGAGCTTCAAATGGAGCCATGCCAATACTGGAGTGATAGCTATTATTATAGACAAATTCTATCAAGGGCAAATGATCATCCCAAATGACTTTAAAGTCCAGAATGCATGCTCTCAACATGTCTTCGAGTGTCTGAATAGTATGCTCTGCTTGGCCATCCATATGTGGATGGAATGTGCTGCTAATGTTCACTTGTGTTCCCAAACTCTCCTGGAATGACCTCCAAATATATGAGGTGAACTGGGCAACCCTATCTAAAATGATGGACATTGGGATT
The DNA here is from genome assembly GCA_003996215.1 of Jaltomata sinuosa. NCBI lineage: Eukaryota > Viridiplantae > Streptophyta > Magnoliopsida > Solanales > Solanaceae > Jaltomata > Jaltomata sinuosa. The sequence continues at coordinate 170,504 of QJPP01002254.1, forward strand.
CCATGCAAGCGAACAATCTCTCTTATATATAGCTTGGCATAATCTTCTCTAGTACTGGTAGACTTAACTAGAAAGAGGTGGGATGATTTTGTTAATCAATCAATGATCACCGAAATAGAGTCATTCTTGTGAAATGAGGAAGGCTAACCTATAACAAAATCCATGTTAATGGCCTTCCATTTCCATACTGGAATGCTCATAGTCTAAGCTAGGCCACCAGGCCTTTGATGTTCTGCTTTCACTTGCTGGCAGTTGGAGCTCTGTGCTACAAACTCTGGTATATCCCTTTTCATGCCATTCCACCAGTAGACCTCTTTAAGGTCATGGTACATCTTTGTAGAGCCTGTATGAATGGAATACTGGGAACAATGTGCTTCAGCCATTATCTGTTATCTTAGACCATCTACATTAGGAACACACAGTCTTCCATGGCACCTTACGGAACCACCCCCCGCCATCTCAAATGATAAAAAAATTATTGTCATATTCCTTCTCTGTACTGGAGTAATAAGGGATCATTATATTGTTTTTCTTTAACTACCGTGAAGACTTTGTAGTGTTCTGCACAACCACACCCCCATCTTCAGAATCTAGAAGTCAAACTCCTAGAGTGGATAATCTGTGAACATCTCGTGCTACTTCATGTTCAGCGGGTGACAAATGTGCTAGGTTGCCCATAGAAACACAATTGAGAGCAGCCGCTACAATGTTAGCTTTATCGGGGTGGTAGAGAATATTGACATCATAGTCTTTCAACAACTCTAGCCACCTTCTCTGCCTCAAATTCAACTCCTTTTGCTTGAAGATATATTGGAGACTCTTAAGTGCGAATACAGCTGCTGCAAGCTCTAAATCATGTGTGGGGTAGTTATGTTCATGCTTTTTCAATTGTCGAGAAGCGTATGCTATAAACTTCCCATGTTGTATCAAGACGCATCCTAGGCCGACAACCGAAGCATCACAATAAATGCCATACCCTTTTGTGCCCTCTGGTAAGGCCAATACAAGAGTTGTAGTTAATCTATCTTGAAAGCTTCTTTCACAAGCATCTAACCACTGAAATTTTGCTACTTTCTGTGTTAATTTAGTCAATGGGGCGGAAATAGAGGAAAATCTCTCCAAAAACCTCCTGTAATAACCAGTGAGTCCCAAGAAAATACGCACTTCTGTCGGAGTGGTAGGTTGAGGTCATCGCTTCACTGCCTCTATCTTCTGAAATTCCACTTTGATACCTTCACTAGAGACCACATGGTAAAGAAAATCCACTAAGTTCACCCAAAACTCACATTTAGAAAACTTGGCATAAAGTTGGTGTTCTCTAAGAGTCTGTAGAACTGATCTGAGATGGTCTGCATGCTTTGCCTTATCACGTGAATATATCAAGATATCATCTATAAATACAATCACGTATATATCAAGAAAGGGTTTGAAAACCCTATTCATCATATCCATGAAGGCTGCTGGGACGTTCGTCAGTCCAAATGACATGACAAGGAACTCAAAGTGACCATATCTAGTTCTGAAGGCTATCTTCAGAATATCAACTTCACATATCCTCAACTGGTGATAACCAGATCTTAAGTCAATCTTTGAAAAACATTTAGCTCCTATAACTGATCAAATAAATCATCTATTCTGGGTAGGGGTACTTATTCTTAATTGTCACTCTATTCAACTGCCTATAATCTATACACATTCGCATTATTCTATCCTTCTTACATACAAATAGTACTGAAGCGCCCCATGGTGATATGCTGGGTCAAATAAAACCTTTGTCAAGTAGATCTTTCAACTGCTCGTTTAGCTCTTTCAACTCTGCTAGTGCAATTCTATAAGGCAGAATGGATATAGGCCATGTATCGTGATCTAGGTCGATACCAAAGTAAATATCTCTTACCTTAGGTAATCCAGGAAGTTCATCCAGAAACACATCTGGATATTCAGTTACAATGGGTATGGATTGAAAAGTTGACACACATTCCTCTACTTCAAGGTCTCTGACATGGACTAGGTGATATAAACACCCTTTTGTTATAAGCTTTTGTTCCTTAAGATAGGAAATAAACCTTCCTCTAGGCATCACAACATTCCCTTTCAACTCCAAGACTGGTTCTCCCAGGAAATGAAATCGAGCAACCTTAGCTCGAGAATCAACTATAGCGTAACAAGAGGATAGACAGTCCATGCCCATAATGACATCAAAATCAACCATGTCTAGCTTTATCAAGTTAGCCAATGTATCATGGCCACATACTATTACTAGACACCCATAGTAGATCCTTTTAGCTATAATAGACTCTCCTACTAGACTTGATACTTCAAATGGCTCGCGTAATAACTCTGGCTCTATTCCAAACTTCTTAGAAACAAATGGAAACATATGACAGGGTCGCCCCTGGATCTATCAATGCATAAACATCATAAGAGAAGATGGATAAGGTACCTGTAACCACATCTGGGGAATCCTCTGAATTCTGTCGGCCTGCTAATTCATACATTCGATTTGGGCTAGCTCCTGAACCTGAACCTCTACCTTTACCCCTACTTGTACCTATGCATGTCTGTGCCTGAGGATAACGAGATGAAGGTGGTGCTGAAGAGGAGGATGCTCCTACAAAGCCTATGGACAGTGATCTATCACCCTTCCTTCAACTCTAAGTCTAGGACAATCACGCATCTTGTGACCCTCGAATCCATACCTATAACAAGCAGTATAGCTATATAAGCACTCTCCGAAATGAGAACAACCACATTGTCTGCAAGTAGGCCGAGGTGGTAATCCCCGACCAATACTTCTCTGATAGTGAGGGCCTGGTTCCCTAGAAGTCTGACTCTGATCCTGTTTGGACCTTGATGACTGATCTGGAGCACTAGCTGTGAAGCTTGATGCCGACTTAGCCTGCCTAGGTGGACCTCTGCTGGAGGAAGCCCTGTCACTTTTGTGATACCTGCCAGCTGCCCTGGCCCTCTTATTCTTCTCCCTTTCTGATCTGTCTGTCCTGGTGTCACGGATGTGATCCTCTACTGCTGTGCATATTCCATCAGTCTAGCAATATCCATATAATTATTAAGTGTAGCAACTACACAAGAGTCAATTAAATGATCTCCGAGGACACCCACAAAGTAATGCATCCTCGCCCTCTAGGTGCTGACCATCTCTTGAGCAAATCTGGACAACTGCGTAAATTGCATGCTATACTCCTTGACACTGAGGTTATTCTATCGTAAGGATAGAAATTCATCCACCCTTGCATCTGTGAGCTCTAAAGGTAAAAGGTGATCCATAAAAGCCCTCAAAAATTCTTCCAAATCTGCTGGAGGGGCGTTCGTTCCCCTGGAATCGACCCACACCTCATGCCAGGCAAGTATTGCTCCTCTAAGATTATGCTCTGAGGCACCTGGTGGTGGTATAGGCAGTGTAGAAACTGCTGGTGATGCTACTGGAGGTGTAGAAACTCCTGTAAGCCCTTCTATTCTAGGCACCTAAGGACTTGGCAAGACCTCTTGAGCCCTGGTCTGATCTGCTAATACTGGAGAATGCTCTATAGTGGCTGCCTCCTGAGTAGTGCTAGTAGTGGCCCTATGGCCTACATTATCCGTTTCTTTGGTAGACATGATCTGTATCACTAATAAATAGAATGTGCGTTAGAAGTAACTTTCTATGACTTAGCTCTACTGCACGATCTAGATTTTAATAGAAGGTTAGATTCCTAAATGCCCGCGTAGTCCTTTAATTATAAATGTGGCGGGCAACACATTCATAAGGAAGGTCCTACTAGACACGGCTTCTTAGACTCCCTGGGACACTTGAAGCTTGTGCTCTGATACCAAGTTTTGTCACGCCTCTAGCTAGGAGGGGAGGACATCAAGGAGTTATATTAGTACCTGCTAAACATATATACTAAACTCATGCTAAAGTTGTATACTAACAAGAAACAATATGGACATCAACATGTGTTTACATATTCTGAAACATAGATAACTGAAGCGCCCACTAGACTAATTGTACAACTGAAACAAAACTATGTCTAAGAAGCCTCTAATGAGTCTACAATTGAAAATCTGATAACTAGTCAGGACAGGGCCCTAACATACCCAACATATGATATGTACATGAATCCAAAACATGTGACCTAGGCCTCTGATAGCTCCAGAGAGAGGTGGAGCTTACTAACTAATCAACTGGAAGGCACTAGTCTACTGTGGATGTCTGCTATCTTGAGTACCTGAGCCTACATTCATAAAATGCAGAACCCAAAAATAAAGGGACGTCAGTACATATGAAACATGTACTGGTATGTAAAGTAGACTGAATAACAAGTAGACATGTAAGAATGGTCACTGAATTGAATATCAATGATAGTAAAATCTGAGCATACACATACAGGGAATGTAATCTGAAACTGAAACTGAAAAAAATACAATGACAAATATCAGAGGTCCTTATATAACGTCTTATACACTACTTAATTACATATGTTTAAAATCCCTAGAATTTGCCTAGGTGACATCTTTACCCTTTTACATAGCTTATCTACTCTTTATATAATACTAACTGTCAGGAAGTCACAAGATGGCCTACTATCGGCGATCAGTGACACATGTTTGGCATCTGTAGCCAACTATCACAACCATGTTGGAAATCTCATAGTCTAGATAACGTGGTCTGTCAAGGTACGCTCTCCAAGGCTCCTGTAAGGTCTCCCCGCAGGCCTGTGTAGTTAGGGGAATCCATGATGGGATGTTCCAGCTGTCTCTATCTAAATTTTGTGCACAAAATAGGATCGCACGTAATGGCCCTAATGATACCCACCCCACGCTGCAGAGTAGTCTATAATCTCATCTTTCTTGTAAAGGCTCATAGTAAGAAACTTGTGAATCATATAACAAGTTATCTGAATATTAATTACTTTCTTTCAGCTGAAGAATCATATATCTATATAATCTATATACTCATGTCTATTTTGTGGCCAATTAATTTCTCTAAGTTCATGGTATATATGCTCGGTAACTTCTAAGAGTTTCAACTGAAGACATGTATGATCGCGTGAAATATGTGACTTATTTGACTAGAAATGAGTACTATAACTCTATAGGTTTAGAACTCCACCTGACAGAGACCTATAATAGAAATAAGCTTTGCTTTCAAGAAGCATATAATCTATGACGACCTTTAGAGGAGGAACATGTGACTCTAGGTCGTGCCTTGATGGCGAAAAGAGGTTTTAGCTTTACATACCTTACTTCGAGACTCTCTCTCCCTTATGTAGCATCATTGGTTCCCGTAAAACACTTCTTATCTATGACATAACAACATATTCAATAGTATAAGCGACTAACCAAGAAATATGGCGAGGTTGGGATGATGATAATAGCTTACGAGCGACAAGCTTAGCAAATAAGATAATTAAATGGTGTATCGTCACACCTCTCCCTTTTCCCCTTATCAACTGAACTATGACCAACTATGAAGTCAATATTAATCCCTACATCAATTCCTTACAATATGCAGCCCATTCTATATCCCAAACAAGGTCATAAACTTGACCCCTCGACTTTTAAATACCACCTCGGGAGTTCTTTATTTAGTAGCATTTAAATGACCCTTTAAGCTCATAAATTAAATTGGGATAGAATTATAACATTTAATACAGTGATATGAATCCAAATAACATCTAAACAACATCCTCAATCCATTTAGGTATTTTATGAAACACTTGACGAGGGACAAGCTTGCAAGAGCCATAGAAATCGTGTTTACTATACCTAGCGTCCTTCCTTATTGCAGCAAGCTTGCTTCCTTAATACACCACAATACACAACTCATTTATTCAACAATACAACAATTAAATCCCTCTACATACTTCCTCCTCACCTAATATATTAGTTATAATGGGCAAAACATGGACTCACGGCTTCCTTTCACTGTCCCGTGTGTCCTACCCGTAAACTATACTTAAAACAACTCTTAGAGTCATATTTATAGGGATAGAAGAGAAGACATACCTTTATCAATAATAATACACTCCCTTCACCCTTTTTAAATTCAAGAAAAACACCTTTTCCTTCAAGAAAACACTTGACTAAGTATGTTTCCGTGACCTACGATGAAAAATACACTTGATTCTTGAAGGAATTCACTTACCTTAGGCTAGGGAGGGTTTGAGATGAAGAAGAACTAAGTAAAACAAGTGTTAAGAAGGTTACTTATGTTCTGATATATATGGGAGATGAAATCCCAAAGTTTCAATATAAATACACCACTTTTGGCAGACTTACCCAAGGCTGCCACATGTCCCGCAGTGATTGGGCAGTGCACGTGTCTGTAGTAAAATGCGCATAACTTTTTACTCCAAACTTGTATGGACGAGCGGTTGGTTGCATTGCAATCTAGACTAAAATACCTTTAATTTGGTACATCATAAGACCTCTAAATCAATTTTTATTGGGACATATACCCATTAGAAATAAGACCTTGTACTAGCTTGCTTAAAATCTTCCACCGTAGTGAATCCTTCAATTTGAACTTTTGTTCCAAGTCTCCCTTTCGTTTATTACCTTGGTATATCACTTCAAATGTCTTAGTATAAGCGTCCGTTTGTATAATTATCCATTCACAACCTTATCCTCTGGGTTCATAAAGATTCCTTCACGTATACGACTTGCACGGGTATCTTAAGTTTTGGGCACTACACCAACAACCCCGAAGTAGGCGAACCAATACTTGTAGCCCAGAAAGGTTAGTAATGGGCTACTACCTAACCAATAACGCACAATAAGCAGAAATAAGCGGAAGCTGAATATAAAGATAAGACACACGAAAGCAACAACCCGAGATACATAGACGAATAATACTACACCAACCCCAAGACTTGGTATCGACAGTACAGAAGCTTCCAATAGAGTAAAAGTGCTACAAGTAACAACAAATAAGTACAACTGTCTTCGAATATACAAAGAGTATCAGTACAAAAGATGAGATATAGACAAGCCCCGACCATCAGGCACTTACCCTAGTCTCGAACCTCCTAAAAGCTGCACAAGTCTCCAACAGGATCAACGATGAAAGCTTAACTAATATCAGCACCAGAAAGATGCAAAAGTGTAGTATGAGCACAAAGACAAAGGGTACTCACTAGGCATCATTGGCCGACTGAGCGCATATAAGCTATAAAAATAGTAAGTAGCAGATAGCAAGGAAATAGTCACTGAAGCAATAGAGAAAGCACAAGGAACTAGCATGGAGAATAGACAACCAAGAATTATAAGCATACAATGCTAACACAGAAACAAATATACATAGAACACGGGTGTAAGAAATAGAGACGCACCTGGGGTCCTTGCAATAACAAGATAAGTAAATAAAGAGAGAGAGTTGAGAAAATAGCAGTATACCGGTAACCTCAAGCAGAAAGGAAAGAAAGGAAGTAGGACAACATAATCAACTAGAAGCCACACAATAACATAATCATACTAAAAGACACAAACTCTCAAGATAAGCATAAATCGGGATGAATCTCATAATTTATAACCTAGACTGGAATAACTAAGACACAAGAACCAAGAGTCTCTACTCAAATCAAGATATAGAAAAGGAACTGAAACCCACAAGCCGCTCAGAGGGCCACACAATATACCCTCAAAGATATAGGACTCCCTAGCCCCTCAATACTCAAGCCCCAACAGGCTAAAACATACCAATTCACCCAGAACCAAGGACCATAACAAGCTCTATCAAATGACAGAAGTAATAATCTGCCTACAATCCCAATGGCCGCCCATACAACCGAGGAACGCGATCAAGTGAAAACAAACCCTCCGCCTGCCCATACAACCGGAGCGTACACTAAACACATAGTAAACAAGGGTGGAATGCGAGTGAAATATGCATGATGATGATGAATCTTATGTAGTAGTACCCCGTATGCACCCTCTCCGATACCTATAAGGCCCAATAAAGGTGGGATCCATGTAAGGCCCTTTCTCATGTACCTCTCCTACATTGTACACCCCTTCCTGGCATGCTGCATCAGCCCATAGCCTGTGGCCCAAGAACAACAGGGGTCCATGGAGGTCTACCCCTCAACCACATACAAAATCGTAAACCTCAAGTGTAACTCAATAATCGTAACCTCTTAGTACATGCCTGGCTTCGACCTGAGGCTAAATCAGTAGTAGTGATCTCAAAAACCTTTCACAGGTTGCCCAAAGTATATTTGGGTCTAAATCAATAATCAAGTCTCAATAACCCTTATCAAAGGTGCCTGGAGCGTATCCGGGTCTAAATCAATCAGAAATTAGGTGTAGTGCTCTGCCAAGCAGAGCCTAGTATCAGTAGGAAATCAAGTCTAGTACTCTGCCCACCAGAGCCTCGTATCAGTAGAAAATCAGGTGTGAAATCATCAAAAATCCCAGTTTTATCATTAAGTATACTAAAAATGGGCCCCGAGGGCCACGTAAGCTTAGGAAAAACCATCTATAGTGGCTCGTAGCCAAAACAAAAGTAAAACATGCAAGGAAAACCTTTTTCATGGATGTTATGCTCGCACCCAAATATAAATTAGCCCAATGGCTCACAAATATTTGTACCGACCCTGCATAGGCTCCATAGCTACTCAACAAACATAACTATCCTAAAAGAATATCTCTATGTCTGGGACTCGCGGACATTCCCAAATCACCCACCGTCTATGTTCTAGAGTCAATACAAGGCCACAGAGGACCACAAGGGTGATATACAATACTACATGAATGCTACACTCATCGTAAAAAATAAATGGATAGAAAAGGTGGACAAGGTCTGGGGTACCAACCGATAACAACCCACCCAACGATACTAATTAATGCAGTTATAGCCTATATACGCAGAGTCTAGGTAGGGAAAGCCATAACCTACCTATAGTACGATGAATAGCTACGGGGATGGCGTCGTCTAGGCTCAAAATGCTCCGAGAAACTCCAAATAGCAAAACCATTATAAACAGAATAATATACATGTCAAAACACGACTAACAATACCAATGTCGCTATAATAATTGTCGGGTCAAAATTTGGATCACAAACAGGCCCGTGGGCCTCGCAATGCAAAATCGTAAATGAAAACCACCCATGTGTTCCTTACAATCTCAGGAGCACATGCTCAAAATTTTATTGAATTTTGCCAAGGAAAAATGGCACAAAACAGCCCGCTAAAAAGGAAAATAAAGAGGGAGGATTCAATAATGAAATTTGGAAATTAATCACAAGGTACTTACCACAACGAGAGGAACAAGCTAATGAAATAAAAACTCCAATCACACGAACATGAAAGCTCAAGAGGGAATATTCTTCAAGGAGTTTCCAAGCTTTTAAAAAAATAACAGTGGAGGTAAAGGGAATTTGGGAAGAAGACTTATCAAAATAAACTAAGGGAGCAAGGATTTCTTCTTCAATATAATGAAATTCCAAGGCTAGGAGTTGTTTTGAGCAACTTGGTAGAGAGAAAATTGAGTTTTGTTGTTGGAAAAGTGGAGGAATAAGGCTGGAAAAATCAAGGACCAAGAATATATACTGCTGGAAAATTGGTCAGCGCCACCGGCGCTATCGCTCTAGGGCTGTCACGCCCTGAGGTTATCCCTTAGATGTAACACGAGACTTAGGACCACAAGTGCCCCAAGCTAACCCTTGGTCATATCATTCTCAAGCATAACAAAGATAAGCGGAAGCATAATAGGTAAAGTTGGAATAGCATAAATTGAAAATCTAGTCAAATAAGAACACAAGATCCATAAGAAAACTCAAATACTGTCTATGTCTGAAAAGCCTCTACTCATAATATAAAGAGTTGCTAGGACAAGACCCTAGCTAACTCAAGGTATGGAAATAAAAGCTGACACATGCTAAGAACATAACTAGTCCTCGACCTAAGAGGACTCACCAACAACTGATAGATAGAGTGTCCTGGAAGCTTTAGCCACGTGCGTGGGAAAGGACTCCTAATTCTGCATCATCAAAGGATGGAGCACAAGATATGCATCAGTACTATAGGATGTACTGAGTATGCGAGATATGCTTAAATAATATGAAAGCTTGCTTAAAACATAATCGAAAACTGAATTCATGTATAATCGAAGAAGTCATAAGTAAATATCATAGTTTGAGTAATAAGCATGTGTTCGTAGTCAAAACTTCAAAATAAGATATCAGAAAACATAGAAAACTTGAAATCCTTCATATGGGAGTTTCTTATAACCGACAATAGACCATGTGAGCTACAAAGAATCTAACATTATAACCCTATTTAGCAAATCTAACTTGAACCGTGCCAAGGAATGAGTCACCATACCCAACTATATAACACTAGTTGGCAAAGCTGTCCTAATGCCCGCTAAGCACAGGACACCATGATCAATATGTGGTACCACTCTCATAAGCCCATAGGGCACTTTATTTCATTACCTACGCTGGCAACGTAGTTTTGGACTTGGGTAATCGAACTCTCGTCGCTCGGTGCTATATACTACTCCCAAAACATATACATATAGCTCATAATTTCATAGTGGCACAATCTCATGCCAAATCTTGTTGAAAAAGCATGAAAACAAATCGGGTATCATGCAATTCTCAAATCATAGGTTCTTGAAGCTTAGCATAGCCATAATTCAAAACATACTTTTCCTTCTTAAATTCATGCTTGAAGAAGCTGATTTCTCCAAAGAACTTTTACCGAAGCAACTTCTTTATTTCTCAACCTCCAAATATTATGATCAAGGATCTCTACGGGAACCTCCTCATAGGTGAGACTATCCCTCACACCCACATCCTCCAAAGGGACAATCAAGTTTGGATCATGAACACACTTTTTCAACAAGGAAACATGAAAAATGGGATGAACCACTTCCCACTCTGATGGAAAATCAAACTCATAAGCAACCTTACCAACCTTCCTCAGAATCTGATAAGGACCTACAAAATGGAGACTAAACTTCCCCTTCTTTCCAAATCTCATCACACCCTTCATGGGTGACACCTTTAGAAAAACCCAATCATCAACTTCAAATTCCAACTCCCTGCTCCTCACATCCGCATAAGATTTTTGTCGACTCTTAGCAGTCTTCAACCTTTCCCTAATAAGCTGAACATTCTCCATAGTCTCATGAACCAAATCTGGACCAATCAAGGCTGCCTCACCTACCTCAAACCAACCAATAGGGAGACCTACATCTTCGGCCATAAAGTGTCTCATATGGAGACATCTGGATGCTAGAGTGAAAGTTGTTATTGTAGGCAAACTCGATAAGAGGTAAGTGATCATCCCAATTACCTTTGAAGTCGATCACACACGCTCTCAACATATCCTCCAAAGTCTGAATAATGTGCTCTGCCTGGCCATCTGTCTGAGGGTGAAAAGCTATGCTAAGCTTCACTTGGGTGCCAAGACCTTTATGAAACGATCTCCAAAACTGAGATGTAAACTGAGGACCTCTATCAGAAATGATAGACAAGGGAACACTATTCAATCGAACTATCTCCCAGATGTAGAGTCGAGCATAATCGTCTGCTGAATCGATAGTCTTAACAGCCAAGAAGTGGGATGACTTGGTCATCTAGTTGACAATCACCCAAATAGAATCATGTTTCCTTCGAGTACGAGGTAAACTAGTAATAAAGTCCATATTGATTGTTTCCCATTTCCAAGTGGGAAGGTCAATATCTTGAATCATGCCACCCAACCTTTGATGCTCCACCTTTACTTGTTGACAGTTGGGACACTTAGCCACAAACCCGTCTACGTCCCTCTTTATACCATTCCACCAAAAGACTTCCCGTAGATCACTGTACATCCTAGTAACACTGGAATGAATGTAATATCTAGAACTGTGAGCCTCAGTCAGAATATGATTTCTCAACCCATCTACATCTGGCATGCATAAGCGACCCTGATAATGAAGCACACCTTCTCCCCCTTGGGAAAAAACTTCCACCCGCTCCTGATGAACTGCACCCTTAAGCTGAAATAGAATGGGATCCTTGTCTTGCTTTGCCTTCACCTCAGCTACCAAATATGATTCAACACCATTTTGTACATCCACACCACCTTCTGTCGAGTCCATAAGGCAAACTGCCAACCGAGCTAGCCTATGAACCTCCTTAACCAATTCATTCTTCCCATCTTCAACAGAAGTCACACTTCCCATGGACAGCCTACTCAAAGAATATGCCACTACATTGGCCTTAACCGAATGGTAAAGCACACTCATATCATAATACTTAAGGAGCTCAAGCCATCTCCTTTGTCGCAAATTCAATTCCTTTTGAGTGAACACATACTAAAGACTCTTATGATTGGTGAATAAATCCACATGCACACCAAACAAGTAATGTCTCCAAATCTTCAAAGTAAAGACCACGGCTGCCAACTCAAGATTATGGGTAGGATAGTTCTTCCCGTAAGTCTTCAGCTGTCTCAAAGCATAAGCAATCACCTTATCACATTGCATAAAAACACAACCCAAACCAATCCTACAAGCATCACAATACACTATTAAGTCATCTAGGCCCTCGGGTAGAGCTAACACTGGAGCTGTGGTCAATCTAGTCTTCAATTCCTGGAAGTTCTCCTCACACAAGTCAGACCACTAAAATTTTACCTTCTTCTGAGTCAATCAGGTCAAAGGGGTAGCATTGGAAGAAAATCCTTCCAAAAACCTCCTGTAGTAACCAGCCAAACCCATAAAGCTCCTAATATAAGATGGGAAAGTAGGTCTAGGACAGTTCTTTACTGCCTCTATCTTTTGATAATCAACCCGAATACCATCTTTAGTCAGAATATGAAACAGAAAAGCAACAGACTGCATCCAGAACTTAGACTTGCTGAACTTAGCAAACAATTGTCTACCCTTGAGAGTTTGCAACACAACCCTTAAGTGGTATGCATGCTCCTCCTCACTCCGAGAGTAGATGAGGATGTCATTAATGAAAACAATCACAAACATATCCAGGAACTATTTGAACACATGGTTCATCAAATCCATAAAGGCTGCAGGAGCATTCGTTAGACCAAAAGATATTACCACAAATTCATAATGACCATACTGATTACTAAAGGCTGTCTTTGGAATATCAAACTCTCTAACACAAAGCTGATGATAACCGGATCTAAGGTCGATCTTAGAGAAGAAACTAGCACCCTGAAGCTGATCGAACAAGTCATTAATCCTAAGAATGGGATATTTGTTCTTGATTGTGACCTTGTTCAACTGACGGTAGTCAATACATATTCTAAGAGAACCATCTTTCTTTTGAAAAAATAAAACTGGGGCACCCTATGGAGAGATGCTAGGCCTGAGTAAACCTTTATCAAGAGATCCTTCAACTGATCTTTTAATTCCTTAAGTTCTGCGGTAGCCATTCTATAGGGAGGAATAGAGATAGGACTCGTATCTGGGAGAAGATCTGGGAGAAGATCTATCCCGAAGTCTATCTCCTGCTCGGGAGGGACTCTGGGAAAATCCTCGGGAAACACTTCAGGAAACTCATTCACAACAGGAACAAATTGAAGGGATGGGGTTTTGGACTCCGTATCCATAACCCGCACTATGTGATAAACATACCCCTTTGAAATCATCTTCCTAGCTTTAAAATAAGATATGAAATGACCTTTCGAAGAAGGAGGACTACCTTGCCATTCTAAAATGGGTTCATTTGGAAACTTGAAACTGACAACCCGAGTACGACAATCAACAAAAGCATAACATGCATACAACCAATTCATACCAAGAATGACATTAAAATCAGTCATGTCCAACTCTACTAGATCCGCTGAACTGACTCTATAAAGGACCAAGATAGGGCAATTTCAGTAGATTCTTTTGGCTAAGAATAACTCACCAACAGGAGAAGAAACACAAAAAGGTTCTAAAAGCAATTCAGGGCGTACTTTGAACTTACATGCTACATATGGGGTCATAAAAGATAAGGGAGTACGGGGGTCCAACAAAGCATACACATCAAAAGATAAGACTTTCAATATACCAGTAACAACATTTGGAGAACCCTCCTGATCCTGACAAGAGGACATAGCATAAAGACGGTTCTGGCACTGACCACCAAAACTAGAAGCTGCGCCCTGCTGGGCTAGTCGACCTCCTAGAGCTACTGGAGCAGACTGAGCCCTACTACTTCCGTGCCCATTCTTAGCTGAAGGGCAATCTCTGATACAATGTCCAGCCTTACCACATCCGCAACAACCACCTGAACCAGCTAAACACTCACCAAGATAACTCTTCCCATACTTACCACAAGATGGGTAGGAAGATCCCTTCACAACACTACCCTGAGACTTGAAATAGGAACTAGATCCTCTACCACCCTAATCATGATGAGTCCTCTGGGCCTAGGTAGGAGCACTAGAATAAGAATTAATGGGGCCTGATGACTTCTTTTGGAATAAGAAGCGATGTAGACCATCGGACCTGTGATGACCAAAACCTGATCCCTCGGATCTAGCCATTTTGTTCTCCCTTGCTATCTTCCTAATATTATCACCCTCAATTTATTGGGCATGAGTCATTAGTTGAGAAATGTTCATATCACTCAACAACAAGGCAGACCTACGCTCTTTCTTCACCACATCAGAAACCCTATATATAAATTCGCTCATTTGATCATGCGGGTCTGGTACAATGGAGGCATATCCAGACAATTTAGTTAACTTCAAACTATAATCTTGAACCAACATTGACCCCTGTCCTAAGTTCACAAATTCCTCCACCTTTGCTTGCCTCAACTATCGAGGGAAAAACCTATCAAGGAAGGCCCTCTCAAAACACTCCCAAGTCATGGGGACCGTATCCCTCACCCTAGTCTCCTTCCATTGCGTGAACCAAATATTAGCTACATCCTTGAGTTGATAGGATGCAAGTATAACACAATCAACCCCAACCAATTGCATAACTTCTAAGATCTTCTTCACTTCATCAATAAAGTTGAGTGGGTCCTTACTCACTTTCAAACCCCAAAATTTGGGAGGGGTTCATACGGATAAAGTCACAAACTCAGGCCGCAACCCCACCTTAAGGATGAACGAGGGAAGGAGCTTGATTATTAGCCTTAGTGGCCAAGGTCTGGGCTAGCAAATTGATGGCGTTTCTGAACTCCTTATTCATGACATCAGGGACTAGAATGGGAGGAACACTATTTCGAGCGGCTCAGGGAGGCATAATATGAAATGTACAAGATGAGGATTAGAGAAACATAAGAGTTAAGCTCTATCGCATGACATGATCATTACATCTTTATCTAGTGTAGCCTATTTGTGGATTTTGTTTCAGAAAAGGGGTAACCTTTCTTTTATTCATCATTGGTGGCAAAATTCTTTTAAAACAGAAAAAAGGTAGAATAACATTGTCTAAAAGAAAGTATTTTGAATGTATCTTTGTGAGAGTTTGGGGGCGGAGGGGAGAATCAAAATGTTAATCTTGTAAGCAACCTACGCCGTGCTTCTGAACATCAAAAGTGCAGCCCCACAATAAATACAAGGTTGTGGTATTAGAAAAGGATAAATTGAGAATCTGAATACCTTCACTTAGTAACGTTCTGTATTTAAATTCAACCTTCATAATGTGATAGTAGACACCCTGTCCAGTGTACACCTAAAGCAAATTACAAAAACTTTGAGTTTCTTAGAAATTGAGGAATTAATAGCCTAATTAGCCCCCCTCACTATACTTTTTGGATAAGAGGTTAAGTGTTTTACCAGTGATCAAATACAAAAATTGATCTGACATATACCATTTGATAAGTGAAGAGTGGAAAATGTCTGATAGGGTCCAGTGTTTGTTGTTGTGGTGTTGTTCGTCCTGTTAATGTTGGGTCTGCTGGTTTAGATGTCGAGTTGTGACTGATATGTGGACTTTAGCAACTTTCAGATGAGTGGATTATTAATATTTTTGGTAAGGTTAATGACGATCCAATAAGAGCATGTAGAGACTTTATGTTAGCAAGACTAGATTTTACTCATAAGGTTGTCTTTCTTTTATGTCAATGTTTCACTTCTTACTGTCTAATTTAAGTCTAAATATAATTCTCTCTCTTTCTGCTTTTTTTCCCTCCTTATTTTTGACTTGTTATACACTTCCCTATATGAGAACTGCTCTCGCATATACTTGGTTGACTTTTCAACAAAAGTGTATCTGATTCAATCTCATTATATTAAGAATTTAACTTATACTATGTATGATATAATAAAGTATTTTAATCTCACTTTTAAGGACAATTATTTGTAGTTGTATTTTAGGTACCTAAATAGCTTAAATATCCTTTTATATTATCGATGTATAGAAGTTAAATTCTTGGATGAATACTGCAAGAACCCAAGAAGAAGCTGTTGAGGCCTATGAAACTGCTGTAATTAAATTTCGTGGTGTAAATGTTGTGACAAACTTTTACATATCAAGGTACGATGTGGAGATATAATGGCTAGTAATATCCTTCTTGCTTGGGGCTTAGAAGAAAAAAAAGACACAAAAACAGGTAAAGAAATCTCTAATTAGAACCTAGTGCAAATACAAGCCATCATGGTGAAGTTAATATCTAAAATAAATAGGAAAATTGAAATGCAGTAGATTGGACAATGCCACTACATCAGTCTTTCTCTGCTAGAGCTGATACAAACAAAATGAGCTCTACTACACTACAAGATCAGGTGGACAAATCTGCGTGAATTAATACTTATTTGTAAATGCTTCCTTGCAAGTAACTAGCCTTGGCAGCTCGCGAGAAGTCGTCCCTGCCAAAAACAATGGTCATTTGATGCATAATTTTACGATGCCTGAATCAATACCCAAGCTAATTTGTAATCCAGCAACTAATATTGGTAAGTCATTATGTTGATTCAATTATATTAGATATGTAAATCGAACTAACAAATGGAAAATATACTGAGTGATCTTCATATTATAGCCTTCTACAACAACAAAATTTGGGAGGTACATTGGGACTTAAGAGCAGTCTTCATGGCTTTGAGTCTCCCTAAAGCGCATAAACTATTTGACCAAAATGCAGTAGCTAATCATTTCAAAATGTTTTAAGGATTGAATTAACAATGTCACAACAATCCAACAGTAGTTTGCATCAATATGCAACCATAAATTGGCTCAAGATGCAACGGAGATGGGCTAAAAATATAGCAACAAAGCAGTAGTGTTTGTGTCAAATAGGCAGCAGTAAATCATTGGTAGTGCAACTTGATTTTGTGAAATCATTGGTCGTGCATTTTGAAATATTGGTTTATTAATGTGTAGTACAACTGTACAAGGAACATTTTCTTTTGATGTTTATTAATAATTTATACATTCAGATTATTTTTTTGAGTTAAATATTTATTAGCTAGTGTAGAATTTTAGATAATATAACCTTGATAATAATGTATAATGTGATTTAGTGGATATATGCAAATGTAATTGTAATTTTTTGAATAAGAAATTGTGGCATATAATTACTTTATATTCTAGACAACATTGGTACGCTTAAAATATATGGCCATAGGGATATCAATTGTGTGACTTATTCTAGCAAAGGTTACACTTCACAAATTTTTCTATAGAGAAGGTATCAATGACTACACTTTAAAAGCGTGGCCTATAAGGAAGCAAAGTCCACACTTCAAAAGTGTGGCCTATAAGGAAGTGAAGGCCACACTTGAACATGTAATTTTACGACAAGAAAAGTGTTTCCATATGAGGTACTACAAGTGTGGCCTTTGTGTGTTATTGGCCACGCTTTTCAAGTGTAGCTACAAAAGCAACACTTGAAAAGGGTTCCCTTAGGGCAAAGGTTATGCTGGTTTAGTCCATCCCTGGAAAAGCATTGTCTAAAGTCAAAAATTGTGCTCTTTGATCAAAGGGCACACTTTTTGATAGTTTTGGCCACACTTTTTAGGGGTGGTTAAAGGCCTAAAATATTGTAGTGAATGTTAAAGAACCCAGACCTTTGTGAATGCCAAGGCCTCATCACAAACATGATGAAGGAATAGGAGCTGCACCAGCAACTGGAAACCAATAACATTCCAAGTCCAAAAGTGACTCTGAATGCACTCTCGGGATTCATTCGGAATCTCTTGAATATAAACAAAATATTCTACCTAACTGGAAATGGCATTCCAGACTTAATAGAATCATCAAAATAACCAATAGAGGTCGTCTTGATGAAATATTAACTAAAGTCAACAGTTTTTCATGAAAGCAACCCAAGTATCCAAAATAAGTCCAAAACCCGCAAAACTCAAACCAATGATTCGACTAGCCCAAAGTACACATTTTAGAGCTAACATCATTGATGATTTTTTTATCTGAGTGGGTTTATTATACATATTAATTGAGTTTTCTTAATTGTGATCTTTCTTGAACGAGGGGTTCATAATTTGGATAGGAATTTAATAGTGGAAATTTGAGATTTTCACTTTAGATTGAGGCTAGAAATAGCTTAATCAACGAAAACTCTCATCTAAGAGTCTAAGTTAGAAATAGTATGACTTCCCCAAGCAATTGAATTGGCTATTTTGTGTTAAAACCTATGGTGCTTAAAAAAACACCATAGGATATATATTTGGAGGATCAAGATATTACTGAATATGACTAAAACCAATACTACCTGTAATCGAGAATTTGATTAATTAATCGAATACCCTAGCCCTTTGAAGAATCCCATCAGAAGCATAACCCTAGTCTTCCTCTCATTGATTACAACTCTCGTGTTACTTATGCTTTTCTGTTGAAATCAAAGTTCCTACGTAAATTTCCCTTTCCAATTCCCCCAATCTTTACTTTTAAGTTTCTTGAACATTTGCTCTCTTAGTGACTATTTCTCAATGATCTTTTAGTGAATCACTACTCCACTCTCCATGGATTCGACCCCGACACACGTTGGGTTTATTTTGTTTTGCTCTGATGATAACTACCACCTCCTTTGGAAGAGTGTTTTTGAGCATTATCAAAAATAGCGCCATTGCTGAGGAGTTGTTTTTGAATTGCCAATTGATTGTTGTTTGAGTTCACTTTGTAGAGCATTTATTTGTTTTATCTTTTTGTTATTTGTGATGTAAGCAGGTGGTGTGAAACCCGCAACCTTGGATTGTTCGTATTTACCATTTATCCCTCATTCGCACTTGAGAAGGTGACTGAAAAAGATTGTGATTTTAATATGAAGGGAGCCGAGAGGTAATGGGTGCTACCTCCGCTAAAACATTGATGAATGAAAGAAAAATGGTGCGCGAAGGCATAGGGAGTTATCAATTATCAAACCTCTCATTGAATTCATTATTAGGGCTGTGGTAAAATGAATGTTCGAAAGTGTTAACACCATTGGTGTTATTGGGGTTGTGAAAGTAGTACAACAAGTACATGATTCTTGTGAAATCGGTGAAGAAGCATTAGTTGAGAAATGTGAGATGGGTTCCCATGCTAGTCTCCTAAGATATAGTTTGAGTTTTTGGGGACAAGAGTATGGAAATCAAGGTTGGAACATTGAGAATGATAACTCTCGAGTTGAAATAATGCTTGTGAAAGTACTAGAGAAGGTCGAGTCCACTAATAAGGTGTCAAAGAGTTGAGATGCGAGCTTGGGAACCTTGATCAAACTGTACACTCGCATTCTGTTGCCATCAAACATCTCGAAGATAGAATGCTATGGCTCACCTCTCATTTTAAATGTGAGCAAATGAAAAGAGATGAAGGAGTAGATGATAAAAGAGACCAACCCAACCCCATAGAATATGCAAGTGCTGATGCAAGTATGCACGGCAACAAAACAGCTATGGGAATTAGTTGTGCAAGCAATAAAGATCATTGAAACAATGTGACCAAGGTATATAATCCCTTTCCTAAACTTCCACCTCCGTTCCTGCAATGATTATTGCAAGCTAAAGAAAAGGAGCGACCAAGAGAGTTTGAATCTATGTTAAAAAAAATTATTGTCAACATTCCATCAAGTTGTGTCATCACCCAAATGACCGAGTACGCCATGTTTGTGAAGGAAATGTACACTACAAACAACTTTATAGAGTGTGGGTTCATTCACTTGTCCCCTCAAAGTAGTGCGATATTATCGAGCAAATTCACTAATGAGGGAACTCTAGGTGTTTTCACCATTTGCGATGTGAATAGGCTGCATATATCAATAAGATTGGTGTGTGATGAGAGTGTGGGTGAGAACTTGATGTCACTCACCACTTTGAAATGGTTAGAACTTGGCCAGCCCACTATTACAAAAATGAAATTACTCATTGAGGACCGGTCAATGAAATTTCCCATGGGAATTGGCTATGATATTTTGGTGAAAGTGGGTCAGCTTGTATACCCTGTAAACTTTGTTATACTTGATTGCACTAAGGGCTTTGAAATACCAATTGTTTTTGGGCAGCCATGTTTAAAAATGGGGTACACATTGAATGAAGTGAAATTCGAGGAACTTAAATTCTCCATGAATAAGCAAGATACAACTTTTGATGTGTGTAGATCCATGAGACAGCCAAATGATCTCTAGATGGCATTTGCAATTAACAAAATTAAGGAGAGTGTCGAATTGCATGAGAAAGAAGCATTGGTGGATGAAGCATTGAAAGCCGTTTTATTGAACTATGATTGTGAAGAAATAGAGGAGTATGAGGAAATATGTTATGCCTTGGTAGGAATGAGATCTTATTCCTATCCTCCAAAAAAATTTGATCTTGATTTGAAGAATCGATAAACTCCTCCTTCCAAACCTTCCATTGTTAAACCCCTAGTGTTGTAGCTCAATCCTTTGCCATCACACTCAAAGTATGCCTATTTAGGCGCCAATGAGATATTGCCAGTATTCATCTCAAACAAATTGAATGAAGAACAACTGCAAGCATTACACAAAGTCTTGAAGAAGCATATTTGAGCTCTTGGTTGGACCATTTTTGACATAATTTGCATACCCATGGGAATAGAATATTCAAGAATATTGAACACCCTCTATTAAGCATCAAAGAAGGCAGAATCCGCCCATGCAGGAGGTGGTTAAGAAAGAAAACATCAAGTGGTTAGATGCAAGGGTTGTCTTCATAATATCTGACAGTACATGGGTTATCCCTGTTCAATCTGTACCTATGAAAGGTTAGATCACAGTCATACCTAATGAAAAGGATGAAATGATAGCTCTAAGACCGGTGATCGGATGGAGAGTGTGCATGGACTATAAGAAGTTGAATTCATGAGCTGAAAAAGACCACTTTCCTCTTCTATTCATGGATCAAATGCTTGATAGATTGGCAGTCCATGGTTTCTATTGCTTCCTTGATGGATATTCAGACTACAACAAATTCTCTATTGCCTAGAGGCCCAGGGTTGCTCCAGACATCGGGATTTTGGGAGAACACCTACCCCCACAATAGATGTCCTAGGGTATCAGGTTTGATCAATGGGGGTGGTCAAGTTTAGGTGAGAGCTCCCGAGCATCATGCTTACAGCAGCAAAGGGTCCCAGAGCAATTTTGACCAGTTGTGTCACATTGTGATACATGCAATAAACACATGCCAAAAGATTCTATTAGGGACCTAAAACAAGCTATTTTTATTGCTGATATGGTCATATAAAAGATATTGTCCATTTAGGGACCAACAAAGTTCAACAAAGATAGACAGATTACCAACAGGATCATCTTCCTCAGTATATCATGTAGAGCATGGTTCCTAGATTTTATAAGGTAGAGGTCGATGCCAAGAGGCAGCATCTAGTTCTAGCAGTGGCCATAATTGACTATATGCACTTCAAGTCATCATGATTCATAGTCATACTCAGATGTTGTGACAAGTATATTGGGTGGTTTCTCCCATTGATTTTATTTTATGATAGATCCAGGCTCCACATTATCGTATGTTATCACACTACTTGCTGGGAAGTTATGTATAGTACGAGATCCATAACAATGACCTTTTTGTTATATCTTCCCCAGTTGGCGACTCTATTATTGCCTATAGGGTTTATTGAGATTGTATGGTAGAGATTAATTGCCATTATACCTCTATAGACCTGATAGAGTTATAGATGCTTGGATTTGATATTATTATGGGCATCGATTAGCTGGAATCTTTGTATGCCAATGTTGACTATCGAGCAAAGATTTTTAGATTGAACCTTCTAAAGGAAGTAGTTTGAGCACGGAAGGGTAATACAACAATGCCAAAAGGCATGTTTATTTCCTAACTTCAGGCAAGAAAATGGTTGCATTTTCCATATTGTCCGAGTTCAAAATGATGATTCTAAGCAACTTACTCCTTAGTTTATTTAAGTGATTAATGAGTTTCTAGATGTCTTTCCAGATTATATCACATGTATTCCGCTGGAACGGGATATTGATTTTGTTATCAATATATTACCAGATGCCTAACCAATATCAATTTCCTCGTAGAAAATGGTACCAGTAGAATTGAAGGAATTAAAGGAGCAACTGAAAGATTTTTTAGATAAGGGTTTCATAAGTTCTAGTGCATCACCATTATAAAACTAAATAAGGTGACTATAAAGGAGAAATATCCACTATAAAGTTTTTTTTTATCAACTACAGCATGCTCAATGCTTCTTAAAGAATTAATTACATTTAGGGTACCACCATGTACTTGTTCGAGAGAGTGATATTCTAAAGACAGCCTTCAGGCACAGATATGGCCATTTTGAATATCTTATGATGTCTTTTGGGTAAGCAAACACCCCAGCAATATTTATGGACCCGATGATTAGTATATACATACCATTTTTAGATTTGTTTTCATTATGTTTATTGATGATATTCTGGTATATCTCATTCAGAGATTGAGCAAAGATACCACATATGAGCAGTGCTCCAGGTACTCACAGATAAGAGGTTGTACGCTAAGCTTTTGAAGTGTGAGTTATGATTGCAGTACATGGCCTTTTTGGGCAATAGTGTATCAGATGCTAGTATTCATGTTCATTTCCATCATATTGAGGTCGTGAAGACTTGTCCTAGACCTATGACCCCGACCAAAGTTCATAGCTTTCAAGGGTTAGCAGGGCATTACAACAGGTTTCTGGAAGGATATTATTTAGTTGCATCACCCTTGATAGCACTAAATTAGAAATCAACTAAGTATAATTGGACCACAACATATAAGAGGAGTTTTCATGAGCTAATATATATATATTGACTTCAGATCTAGTTCTGACCTTACTAGAGAGTCCTGAGGGCGACACAATGTATTGTGATGCTTCAAGCGTTAGGCTAGTTTGTGTTTTGATGCAACACAAAAAGGTAATTGTGTATGCTTCTAGAAAGTTAAAGAAAGATGAGAAGAAGTACCTGACCCACAATTTAGAGTTGGCTGTAGTTGTTTATGCCCCGCAGATTTGGAGGCATTACTTGTATAGAGTTCATGTTGATATTTATACTGATCATAATAGCCTCCAGTATATTCTTAGACATAAAGAGTTCAACCTGCGACAGCGCCAATGGCATGAATTTCTAAAAGACTATGATATGGATATCATATATCATCCAGCAAAATCCAATGAAATAGTGGATACCCTCAGTCATAAATATATGGGAATTCTATCGTATTTGGGAGATGAGAAATGGGAGATAGCTCAGGAGCTCCATCATCTAGCTAGTTTAGGTGTAAAAGAACTACCTAACCCACAATTTAGAGTTGGCTATAGCTGTTTATGCCCTACAGATTTGGAGGCATTACTTGTATAGAGTTCATGTTGATATTTATACTGATCATAATAGCCTCCATTATATTCTTAGACATAAAGAGTTGAACCTGCGACAACACCAATGGCTTGAATTTCTAAAACACCATGATATGGATATCGTATATCATCCAGCAAAATCCAATGACATAGAGGATACCCTCAGTCATAAATATATGGGCAATCTATCGTATTTGGGAGCTGAAAAATGGGAGATAGCTCAGGAGCTCCATAATCTAGATAGTTTGGGGGTTAGATTATTAAACTCCTATGATACCGGGGTCATAGTTCAGTACACAAACATATCATCTCTAGTTATGAAGGTGAAGGCACAACAATATGAGGATCCCAACTTAGAGCAGCTCAGAGGCAAGGCTTAGTAGCTAGATTCATTAAACTTTGATATAGAAAGAGATGGAGTCCTCAGATTCAGCGATGAGTAATGTGTTACGGATAGTGCAGGGCTTAGACAACATATTATGGAAGGGGCATGATGCACCCAAATTGCACGTCTAAAAGAAGAGCAAGCGGTCGTTGTTCAAATATAGAACCCAACTAAAGGTTGGGGTCGATCCCACAGGGAATATGGAAGGACTATGGTCGATTAGTGTTTACTTCAAGCTTTTAATCAATTATTTCCCACAAAATGGGAGGGGTTTAAAGTAACAAGTAAAGATCGTAATGTGAATTAGTAACAAGTAACAAAGATCAATTTCAATAGTTGTTATCAATAAGAGAAGTGACTAGGGTCATGTTCCCCATGAGATCATAACTTAGTAAGGCTTTTGTACTTGGTTAACTAGTTTAGTGCTTAGCATGCAGAATTGGTAAGTTAGGTTCACCTAATTCCTTGGTCCGGCAACTAAGTGAATTTCACCACACACCTTGGTCCGGCCACGGATGTCGCTTTACTAACCCTTACCCTTGATCCCAGATTAGCTATTCCCGGACAAGGTCAAGCTATTAGATAAGGGTTGATAGCCTCGAATCTTGTTGTTTACAACCCTTTCCCATCCGTTACCTCCATGGTCCGGTAAGTAAGGATAAGGCGAGTTCTAACATTGTACACCGTTAAAAAGCAATCAAAGTGAAGGGAAGAATAATACATGCATAAACACCTTCCTAGATTACCTAAGTACTTTGCCTACTTCGTTAATCCTTCATGGTTCCCACAACCCTAGTTGTGGACTTAGTTACTCATGATTATAAGTAAACAATCAAGAATTATTTGTGTGATCATGATCATGTACTTACAATAAGAGTTAAGGAAATCCGGAATCTTGAATAGATGAAGATAAAAGTAAGAACAACGAACTATGAATGAATTGAACTCTCAAAACCAATAATAAACCAATATCACAAGGTTACCAATCTGTTTCCTACAAAATATCGTGCATAAAAAGTAAAAGAAAACCTAGGGAAAGTATTTATAGAAAATGGAAATCCTGTCCTAAAAAAACTAGGAAAACTGGAATCGGCAGCTTCCATGAGATTATTCCACGATTCGTGGAAGCTTCTACGGTTCGTCACATATGCTCGTGAAACTCAGACAATTTTTCTCTTCTGTAGGTTCTTTTCGACGAAGGCAGTCTACGACTCGTGACTTGAATCACGACTAGTGGGGCTGAGTGGTAGAACTAATGGTTTGTCTCCTTCTCTGATCAGGTTCCATGAGTAAGGCCCATGACTCGTGAACACGTCTATGACTCGTGGAAAACTTTTATTGAACTCAGGCCCCAGTTGCATCTGCAGTAACCTTTCCACGACTGACTTCCACGACTTGTGCAATGGTCGACAAATCATGGTAATGAGTCGTAGAAGTTATTTCAAGCTCCGTCTCCAGCATTCTTTTCACGACTGACTTCCACAACTCGTGTATTGATTGATGACTTGTGGTAATGAGTCGTAGAAGTCAGTTTCAGTCCTGAATTGTTGTCCTTTTCTGCACATAGTCTCTAAACCCTATTTTCCTGCACAAGACTCCAAAACATATCAAATCTACTAAAAATCTCTAAAGAACATACTCCAATTCAAAGTTTAAAGCGTCGAAAGTGCCGCATAGTCACGGCACATCAACACCCTCAACTTAAAACTGTTGCTTGTCCTCAAGAGACAAAATAAAACTATCCTAGAATGATCTTTTGCAAAAGAAACTTAGGAACTATGGAAGTCACATGATTTAGCAATTTAGTTCATAACAAGTATTCCCCTACTTTTTCAACGCAAAACCAGTGCATATGTTCTGTCTATCAAGACAACACAAGAGGATCCATGGATGACATTATACTATCAACAGACGACCTAGCATACACATATGATATTCACCCTAACAGTCCAAAGTAAAAGTTGCTCTAGTTCCCTAACCGCAAAGAAGTCCCAATCACACAATAATATAATCAAAAATTCAGGGACTTAACAAAGACACTCGCACTCATAATAGATATTCAAGCAATGCGTGCACAATACCATAGGCTTGCCATTATTTTCTCTGCCTCAGCTTTCGGAAAATTGGATTAGGATCACTATAGAACTTCTCTTCGCTTGTAATTAGGCTTGGGGATGGGTATGGTAGATATGGAAATCAGTGACTAAGCCCTCCTTGACAATACGATATTTTTTTCTCCACTTATCGGACCAACTCTATTCTTTTCCTCCTTTTTTCTCCCTTTTCATTTTTCAACAAGTGACATGTGTGGCTTTTGGTTCAAATTCAACTCTTTTCACATTTTTTCTTTCTTTCTTTCTTTTCTCTTCTTTTTCTTTCTTTTTCTTTTCTTTATCATGCCCGCCACACCCGTTATTTTACTTTTTTCATTACTAACCTTCTCTTTTCATACCCTTAATGCTCACTCACCTCTACAGTAGCCAACCTCAACTTAGGCGATTTGCCTGAGTTGAGGTACACGATGTTCAAAGAGGGACCAGGGCCAAACTAAAGGTTTTGCAAAAAGACAGGAAAGGTGATTAGGCTAAACAACAAAATTGGTCCATTTAGGCTTAAAATCGTGGATCAAAGGATATTTACTTCATTTGGTTGGTCATTTGGATAAAGTGGACTAATTCAAAATTTCCTATGGTCCTTTCCTAACCAACCATCCTAGAACCTAAGAAAGACTAACCAGACAAGTACTAGATTGGCACACAACCCAAGAACACGTCAAAATAAGCTCACATACTCATGGGACAGAGTCAAACAATTACATGCTAACTATCAGGTTTATGCTCTAGCTTAAGCCATTCATCAAGTCGATTACATTACAATGTCAGTCACAGATCCATAACGGATAGTCTATCAAGAACAAAAACTACCATGTCACACAAAATTTTGAGGGGTTTTCCATTCAAAAATCTAGTTCCAAAAATCATATCACAGACTGTGCAAAGTTCCTTTTCTTCTTCTACTACATACAACCTATACTAAATATGCCGGTTCAACAGAAATAAAAATCCTTAGGGAAACAACACAAGTAAGAAAACCCTAAGGACTTGGGTACCTATTGAGTACCCTCATGGGTTGCCTTTTATGTAGCACCTGATTTAATGATCGCAGCACGACGCGGGTCTTTTGGCTACTCAGTCTTTTCCAAAAGATCAATCAAAATACGGATAACTGTTGCCCCCACCCCACCAAAACGTATTGTGCATTATCCTCAATGCATCAAGAAAAGTAGAATCATATGGAGGAAGGAACATACCTATGGCGCCTAAGTTCCAGTGTTCGATGAAGTGTGCGGGTCCAGTGATGTGGCACCTATCACAGTGTTAATAGCAACGGTTGTGGCCGTCGGGCTCAATGTCTCAATGATATGAGGGACATCAGTAGATTCCCTCACAGTAGAAACAAAATTTGGACCCCCAATAACAGAGGGTGTGGCTCCTCCACCTCCGGGAGCTGAACTAGATGATGCACCCCTATGCCTCTACCGCTCTGTCTCCTTATAGAGACGCATATCATCCAAGCAGAGCCGTGTAGCCATAGTAATGTCTCTCCTTAATCTTTTAGGGTCCTCTGCAACCCCAGGGGTGCTCTCAGAATGCACTCGCTTGGCTCTCTCACCAGTGGGTGCCGGCGCTGCCTCAGCAAATAAATCAAATACACAACACGTGGGTATTGGAACCTCAATAGAAAAGGATGGCATAGCCAGAGTCTTAATGGTGTCCACCACTCTAATCTCCTCTTGGAGGTGGGCTAGCTCATCCTGAATATGACCCAAGTTCGGGCCTTGTATAGACTGTAGCCAAGTACTCACTCGGTGCTTAAAAGCATCTACTCGTGCCGTTATTTCTCATGCAACCCAGTCGATCTCAGCTTTCATCCTCTCTTCTACGACCACTATATTGGATCATACCCATTGTTGGAGCTGGTCCAATAAGTCATTCACCTATTTTTGCATCTCAACCTCGCGAGAAATGAGCTTCTAGAGAAACTCGACATCAATAGTAACCCTACCTGAAGAAGCTGGGTGCGGGGGCGCGGTAGGGATGTCTGATGGTGGATGAGAGGTCAAAGGTGCTGAATCTAGAGCGGTGGATATGGTACCCTCTGCCGCTACACTTACCCGTGTGTCATGCATATCAAGTGGGTCTCGTGCAGCGGAGGACCCCTTAACTCACAAAGTGCTAGCCGAAATAGAGAATGAAGCTCGTCAGTGTGCAACTAGGTTAGTCACATCTCTAATCAACCTGGCATCCTGAATGTGAGTCACCTCCTTAGTATGGTCAATGTCGGGCATCTGCGGGACTGCAAACTCCATGCATAGATGCTAAATCAAATAAAGGAAGGGTATGCTAGTGTGCGGTCTGAATGTCCGCTCATGTATCTCCTCCAGTATGCAGTGTGGGAAATTAATCTCATACCCTGCCATGATTCTCTCCACTAATACCGCATAATCAGTTGTAAGGGAATTGTTTGCATTGGTCAGATAGATGAGAGTCCGAACAATGGCCCACCAGAACTTTCTGGCAAAAATTTAATGTTGCCCTCTCTATGTCACCGCTGAGAACCCATTCTGCCTCTTCACCATTCTTAGCTATGTAACTTGCAGCCCATCTCAACAAATTTTCCCACTGAACCGGGTCTCTCATTCTTGAATTATCTTGGAAAATCTTCATCTTACTGTCAAACTCTGTTGTGTCGACCTGCAGCTCATGCTTTGGTCCAAACAAGAACCGCTGTATAGTCCGCTCAGAGATGTCCACAGGTGAAAACCATACTAAAGTACTGGTGAGTGGAGGTAGATCCTGATATTGCTATCTCAGTCCAAGTAGTCGAGTAGTTGTGGCCTTATAGGATGCGTAAAACTCTAAAACTATCTCGAGACAATAGCTACCTGGGGGCTCAGCCATCCAACTACACTGGTAGTGATTGAACGTGGCCTGAATAGCAGGGATGGATTCTAAACTCTCAGTTTGGATCCATGGCTCCTCGAAGATACCCCTTTTGGGCAGGCCCTTGTCGGACTGAGTAATTCCATGTCTGTATATGGTCTACATCTCCAGAAAACACCATCTCTGATTAGCATGTGCTTCTGATCTCTGTGATCTATCAACCTGTGCCTGTGTTTTTCGTGCAGTTACAGGGACAGCCAAGTCAGAAGAGCTCTTATCACCGGACATTGACTCACCATCATCAGATGCATTTTTATCGTTAATACCGGCCCCTATGTTGCTCTCCCGGCTGCCATCATCTTCTTTTGACGAACCCTCTCCCTCTTAAGACTTGGGAGGAGTGGTCACTGTTGGTGGTACGATGGTGCTGGCTATCTGAAGTGTGGCCTCCTCAGCTGCCTGTGTTTGTGCCCCACATCTCGTGGTCCGTCTCTCCACATCCGAGTCGGGCTGGATCTCATATATTTCTTCCGACCTGCTTGCCTCAGGTTCATGTGTGGCAGGATCATCCGGTTCATCTCGGAGCCTAGATTGGAATTAATGAGTCGCCACCTTGAATGCCTTTGTGTTGTTCGACCTCAGAGTACCTTTGAAATTTTGGAGGAATGGGACTAGTTGCTGAAGATTAAGATCAACGACCTCAACCCACAACCACCTATGTAGTTCACAAACCCGCTTGGTGAAGAAACAATAGCACTGCTCGTGGAGGAAAGATGTTGGGAGTGATTTTGTGGAATTTTCAGGATTTAAGTGGCGGATTTGGTGTGATTTGGGGTTGGAATGGAAATAGGAGGGAGTTGATGTCGGTTTGGTTGAAGAAAATGGGGGAAACATTTTATTTTTGGGTTTTTTAAACAATTTAGGTCGCGGGTCGGGTCAGGTGAAGCGGTTGAACAGTAAAAAAATAAAATCAAAACTTACCTGGGTTCCACAAGTGTTGTTCACGAATTGTGGAACTAACCATGACTCATAGAATGATCTCATGGAACAAGTCTTGCCACAAAATATCCCTGATTTTCACGACTGGCAATAACGATTCATGATTTTATTCACGACTCGTAGAACCAGTTCATGGAAGCTGTTCTGCACTAGGCCATTACAAACTGAGTTCCATGAGTTGGATCGATGACTCGTTAAATGGTCCATGATCCGTGAACCATACTCGTGGAGCCTGACTTACCCATTTTCTAAGTTTGATTTTCTCCAACACTTTTCCTCCACCTATTTCTGCACATATAACAAACATTAGCCTTGGGTTGCCTCCCAAAAAGGACTTATGTGCTATATGCTTATTGTTTTTTATGAACTGTTGGGTGTATCTATTTTCTTTCTAGAGTTGTTGACAGGGGCCTTGCCAGTCAAGGGCTGATTTTTAAGCCGACATATACTTGTTTATTTTCTTGATTGTGCATGGATGCTATGCGCCATTGGCAAATAGTTCATCAGGGTAATCTTTGGCCTATGTTTTGGCATTAGGTGAAAGTTGCAGTTTGGGGTGTGACAAGCCTTTCTCAAATTGAAAGAGAAGTTAACATCCGCCCCGTATCAGCATCATACCTAATTGGTCAAAACCTTTCAAACTAATGTGCAATTCTAATGGAGTAGCATTGGGGGCAGTTTTTAGTCACCGAAAAGAGAAGCTCCTCCACCCAATTTACTATGCTAGCCAAATATTGAATGCAACCAAAATGAATTATACTGTAATGGAACAAGAGTTGTTTGCTGTGGTATTTGCCTTTGAAAAGTTTCAGGCATACCTTTAGGGGACCAATGTCATCATGCATATGGATCATGGGGCCATTAGGTACTTGATGACGAAGAAAGATGTCAAGCCACGGTTGATCCAATGGGTATTATTGATTCAAGAATTTGATTTTGAAGTAGAAGACTGAAGAGGATGTGAAGATCAAGTAGCTAACCATTTGACAAGATTAGAAGAATAGGGTCGGCCTGTGGGGTAACTTGAGATAAATGATTTGTTCCTCAACAAATACATTTTGGCTACCTTGGATGATCTGATACGTTGGTTTGCTGATTTTGCTAACTTCCTACCGCACTTTATTGCTGGAAGGTATAACCTTCCATCAAAAAAAGAAATTCCTTCATGATGCCCTAAAGTTCTATTGGGATGAACCCTATCTCTTTTGAATTTGTGCTAATGGTATGATCCTAAGGTGCATTCCCAAAATTGAGATGATGCCTATTTTAGAATCTTGCCATTCTTCACCAGTTAGTGGTCAATATGGTGGTGTGAGAATAGCCTCGAAGGTGTTACAAAGCGGGTTCTATTGGCCAACACCCTATCAATATGCACATGATCTACTGAAATAATGTGACTAATTCCAACATGAAGGGGGGTCTCATTATTATGAACTTCCATTGACACTGATCCTAGAGGTTGAATTAATTAACGTGTAGGGCATAGGCTTCATGGGGACATTTGTAAGCTCTTGTGGAAACACTTACATCCTCGTGGCTGTGGACTATGTATCCAACTGGTGGAAGTGGTTTCTTTGCCGAACAATGAAGGTAAGAGTGTCATGGTGTTTCCCCAAAAGCATGTATTCTCTCGTTTAGGCACCCCTCGTGCCATTATTAGTGATAGAGGATACCAATTTTGCAACTGGGTGTGTTGTGCTCTATCTGAGAAATACAGAGTCAAGAATAAGGTCGCCAACCCCTACCATCAATAAACAAGTGGCCAAGTTGAGGTGTCCAACCGGGAGACTAAGTCCATTCCAACAAAATGGTGAATGCCAATAAAAAGGATTGGGCACGAAAATTAGATGATGCATTATGGGCCTACAGGACAGCATACAAAACTCATATTGGTATGTCTCCCTACCAAACGATTTTCTAAAAGGCTTGCCATCTTCCAGTGGAATTAGAACATAAAGCAATATGGGCTTTGAAAAGGCTGAACTTGGATTGGGAAAAAGTTGCGCATGCTAGTGTTGAAGACCTCATTGAGATAGAGGAGTTTCGGATGCGAGCCTATGAGAATGCCTCACTCTACAATTCTCGAATGAAACATTACCACGATTAGAAAATCCTAAAGCGAGAATTTTCTCCCAAAGATTGGATGCTCTTGTTCAACTCTAGACTCCAACTTTTTTTGGGTAAACTAAAGTCAAAATGGTCTGGACCCTTCAAGGTATTTCAAGTCTTTTCAAATGGAGCGAGTGAGTTGGAAGCCAAAAATGGCTCAACATTTAAAGTCAATGGTCAATGAGTCAAAAAGTATTTGGGTATCCCAGAAGATGTCTCACTCCTATAAGTGACCTACCTTGAAAAACCATGAGTGAGAGGTACCATCATCAAGCCATGACATTAAACCAAGTGCTTCTTGAGAGGCAACACAAGTATCCACCTTTATTTTCCGTATTTTTCTTTTGTTGTTATTTTTGTTATTATTTTTGTTAATGTTTCTAGGTAGGAAACAAGCTAAGGGAGTTGGAACATTCGTCATGCATCAAACCACCTCAGTGCATGTAACAGGACAAACACACTTGAGGAAGTGTGCTTCACACAAGCCATCACCCATCAAACAGACCCATAATTCAACTCCCAAGACCACTTGTGCGAGTTCATACGACCGCACACCATAATGTGCACGTAGCATCCCACTTCACAAGGAGGAAGCAGAAAACTAGCAATCTAAATGAGGTTTTGAGACAAAAGATATGACATAGTGTGTGGACCGCACCTTCCACTATGTGCATCACAGGTTGCATCGCACCTCAAACCAGAACACTGGCAACCCACCAATGTTTCAGCCCTATGTGCGATGGTTGAGGCATTTTGAATGCCCCCTTGTGCGCGTCGCATGCTATTTTGCATGATGGTAGATAGATCACTGGCAACCTTCTCATTTTCATCTGCATGTACAAAGGCTAGGGTGGTTCACCCCAGCCCTTATGCACATCGCACGTCACTCCAGGGAGTAATCCTCACCTAAACTTTTATTACATTGGGAACAATGTTCAATAAAAGTTTGGGGGTGCTAGAATGTGCTTTAATTGGAAAAGTGTTGTTTTGTTTGGAGTTTTAATTTTTTTTGCATTGTTAATAGTAGAGTAGTGAATAAACTCCGAGGGTTTTCTTCATACCGTGATTCTTTCCCAAGGAGATTTTTTTATTCTCTTGTTATTTTTTGTGGTGAATCGGGTTGGTGTTTCCCTATGATAGATTGAGAGGTGACTTTTATAAGGGAAAATGCCAAGTTTTAGTTTAAAATTGTGTCCATGTTTTGCTTGTCTCAAAATGGGCTCACCAAAAGAAAATCTTGGCAAGAAGATTTTGGCAAATTGAAGGAAAGAGTGAAAATGATTTTGAGTGAAGCATTCTCTTGTGATGAATTGCACACTCCATGTTTGGCTTGATCGATTCACAAACGAGTGTGTAAAAGAACTCAGAGTAGCTTGTCAAAAGTCATTTGTCCCAATTGATTGTGAGACTAATTGTTAAATTCTTATGTTGTGATGCTGTGTGTTATAAGCCTATACTTAGTATTGTGTGCATGTGTTGTATATTTTGTTCCCCAAATGTGATTCAAAGCAAAATCATAAATGTAACCAAGCTTGGAAGATGACCTTAGGCCCTTTTTGAATAAGCCACTTCACCCAAGTTCACTTCCCCTGTACATTGATCCTAGTAAGCCACTTTGAGCTTGTGACTTTTGTTTTGCACCTTATTGTTACGTTGACCCTTTTTGGAACCTAAATTTTTGCACCCGTCCTTTTTAATGGCTTGAAAGTGAAACATAGGCTAAAATCGTAAGTTTGGGGGGGGGATGAAAATGAAAACATAGGGAAAAGCCTAAATTTGGGGGTGTATTTACTAATATAGAGAAGAAAAGGAATGCATTTCAATAAAGGGTAGCACCACATACCTAAATTGAGAATTGTCGTTAAATAGTCCAATAAAATGAACAAGATGGAAAGAAAAGAAGGAATTGATGCTACCAAATGAAGGTGATAAAAGGATGTCAAATGATCTAAGATTAAAGGCAAACCTTGATTTGAGAGGGGGAGGAATAAGGTGTTCAAAAATGTGAGCGGTGTTTTGAATAATCACAAAGAGTGTTAGGGAGGTTTAGTCACTTGAGCCAAATTCAATCCTCATCTTAACCCTAGTCAATATCATAACTCGCAAGTCTTTAGTGATTCTGAGCTTGGTAACTCTACAATAGTGGTGAATTACATAAAGGGAAAGCCTATGGATCAATGTGTGTGCACTCGAATTTCCTTGAGAGAGTGAGAGTCTTTTTGGTTCTCTTATAATCCCTCTTGATTGTATATTGCATGATTGTGAGTGGGATTCTCTCTTGTGGTGAGTGGCATCGCACACTTGAAAGGAATGATGAAGTCTCTATTTCAATTGTGAGCAATGAATGAGTGGGATTCTCTCTTGTGGTGAGTGGCATCGCACATTTGAAAGGAATGATGAAGTCTATATTTCAATTGTGAGCAATGAATGAGATAATTTATGTGGTAAATCTCGAGGCAAAATTTGAAGGTCCATCCAATGACTTGAGAAGCTTGAATATCTTGTTTTGAATGACAACTTCCCTTGTTTTGAATGAGAAGTGAATTCCTTTTGATAAAAGTTTTGAATTGATCAATTGCCTTGAGAATAGGGTGGTCCAAATCGAAATGAGCATTGTAGTTGAGATTTTTTGTTTGTGTCTTTTTGTTTGTTATTTTCTTAGTTGTAGAGTTTAGATTGATCTTTTGTGCACCCTATGTGTTTTAGAGAATAATTCATTCCTTACCTTGTGAGTATCTTGCTCGTGGATAAGCAATAGTTCAAGTTTGGTGGTTTGATATGTTGGTAACCTATTAACTTATTGAGCCTTTATTCATGAATTATTGCCATGTTTTGATGATAATTAGAGGTACTGATTGCCTTTCTTAATGAAAATGTAGGTAATGTTGGTAAAAAGTAGAAAACAAAGGAATTGGACCCAAAGAGCTCAAAAAGAGTTGAAGTGTGAAGGTGATCAAAAATAAGGAAGAATCTATCGAGAGGTGTGACTGACATGTGAGCCGCATAATACAGCGTGCTATTTGTGCCTCCTTTCACAGATCACTATCAAATCACTGGTCGGCTGACAAAGAGTCATGCGACGTGCATAATATATGGTGCAATTGCATGTCGTATCGCACGTTGCGTTGCACCACTCCCGAAGTGTAATTTTGTCCTTCGCCAAGTGACATTTTGGGAAGGTTCTAAAACCCATTTTGGGTTGTGTACCAAATAGAGTTTATGGTTCATAGTTTTGAATGGAGTAGTACCTAAGGAAGATATTGAGAGTACTCTTTCTCTTCATCTTTTACACTTGAATTCACCATTTTTGTACTAAATTAAGCTTGAATTTGGATTTTGGCTTAATTATA
The DNA here is from genome assembly GCA_003996215.1 of Jaltomata sinuosa. Lineage (NCBI taxonomy): Eukaryota > Viridiplantae > Streptophyta > Magnoliopsida > Solanales > Solanaceae > Jaltomata > Jaltomata sinuosa. The sequence continues at coordinate 206,001 of QJPP01002254.1, forward strand.
AATGGAAGTATGAGTTACCCAATTGGTATATTCTCTTATTTCCTTAGTATAACCAACTAATTTCCTTGCCTAGGGGCATGTGTATGATAGGAGTTTGAATTTAGGTATGGGTATTGAATTCCTCAAGTTTTAATCATAAAATTGATGGTTGCAAATATTAATTAAGTTTTCTAAATTGTGTTCTTTCTTGAAAGAGGGGTTCATAATTCGGTAGGAATTCAATAGTGGGAATATGATATTTCCACCTTAGATTGAGGCTAGAAATAGCTTAATCGACGTAAACTCTCATCTAAGGGTCTAAGCTAGAAATAGTATGACTTCCCTAAGCAATTAAATTGGTTGGTTTGTGTTAAAACCTATGGAGCTTGAACAATGACCATAGGATATATATTTGGAGGAACGAGGGAATACAAAATATGAGTAAAACCAATGCTACCCATATCATTAATCGAGAATTTGCTTAATTAACCAAGTTTCTGAACCCTTTGAAGAATCCCATCAGAATCATACCCTTAGTCTTCCTCTCATTGATTACAAATCTCATGTTACTTACACTTTTATGTTGAAATAAAAGTTGATATTTAAATTTCCCTTTCCAATTCCCCTTATCTTTACTTTTAAGTTTCTTGAACATTTGCTTTCTTAGTGATTATTTCTCAACGATCTTTTACCGAATCACTACTCTACTCTCCGTGGATTTGACCCTGACACTCGTTGGGTTACTTTTGTTTTTCTTTGATGATCGCTACCACCTCCTTCAGGAGAATTCTTTTGACCATCAACATTTAATATAGTTGTTGAAGTACTAATAAGAGTTCTGAATTACTGTTTGAGGATGAAATGTGTATTAGGTATGGCATGCCTAAATAGGGCGCTAAGTTGAACCGTATGGCCTATGTAGATGAAACCATCATATTTGTTGTAGTTCACAAGGAATCACTTGAAAATATTATGAAAATCCTACAGGAGTATGAGACACGGTCAAGTCAAAAGGTTAATAATGGGAAAAGTGCCAACTATATGCACCAAAATGAAGCTGCTTATATTAAACAGAAGGTGAAGAAGTTTACAATCATGACCTTGGGATATTCCCTTTGACTTACTTTGGAATCCAAATCACACATACTAGGAAAAGGAAGAGTCACTATTAAGACCTCATAAAGAATGTCAAAGATAAGCTCCAAGATTGCAATGGAAAAATGCTATAATATGGGTTTAAGGCGGTACTAATCTCTAGTATCTTGCAGAGTATTCCAATTCACATCCTATCGGCTATTGTACCACCTCAATGTGTATTTAGGGAGCTTCATAAGATCTTTGTTCACTTTTTTTGGAGTAATAAATAAACTAGTAGGATTAAACATTAGGAAGCTTTGGTCAAGGTGTGTCTGCCCAAACAGGAAAGAGTTTTAGGATTTAGATCTATGTATGAATTTTTTGATGGTATATATGCTAAACTATGGTGCTAGATCTCTATGGACATACTTCATATGGAACAAATACTGTAAAAATCAGATCCTATCCCTAGTCCAATAGAAGGGGGGATCATAGGTTTAGAAATTGATACTAACTAACAGAAAGAAGATTAAGAAAAAATTATGATGGGAGCCAAGAGGTGGCACCTCTAGCATCTGATATGAGAACTAGTTAGGATTAAGTCCTTTGTATGATAAGATAACCCAATCCATTGCAGATATTGATGAGTTCTTTGGGATAGAGGGTTGGAATTATGATAGAATGGAACAATTACTACCACATTACATAGTGGATCATGTGAGATAGAATTTGGGTAAAGCTAGACTATCGGAAGTCCATGACAAACCATGGTGGGCACTTACTAGTACAAGTAGGTTCTCTGTAAGTAGTGCTTGGAACTTACTCAGAAATAAGAAGGAGGAAAAAGATCTTTTCAAGAGGATTAGGATGAAGAAGTTTCCTTTAAAAATCTCCTTATTCATTTGAAATCTTTGGAAGGACAAAATCCCAGTAGTCTCTATTCTAGCCAATTTGAATAGCTCAATAATTCCAAACTATACTTGTTGCACAGTCCCTTTAGTTAAGACTGTGGAGCATTTGTTCCTTAAAGGGGAGTTTGTTAAAGCTATGTGGGAATACTACATCAATGAAGCATGCTTACATAAACCTTGGATCCAAGTGAGGCAAACTATCCTACAATAGTGGGAGGCGCCAGAAAATGCCACACTTCAGACTATTTTTCAGGCTGCCCCCATGATCATCCTATGGATCATTTGGAAAAGAAGAAATATTGTGCTACATAGAGGAATGTGTAAAACTGGGAACACTATCTATATCATTAATACCATTATCCACACTCTCATCAAAGCTCAGTACCCTTGGTTTCAGAATGTACCAATAATCTAGCCTCATATGGTACACTACTTAGAAGGATATAAGAAAGCGTTTGGGTATAATATTGTTAGATGGGACCCACCCTTAATGGGTGGTTTAAGTAAAATATAGATGGGGCCTCCAAAGTCAACCCTAGGCCAAGATCTATAATATTTTTTGTTAGAAATGAATATGGTGATATAATAGGTGCTAAAGGGTGGAGAATTGCAGACACTACTAACCTAAGAGAAGAATCCAGTGCAATCATGGAAGGGCTATAATACTGTATTAATAGACAAATGGTACCTCTCATTATTGAAACTGACTCACTATCTATGGTACAAATATTAGAAGGAATATGGACAACCCCATGGAGTGTGACAATAAAGGTCAACTCCATAAAAAGTCTAAGAGAAAGAGGGTTGATAGAGTTCAAACATGTACTAAGGGAAGGGAACACACTAGAAGATTTTATAGCTAACCTAGCTTTTGATTTTGCAGGTACAATCCAGATGGAAAGTTTCAAGGATATCCCAATCACAGGCAAAAATATCACTAATCTAGACAAACAAAGGGTTCCTAATATCAGATACAGAACCCTAAATAGACCCTAATCATATTCAAGTTAATTATAAATCCTACCATAGTTCATAGATATCCATACACCATTACACAAATCATAGTTACAGCTACAACACATGTATCACACAGTCCAACAGTTTATAAGATACTAAAGTGGTGCATGACATCTGAAGTTCATTGTTCATACATGTATTAATTTTAAGAAATATGGTCTATTTCCTAGAAATAGATGTAAATAGTTTGTTAACACCATCGCACTTGGTGTGATTTTAAGGGGTAATGGTATCAAACCAAGGCATCAAGACCCATTTTCCCCTTAACTTACTAGTGTATACCCCTCTATGTATGCCTACTTAGAGCCACCACCTATTTCACCCCATACCTCCTATGTTACAACTACCGCTTTCATCTCTAACATTAATTCCAGATGGTGGTATCAACCTCTATGAGGTTCAACCGATCAAAGTTAAGGTTAGGAGGAAAGTGGCAGTGTACTATGGGGAAGGATGTCCCAGTTCTTACCTATGATTTTTAGTTCCTCTCCACAGTTGGTAATATTCTTGAATCACTTAGTAGAGCTCAACTTCTTAAGAGTTGCATGATAAAGAAAAGTTAGCATAGACCCAGGAAGATAACTCAACGTTCTTAGATAACTCATTTGGTTTTTTATTTTTGTTTTGTTTTCTTGTTTGCTGTTTTATGGTCCTGATCCGTATTTTTCATGGTTATTTTAATATATGTCCTTTGTGCCTATTTTAGTTATAAAAAGCCTAAGTTAGGGGTGAAGGGTGAAAAAAGAAAATGATATGAGGCTTCAAGCTTATGGTTTGGTGGAGCAACAGTTATGTTTAAACCTTGACTAGGTGTGGAAAAAAAATCCAAAAAAAGAAGTATCTATTCCTTTCAATTTTGTACTAAAGAAAATACCACAAAGTTAATGAAAGAAATTTAAAAGGGAGAAAAAAAAGATGAGGAGTAAAGGCTGAAAAGTGAAAAGGGATGAAAATATGAAATTGTAGTGTTCAAAAAGTATAGTCACTATTTACCTAAATATGTATGCTACCCCATCCCCAAGCCTTCATTAGAAGCGCAGAAAAGTACTTACATGATCTCAATAGAGACTTCTGAAGAAGTTGGCAATAGCAAATATGGGCAAGCCTAGGGTATGTGCATGTATAATGATGTTGGGCATATTTATACTCTTTTTAGCTATATTTTTCCCATATTTATGCTTTATTTTGAGGATAATCTAGCCTGGTACTCTTGTTTTACACCTATTTTCATGATTTCGAGCTTATGTAGTGTGTTTTATTCATTATAGGTGCTATATCAGAGAATTTGACTAAGTACATGCCAAAAAGAGAGAAAACTTGCCAAGCCAAGCTCAAAGCAAAGTCCAGAAGCTTGTTGGGCAAAGTACAAAGCGAAGGGGGGTCAATTTCATCCCCCCCGAATTGTTACACCTTACATGAAGTAAGGCAAAGCGAGCAACATGAGTTTACAGTATGAGGGCCAAGGCAAGGCGTCCTACCTCGCACCGCGAAGGGATAAATACATGGGTAAATTCTGTCTTTAAATCTTCTTTGGTATTTTTAAATATTATAAATACCTAACCTTGGTCATTTTTAGGGGAGAGTGAACATTGTAGGAAAACTAAGAAAGACAAAAGTCTCAACTCTTCTAGGGTTACTTCTTTATAGTTTTACTTAACATAATTTCTTGTTCTTTACTTGACTTTTAGCTTTGTAATGAGATTATGAGTGACTAAAAGCCCTCTATCTAGGGTATGGACATAATATGAATATTGTATTCTTTATATAGATTGTTATTCATGAATTTCTGCCATCAAAGTTTTGTTCACTTAATCCTAAGCTTACTATTATGTTGATTCATGACCAATAGCATAAATAAATAATTGCTAATAGAACTGGAGAGAGAAAAGTTAGGAATAGAATGTGTATTAAGGGGACAAGGGTGTGTCTATGGATAGATTACCTGCTAAGATAGAAATCATACCTAGATGGACCTCATCGGCTCTAATACACGAATATATATAAATGCATTCGAATTAGAGTGACTATCCTTTCTCAACAATATGGTTCAAAGGCTAATCTGTGCAGAGGATTAGAGGCTCGATAGACCATGACCATAATATCAACCCTGTGAGTCACCAAAATGGTAGATATCTTAATTAAGCTTATCAACTATAAAAAGATACAATCGAATTACGCAAGCGCCATGCCCTAGGTCTTAATATCTCTGTGAATAACTCTTACAATCTAATCACTTTACTTTCTTTCTTAAGTAGAGTAATTAATCAAACAACAAACTCTCTTGAAATTAACAACACATGTTTATCAAAATTTAGTACAATTAATTAAGATCTTGTCAGGGTCAAGCCCCTAGGCGATAGACAAACTTGACTGCTTACAATCAATCATTACATTAGCAACTGCGTACACTTGTGTGTGCAAATTTAGCCAGCAATAATTTTTTGTTGTATTTTTTGTGGACTTGAAGTATTGACAAAGTTTAAGATTTTTTCTATATTATTTATTTCCACAAGTGTTAACAACTTGGTCTTAGTTGTGTTATTATACGTGACAGATTTATGTAAAGTTCTGACAGTGAAGCATACCCTTCCAAAATTTGAGAACCTAACTCTATTACATCAAAAACACAAAAGGTTATTCCATCAAAGGTTGAGAGAGAAAGATTTGTTTTAAGCATAGAGCAATCAATTACTGATAATAATACCAGATGACCTATCGGCAGTGGTGGAAAACCCATCACCAGCTCTAGTAGTAGTTTGCAAATTGGTAGTCCCACTTGCACGTAATATAAACTCCAGTATTATGGAATCAACAATCACTGGAAAATGGGAGTTGAAATAATATATGGTGCAACTCTGCACTTAAGCGGACAATTTACTAGTTTACCACATGAGGACCCGCATGTGCATCTAAAAAGTCCATTCCAAAGGGTGTCTCATCGAATTATGTGAGAGTTACTTTGTTTCTATTCTCACTATTAGGGAAGCCAAGAGGTGGATGAAAGTTGAACCTCCAAATTCTATCACTTTATGACCTGATTTAGCTCAAAAAATCATTACAAGGTTCTTTCCATTTAGAAAGATAGGCAAACTAAGAAATGAGATTTTGGGCTTTAAGAAAAAAGAAGGAGAAGGCTTACACCAAGCGTGGGAATGTTTTGAAGATATAGTTACTGAATTGTCCTTATCATCGTCAGGCTTAGGAAATTCTAGGACATATTTATTTTGGAAATTTCGTTATTCATTCTAAACTATTTCTCTATTCAGTTGTAGGTGGACAAGCACTAGAAAAAACATATGATGAATTAGTTTGTTTGTTGAAAAGGTTAGTAGTTAGTAACCTAGAGTAGACCAGTGATTTCAATAGAGGTACAATAAAGAAAAAAGTAGGGATGTTAAAGATTGATGGGATGACTAGTATGCAAGCACAAATTGCTACTATGGACAACAACTTTAATCGATTGGTCAAATTGCTTCTGGGGAAAGTGCAGCATAAAGCTCAAGTTGATCAAGTTCAACAAGCATAATTGTTTTATGAGGTATATGGAGGTTATCATATAGCTGATGTGTGTGAATATAATCCACAGTCCATATGTTTTAGGGGCAATGCAAGTAGAGAAATAAGAAATCAAAATTTTGGGAATACTTGTAACCTAAATTTGAGGAATCACCCAAATTACTCTTGGGGTGGTAATAAAATTCAAAACCAATAAAGACAATAGGGTCAACAACAGGGCTATTAATAGAATCAAAATAATTCAGTGTAGATCTAACTTGAGGATTATAATGACCCTTCTGGTCATTTTTGTGTTTTTGCTTTCTTTGTACTGTTAGAGCTTACCTGTAGTGGTCCAAAATCAATTATGACTTGATGGGACTGGTGGTTCAGTGCCCAAGCCATTCATTATGTCGTTATGACTATTTCCCTGTTTTAGAGCTTTAACTTAGGAAATCATTGACTTTAGTCAACATTCTTGGAAAGCATGCTCAAAATAGAATTTCGACAGTTCCATTAGCTCTAGAGCATAGATTTTGGTCTAGTTTGACCTTTAGTCAAGGCCTGGGAGCTCTCAGTTTGGTTTTATCTCACTTTCTTAGATTTCAGGCTAGTTGGACTTGGAAGTTAGACTTTGGTTAATATTAAGAGAAGATGGTCAAATGGAAATTTTGTAACCATTATTAGCTCCGGAATGTATACTTTGGGCTAGAGAGACCTTTCATTTAGGTCTCGAGGCTTTTGGACTTGTTTTGGGCTTTTGGGATCCATTTTAGTTAAATATTGGGTTTTAGTTGTGAGGACCACCTTTGGTTAAATTGACTTTCGTTGGGATTTTTTTCAATTTTGTTGAGTATGAAATGCCATTTATTGTAGGGTAGTATAGTTCATTTGCATGCGAGGGACTCCAGATGAATCCCAAGGGTCAATCTAAGCATTTGAACTTAGCTAAGTTCTTGCTGGTATAATTGGTTTTGGAGTATCCACTTTTGTGGCCTTTGTGTTGCATTTGAGGACACCAATTTTACGGTAGAGCACCGAATTTGTGGAATCCATATTTGTGGACATTCCTCTGCTTTTATGGATGTACATTTGATTAGGGACCTCTGCTTTTGTAGAGTTTTATCGTTTTTACAATGTCCACTTTTGTGGAGATTTCCCCACTTTTAAAGAGGCATGGGTGAAAAGTGACTTCCACATTTGCAAAGAAAATATTTGCTTTTACGGAGATCACTAGTATTAAACATTTCTCTTTCATCTTCAAGATCATTTAACCGAATTCCTCCATTATTGTTAGAGCTCTAAGCTCCCTTTTCTGTGTGGGAGCTTCCTAAAGTGCGGGATAGTTTATCCGCTGTGCGTGGTTGATTCCTCATAATAAATTGTAATTTCTGACCTTTCTTTTCCGTTAATATCTTTAATTGATTCCTATATCATTCTTGGGATTTTAGGACTGTTGCAGGCCCTTCCTTTACCTAAAATTTGCTCAATTTTTGAGCATGTGTTCCTGGAAGCGTTGGGAACACCGTGGTAATTTCCATTTTCTATTTTCGGTTGTAGGGCCCATGAGCTCGCTCTTAACCTAGATTTTGACCCAGCTAAATTATTAATATTATGGGTATCATTAGCTTTATATTGACGAGTAAATTATGTTCCTGATAGTTTGATTACTATTTGAGGCTTCTTAGAGTAGTTCGGGTTCGGGCGATGTATTTCCAGCATCTATTCATTGGACGTAAGGTAGGTTATGGCTTACCCACCTTAGACTTTGCTTATATAGAATATGCTTGTACTATTTAGTATCCTTAGGTTGGGTTTACTAGGTTGGCACCCCAGACCTTATCTGCTTTATCTATGTCCGCTCTTACATTGTTTGCTTTAGTATTTAAGCTTGTTTTATAGTATTACCCTTGCGGCCCTTTGTGGACTTTGTATATTCCTTTGGACCATAGATGGTGAGGTATTTGGGACATGTATGTGAGTCCCAGACATTGTTTCATTATGGAAAGTTGCTTCTTTATGTTGTAGAGCAAATTAGGCCCGTGTAGAGCCAGTAGGTTGATTGTGAGTTGTTGAGCTGTTGATTGTAGTTTAGCATATCATCATTATCATGAAAAGTGTTTTTTCTACATTGGTTTACTACTAAGAGGCTATGGGCCTAACTATCACAGGTTTTCTAAACCTTGCATGGCCTTGAGGGCCCATTTTTTCAGTTACTAAGAGCTATAAATGGTTTGAAACGGGTTTTTACAAATTTTCTTAAGATAAAAGAGATTATGCAATGGTTTTTCACACTGATACTAAACTCGGCTGGGCAGAGTGCTAGATATTATTTATCACTGATTTTGAGATGATACTATACTCAGCTGGGTCAAAGTGCTTAATATGATTTTATTACTGACTATTACTAATTTTAAACTCAGATAGACTCCGAACATGCATATTGAGGTATTAAGAGTTTGTATGTGGTCTTATAGACCTCCATGGACCTTGTCAATTCAGACTAGAGGCTACGGGCCAAGAGTCCCAGAGGAGGGGTATACGGCCGAGTAGAGGTATACAAGGGAAACCTTTCATAGGTCCTAGTTGTTGGGCCTATGAGCCTCAGAGGAGGTGCATACGGTACCAATGGCACTTCATATCATATCATACATTGTTTGCATGGTTCCACCCTCTTTTGCTATTTGTTGAGTGTACGCTTCAGTAGTATAGAATACCGAAGGATTTGTTTTCACTTGTATGTATTACTCGGGTGTATGGGCACCCATTGGTATTTAAGGTAGATTAGTTTACTCGCTCCTATTGTAGTACTAGTTAGGTTACTTTTCGATCATATTTACCTTGTATGCTGTATTTCAGGAATGTTTATGTTAAGTTGATTTTCCTTCTCTCCTTTTTATTTGAGGTTACAAGTACATCACTATGTTCATATTGTTGTAGCAAGGATACATGTGCGTTATCTACCCTTTCACCTATGTTATGTGATATATCCTCTTTGGCTAAGATAGATTACTTGTATTCTTTTATACCTTCTTCATGTTGCTAGCTTATGTGTACTTTTCTCTGTTTGCTTCTGTGACTTTTTCTTTCTTATTTTCTACTTACTTTTTTTATATTTTATATATTCTCAGTCGGCCTGTGATGCCTTCTAGGTAGCCGTTGCTTATGCAATTGGTTCTCATACTACACCTCTAGATCTTTCATTTGCATATCCTAGCGTGTGATATAACTATTGACATGTGGATTCATATAGCTCTTGACATCCGAGACATAGGGTGAGCTCCTGGCGACCGGGGCTTGGCTATATATCCTCTTTCGGTTGTTGAATTTTTTGTATATTTAGAGACACTTGTATATTTTATTTTGTACTCTGTATATTTAGTAGTGGCTTATGTACATTTGATACCAGGTCTTGAGGTGATGTAGTTTCTATATATGTATATCTAGATTGTTTTCCTTTCTCTTTGCTTTCTTTTCCTTCTTCCGCTTATTATGCATGCTTACTTAGGTAGTAGCCCATTACTAACTCTTCTAGGCTACGGGGATTGGCTCGCCTATAGCGGTTTTAGGTGCCATCATGACATGAGAAATTGAGTCGTGATATCTTGGTATCAGAGCCTAGGTTCACAGGATTCATCGGTATTGGAGTCAATGTCTAGTAGAGTCATGAGGATTGGGGCAGAGATGTTCATACCCTATCTTCGGGAGGCTACAGTGATATTTTAGTAAACATGACTTTTATCATGCTTCTATATCATGTGCTTTATCCTAGATAATTTCTTGGAATCTTATATGTTCCGTTTACTTTTTTGTAGATGGTTTGTATAAGATCTTCAGTAGCGGACGAGGGTGAGCCTTTAGACCCAGCACCACCAGCTCTAGCCAGGGGATGGGGTAGACATAGAGGTAAAGGCTGGGGATGTGCTCAAGCAACGACACTAGTTAGAGATCCTGAGGCCACGTATGAGCCTTAGCCAGTCCCAGATCAACAACCCATGGACCAGGGAGCTGCCCAGGTGCCACCAGGGCCAGTAGCAGCATCAGTATCAGCACCAACCCCAACTCATTTGTGAGATATTTGGGGTATGCTTCTTAAGTTATTTGGTATGGTTAGGGGTCAGCTTTCTGATATTGCCCAGACATCTCCTCAGGGGGCCAGTCTTGGGTGTTTAGAATTCAGGAGCGTAGCCTACTACTGTGGCTCCCTGTGCACAGGTCCTTTCAGTACCTACAGTTTCTCAACCTTTTGCTCTTTGCCTAGTCATGTCAAGAGTTGGAGCAAAAGGTATTGGGACAATTTCTGACATTATTTCCACAGAGGTTCTTTGGTGCTCCCGGAAAGGATGCTTATGAATTTATTTCTACCTTTGAGGAGATGCATAATCACCTAGGTCTGTCAGATGCTTATAGAGTGGGTTATACTACCTATCAGCTAGAGGGGCCAGCTAAGCTTTGGTGGAGGGCCCAAGTAACTTAATGAAATTTTGAGTCTCCTCAGTTGACTTGGAGAGAGTTCTATGAGGCATTTATGGCCAAGTTCTTACCACAGAGTGACCGTGAACATTATAGGGAGTTGTTTATCCGGTTGATGCAGCGGTCTATGACAGTGTCTGAGTATGAGACCCATTTTAACTAGTTGGCTCCATTTGGGGCAATGATTATTCCTATATAGTTAGACCAGGTTTGTTTATTTGTTTTGGGGTTGAGGATCGATTTTAACAGACTGCAGAGATACTACTTCCTAGTGGGTAATCATTTAAGGCTAAAATAGACCATGACTACACTATGGAGGAATTGCATCTTCAGGACACCAGGGCCAGAGATAAGAGTCCATGCCATCAGGGCAGTTACAATAGTTTACGCTTTAGCGGTAAAGGTTTAGTCCAGTAGGGTAGAAGATATCAGCCATAGTAATATCAGGGTCAGTCTACCTGGCTACTTCAGGCATTACATCAAGCTTCATGTGGGTCTCAGTTTGATCAGGGTTGTAGTAGTCAGCATGGTTACAGTGGCTATTCATTGAGGGGTACATCATATGGGTCATCAGGCCATGCTGGCTATTCAGGTTTAACCAGTTCATCTAGTCAGCATGGTTATAGTGGCTATTCATTGAGGGGTACATCATATGGGTCATCAGGCCATGCTGGCTATTCAGGTTCAACCAGCCGCTCAACAGGCTCAACCTTTTAGTGTAGTGCAGCTACCGATCGGGTGTTGTAGTGTTTAGGGTAGATGTGGTGCCCAATATGGAAAGACAAGTTATTGGGATAACAATCGGTCAGGGAGAGGTCAGCGTCAATTCTATGTGGTCCTTGGTAGATCGGAGACAGAGGCCTCAGATAAGGTGATAACATGTATGATTTATTTCAGCCGCCAGTTAGCTTTAGCATTTTTTTATCCTATTTTTTCATATTCGTATATTTCTTCCTACTTTGTTCCTTGTTTGAGGTTGGCTAGTGAGACATTATATGTTCTTGTATATGTTGCTAACCTGATAGGTGATTCTTTAGTAGTGGATCAAATTGTTAGATCATGCTTGATAGCTGTTGGTGATCTTGAAATATGGGTTGACTTGACAATTTTAGATATGCTAGATTTTGATTGATTCTGGGCATGGACTCGTTATCCCCTCACCAAACAGTTTGGGATTGTTATGCTAAGACGATTACCATAGTCATGCCCAGCGTATCCCCGGTTGTATGGTAGGGTTCTGTTGGTCGTGCACCATCTAGAATCATTTCTTGTCTTAAGGCTAGGAGGTTGATTTTGTGCGGTTGTTTGGCTTATCTAGCATATGTCAAAGATGTTAGCATCAACACTTCTTTTCCTGAGTCGATCGCTGTGGTTAGGGAGTTTTTTAGATGTTTTTCCAATCAACCTACCAGGCCTTCCACCTGAGCATGATATAGACTTTGCCATTTAGTTGGAGTTGGGTACCAGGCCCATTTCCATTACTCCATATTGTATGGCTCCAACCGAGTTGAGGGAAATTAAGGTTCATCTTTAAGATATGTTATCTAAGGGTTTAATCAAATTGAGTGTGTCACCTTGGGTGCTCCAGTTCTGTTTGTGAAGAAGAAAGATGGTTCGATAAAGAAGTGTATTGACTAACGGCACCTGATTAAGGTGACTATAAAGAACAGATATCCGATGTCGCGCATAGATGACTTGTTTGATCATCTCTAGGGTGCAGCAGAGTTCTCTAAGATAGATTTGAGACTACGCTACAACCAGTTGAGGATAAGGGCTGGCGACATCCCTAAGATAGCATTCAGGACACCTTATGGCCATTATGAGTTCCTAGTGATGTCTTTTAGGTTGATAAATGCCGCAACAGCTTTTATGGACTTGATGCATAGGGTGCTCAAGCCATACTTGGATTCATTTTTGATAGTATTCATTGATGACATATTGATATACATGCGGAGTAGGGAGGAGCATGAGCAACATTTGAGGATCGTACTCCAGACTTAGAGAGATCATCGAGTTTATACAAAGTTCTCAAAGTGTGAGTTTTGGCTTAAGTCAGTAGCATTCCTAGAACACATGGTGTCTAAGGATGGGATTAGAGTGGACCCAGGAAAGATTGCAGTTGTTCATGATTGTCGAGACCTACTACTCCTAACGAGGTTTGCAGTTTTATTGGGTTGGCAGGATACTACAGGCACCTCGTTGAGGGATTTTCTTCCATAAAAGTACCTTTGACTAGGAAGGATGCCCCATTTCAGTGGTCTGATCAGTTCAAGGATAGTATCCAGAGGCTTAAGGCTTTATTGAGTTCATCCCTGATATTGACATTGCCAGTTGAGGGTCAGGGCTTCTCAGTTTATTGTGATGCTTTGTCAGGTTGTCTTTGTTATGTGTTGATCTAGTAAGGTCGTGTGATAGCTTATGCATCGAGGCAGCTAAAGGATCACAAGCACAACTACCCAACACATGAATTGGAGTTGGCAGCGATAGTCTTCGCGCTCACTCTCAGGAGGCACTATCTATATAGAGTTCATTGTGAGATTTAAACTAACCACCGTAGATTTCAATACATCACGAGTCAGCGAAAGATAAATTCTAGGAAGTGGAGATGGGTTGAGTTACTGAAGGACTATGACTTCACCATTCTGTACCATCCAGGCAAGGCTAACATAGTAGCGGATGCCTTGAGCTAGAAGCCAGTGAGTATGGGTAGCTTGGCCTCTCTTTCAGTTTCGGAGTGACCATTGGCCTTGGACATCCAGTCCTTGGTTAAGCGTCTGGTTAGTCTTGATTTGTCACATTCCAGCAGAGTTCTTACTAGTGTTGAGATCTGTTCTACTCTGGTTGATCATAATCAGTGTCCTCAGTTTTAGAATCAACGGTTGTGTGACATTCGTGATCAGTCTTCTCAAGGTGAGACTAGAAGGACTACTTTAGATTCTAATGGTGTTCTAAGATATGATAGTCACCTTTGTGTTTTAAGAGTTGGGAATTTAATTCAGTTGATTCTCTATGAAGCTCATTGTTCCAGATATTCTATCTATTCAGGCGTAGCTAAGATGTATAGAGATTTAAGGCAGCTTTATTAGTGGAGTAGTATGAAGAGGGACATAGTGGAGTTTGTATCTCGGTGCTTGAACTGCCAGCAGGTTAAGTTAGATCACAGGAGACCTGGTGGATTAACGCAGAGACTTCCCATTCCCAAGCAGAAGTGGGAAGAGATCACTTTGGACTTCATAACTCGGTTGCCACACACTTCTCGAGGGTTTGACTATATTTGGGTTATTGTAGATTGGCTTACTGATAATGCTCAAGTAACACTCTCCATATAGAGGTGAAAGCGTTAGTTAAGCAAAACAAAATTTATAATTCTTGACGGGAGTCGGGGTTGATCCCACAGGAAAGGGTAGAGTTTCCTAAATGATTGTTGTATATCAATCACCAATAGAGTATATGTTCAAATAACAATAAAATTAAAAAAGGGGAAATGAGGGAATTAGGAAATCTGTCACAATTCACAATTCAAATTAAAGACGTAAATTAAACACGAGTTTGAATCAGGAGAGAGGACGACTAGGGTTATGCGTCTGATGGGACTCGAACATAGGACAAGGGACTTGTCCAATTATGCAAAAAAAAAATTAAATGATATAGGTAGCATTGGTTTTAAGTGTGAATTCTAATGTTTTGATCTAATGACACATTTCCAATGGTTTGTGTTAGAGCACCATTATTTACACAATAACCAACCAACATATGCTTGGGAAAGTCACACTATCTCTAGCTTAGACTCTTAAATGGGTGTTTCTGGCAAATTGAACTATTTCTAGCCTCAATCTAAATGAAATCTAAAGTACCCACTAGTGAATTCTCATATAAAATTATGAACCCCTTTCTCAAGCAAAACACAATCAAGTTATTTAAATCAATGTTTGCAACCATTATTTTTTAGAGTTAAAACATGGAGAATTCACTAGACCTATATCAATTTAGCAATTATAAGGACAATTAGACAAGACCCACACCCAATAAAAAGCACCCATCATCAACACACCCCAAGACTAGGAGACTTAGCTACTCATGCTAAAGGAATAAGAAGCAATACCAAATGGGTAATTCAAATTCTCTTTCATTAATGGAATAAGTTTCAAATATCCAAGCTCAATTTACAAATCCAAGGTTGAAGATGGAGAGAATTTAGTGAAACCATCTATCTTACCTTGCGAGAGAATACTTGTTCAATACTCTAAAACTATGCGAACTGTCAAAACTATGAAAAACTATTCCCAAATTAGGTTTTAGAAGGTTTCCAATTTTTCACATAAAAGTGGAAAAAAATGACCCTCAGGAGCTGTGCGCCGCAACGTGCATTTCACACGTCACATTGTGCGTGTTGTACAACTCTACATTAGAAGACCAGTAACTTGGCTTGCTTTTTGAGTGTCATCTAAAGTGGGGTGCGGATTGCACTAGGTAGAGTATGCGTTGCACGGCGACCGCACCCCTTAGCAGATTCTTCTTCTTCTTCTGAACTTCATGCATAGGAAGGTGTGAACCATACCAAGCATTGTGCATGTCTCATAGCGGCCGCACCTTAAAGAAAAATCTTTATCTCTCTTGATCACTTCACATCTCAACTCCTTTCGAGCTCTTTGGGGTCCAATTCCTTGTTTTCTACTCTTGACCATGAGTACCTGCATTCACATCTATAAAGGCCATAAGCACCTCTAAATCTTATCAAAACATAGAAATAATTCATGATTAAAGGCTCAATAAGCTGGTAAATTACTTACTTATTAAACCCTAAACTTGAACTATTGCTTGCCCTCAAGCAAGTTACTCTAAAGGTAAGGAATGAATTATGCTCTAAAACATAATCAAGGCACAAAAGATTAATCTATTTTAAAAATCTAAGAAAAATAATAAACAAATAGACTCAAACAAAAGACTAAACTACAATGCTTAGCTCAATTTAGACCACCACAATTTCAAGGCAATTCATCATTTCAAAATATTCATAAAAAAGGACTTCATTTCTCATTAAAAAATAGGGGAATTTGCAATTCAAAACAAGGTTAACAAGCTTCTCAAGTCATTGGCATGCACCATAAAGGTTTGCCTCGAGATTCGCCACATAACTTTTCTCATTCATTCATCTCAATTGAAATAGAGATGTCATGTTTCAATTTGAGTACATGTCGCCACTCACCACAAGAGAGAATCCCATTCACAATCATGCAATGGAAAATATAAGGGATTATAAGAAAACTGTGAAGATTCTCACTATCTCAAGGAAGTTCAAGTGCACACATACCGAACCATAGGCTTGCCCTTCATATAAATTTCCACCAATGTAGAGTGATCAAGCTCAAAATCACTAAGGACTTGCGGGTCATGATGTTGGCTAAGGCTAAGGTAAGTATTTCATTTGGCTCAAGTGACGACAACTTCCTAATGCTCTTTGTTATCATTTAAAACACCACTCACATTTTTTAACTTTGATTTCACCTTATCTCCCCCCCCCCCCACGCAACAAAAGCTTTTCCCTTCAGTCTTGATTATCCAACCTTCTTGTATCAACTTTCTTTGGTAGCACTAATTCTTTCTCAAATCATTTTGCTCATTGCAATTTATCTCTTGGAGAAATTTTAAATTCAATATAAGGTGCTACCATGCACTTGAAGTACATCCCTTTTCTTCTCCACATTGAGTACATACACCCCCAAACTTAGGCATTTGCCTATGTTGTCATTTCAATTTCCCCCCCCCCCCAAACTTAGGATTTTAGCCTATGTTTCACTTTTGAGCTACTAGGGAGGATGGGTGCAAGAAAAGAGGTTCCAAAAAGGGTTCAAGGTGTTACAAGGTGTCAAGTGATGGTCACAATATAAACAGGGTTCACTAGGGACAATGTCAAGGGAAGTCATTTGGGTGAAGTGACTATTCAAAAAGGGCTTAAGATCATTTTTCAAGCTCGGTTACATCTAGGATTTTGCCTTGAATTACATTTGGAGAAAGTTCTAGATGACACACATGCACAAGAATCAAAGGATAGCCTCACCTCAAGGCATTGCTTCACAAGAATTTTCAACATTAGTCTCAAAATCAATTGGGACAAATGACTTTTGACAAGCTATTCCGAGTTCATTACACACTCTTTTGTGAATCAATAAAGCCAAATCGAGAGTGTGCAAGTCATTACAAGAGAATGTTTTCCTTAAAATTTCTTTTTCCCACTTTCCTTTAATTTTCAAAACCCTCTTGCAGAGAAAAATATTCGATGGGTCCATTTTGAGACAAGCAAAGCACGGACTCAAATTAAAACTAAAACTTGGCATTTTCCCTTAAGGAAGTCACCTCTTAATCTATCATAGGAAAACACCAACCCAGTTCGACATAAAAATAAAAGAAAAAGAAGTTACTCCTTGGGAAAGAACTATGGTGTTAAGAAAACCGTTGGAGTTTATTGCTACTCTACTATTAACAAAGAGATTATGAAACTCAAGCACTCATGAATCATTTGAAAGCAAGCCTTGGCATAGACCCCTAGCACATTTACAAAACATGGGTAGTGAAACAATGGGATCGTGTAAGACTAACCCGACAACACAATCAAAATTTAAAAACATAACATCAATCTTGGCGAGGGCACCATTAAATCATCAAAATAACACAAAAAGGCCCGGCAAAGGCAAAATATGAAGCACAAGGTGAGTGATTAATAATTAAAGACAACCCCCAAACTTAAAGTAAGCATAGCCCTCGATGCACAAATAAAATTATACAAATAAAAATGAGTGCAAAAACTCCCTGGTTATACTAATGGTGACAACGATGCCTTCTCGAGTAAAATCATTGTGGTGGCCTAGGAGGCTGAGGTGCTAGTGATACCGGTAGAGGAATGTAGGCATGCTCTGGTTCTATCTGAATCCCTCCACTAACAGGATCGAAGGGTCCCATCGGACCTGTAGGAGGCCGTACGATTCCACAATCTCCCACTTGTCCTCACAAGTCATCAACTCATGGTATGAGAACCTCGGCTATGGACCCTATTCTCTCTCATAAGATATGGAGGGCTCCAGGTAAGTTTGGATGGTTGATTCTGAAACTTTAACAACCCTCTTGAATGGCTCAATTTCTTTATGTATCTCAGTTGTTCCTTCTTCATCATTCAGATCCCATCTCATGCACTAATCATCGAGAGGGCTAGCATTCCTTTGAAAGGACACATAATTCAGGGCCGGCAGATTAATATCCCAGTTAGAGATCTTTGGCTCAACATGTGGTATCACTTGCCTAAGTTTATCAATATCCACTTCCATGGTATCAACCCTAGCACAAAGTTTACTTATGCTCGACACTACCGGCTTCAATGCTGATTTGAGGTAGGATTGAATCAAGCTTGGAATGTCCTTAGCTACCTTGTACATGCGTTCCTCATTATGGTAAACAAGGTTAGAGAGATATAACAAGTTACCTGAAGTAGGTGTGGCTTGAGAAGCCATATGGGTGGTGTTTGATGCTTCTTAAGACGGGGATGTTAAGTCTACATGATCATGGCAAACTGTTTTAGCATATGTATCACCTCCTATGGCCCTTATAGTGTAATCTTTGTCTCCTTTCTTGTTATGTGGAGCATCTTTATCTCCCCTTGTGTCCAGGTGAACCATTCCAGTAGCTTGGCTAATTTTGTCCAATGAACAAAATGGAGGGCAGTTTGCTTGGAAACACAGAAGGATAATGCAAACAGGAAAAGCCATAGAGGTGGTCTTGTGTCTAGCTCTCCGCTTGAGTTGTTCGGCAATGCTCTCCCCTTCATGTAATGGGAGGCTAGAAATAACATAAGCAATTAGAATAGCCACCTTTATTGTGACCTTTGTTTTGTGACCAGTTGGGATGAGTCATGTGCATACAAAATCTAACCACATCCGAGCTTCAAACTTGAGATACGATTGATAGATAGGCCCATTTGAGATGGCCCAAAGAGGAGTTCCCTTAGCGATAATACTCACAACCCACTCATATTTGTTCTCTTTTGTAGCCATACATTCCATGTAGCTCGACTTTAAAATTGGTTCACCATGACATATAGCAAACTGGATGGCCACATGTATGATATCTATTTCCTTTCCCCTCACCCAAATGGAATCAAGGAATGTAAGCCTGCTTATTGGACACTTATGCTTCTAGATGTCTTGCCTAGCCCGATAGGAGGCATAGAATTCCTACACCAACTCAAGAAAATATGGGCCAGGAGATTTGGCAAAGTGATCCAAGATCCTTATACAAAACTATTTGGGGATATTTGGGAAATCAGCTACCAGGGCTTCCAAATAAAACCCATTCTTTTTGAAGAATGGTCGCTTTTCACGAAACTCAACATAGTAGGCCTCCATTCCTTCAAGTCCAAACTGAATTTTTGATTCAGAAGGCCCCTTCCTCCACTTGCATAGGGACACCCAGATTCTTGGATGTTGAAGCTTGATTCGTAGCATGGCTCCTTTGACGATTCTTATTAGGAGCCATATTCCTGCTAATGGATGTTAGTGGCAGGAACCATACTTATACTCACCATGTGCTTCTATGCTTGAATCAATTGAAAGATGACAATGCTAAAAAAAATAAAATAAAGGGATGTAACAAAAAAAAAACTAAATAGGTAACTAATACCTTGTGTGAACTTTATGCAGACCGAACCAAGAAAATTGTGCATCACACGAAGTGTCGCACAAGCTAACAGATTCTAAGGTGAGTTCTACTCTAGGGTGAGAAGGTTGGTGCAATTTTCATGAGCTAAAGTGCGTATCGCACTGTACTCTTCCCCACAAATCAGTGAAATGACAACCATTTTTAATCAAGGTGCAAAACCTTATGCGTTTTGCTCGTAAAGGTATGCTCACCGCATACGAAATGAACAAGGATACAAACAGAATTTATTAATTCCTCATCTTCTTGTGTGTTTCGTATGTGATTCATAGAGCAATACTTGTGGAATACACTTGGTAACAAGTACTACACCAATAATCCAACACTTCAAACAAGAGGGCTAAGCATGATATAACTCATACCAAAGCGTCTGGGTACTCATACTTCCCCAAAATCCATTAACACAGTTCAAAAGTAAAAGAAGAACTTAACGATTTCCCTTAAGAAGGACGTTACCTCATCTATCATTGGGAACATCAAGCCTTTAACTACACATAAGTGGGCATATTTATCCAACCTCAATTCATACCACTCAATCAATATCACATATACCTAAAAAAATATTCAACATAGAACAAGGGCACAATAGTAGTAACAACTTAATCCCCAAACATCAACTTCAAAAAAAACCTCATGAAGATGACAATTTGCCTTAAGAATGATGTCACCCAATCTTTGATAGGGCCAAATCATGCACCAACACAAGTGGGTTACTCAGACTTTACCCAAAGCACAATTTTTTATGTATAAAAATTACCACAACCATCATGCATCATCATATTTTCAAGATCTACCATGTTTATGCTAAGGAAAATTCAACAATATAACCAAAAATTAGGGACCCAAAATTTTTGGATCTCTCCCAAGATCAACGTGGAAGAATAAAAGAGCATGCTTCATAATATGAGTTCCCAATCATCATAAAAATTCGTATTTAACATCAGGGACTTTACCACAAGTGAAGATTAGGACTAGGAAAGCAAAAAATTAAAGCTCTTGAAGTGCAAACAATGAGACCAGATATTTTAACTGGGAGATAACAGTGGCGACTGGTGGTGGAGAAATGGTGATGAGTTTAAGGTGAGAGAGGAGAAGATTTGGGAGAGTTTGAGGGATTTGTGTGAGATTTTGAGAGAGAATTGTGAGAGTTTTGGAAGAAAGTGGAAGAAAAAGAAGGAGGCTGGCAGTTTATAAAGAAGAAAGGAAGGAGAACGGTCACCGAGTCGGCCTCCGGGTAGGGTTGGTCAACAGGTAGTTCAAAAAAAAATTAAAACTTAACTTGGTACAACGCGACGTGCATTTTTCACAAGCTTATGTATGCATTGCACATCGCTTCATATCACCTGATTTCTTGCCCATGTTTAGCCAATAGTTCTGCCTTAGTGTGCGTTGGAGGTGTGACGCACACAGTGGCATGTGCAAGCCGCACATGCCAGTGCACATCAACTCTAACATAACATTTTATCATTCGTTCTCTATCTTTGGGTACATTGCCCTATGTGATGTGCACAATAGTATGTGCAAACTGCATGGGCTACCACACGTCCCCTTTTTATCTTGTTTTTCCACTTGATCATTTTTAGTCATCATGAATTCCCTACAAAGACACAAAAAACAACAAAAGGTAACAAAAATAAAGTAAAGAAAGTCGGGTTGCCTCCCAAGAAACTCTTTATTTTACATTGCAACTCGACGATGTTACCTTAATTTTCAATTTTTGTCAGGAAATATGTCAATCTGATTGGTGTGGCCCCATCCCAAGGGTGGGAGTTTCTCCATCAATACCTTAATCGCATGATCATTAGACCATGATTCTTGAGCACTTCTTTAACAATAAAATCATCATGGGCATCCACCATCTTACCCTCAATATCGGTCACATATACTACTCGAAGATCATCTGGTGGCTTTGTGTATTGACATATGTTGAATGTCACCTCCTTGCTTCCCACTCAAAATTTGAGTTGTCTGAGTTCAACATCAACTAAGGTTCTCCTTGTAGCTAACAACAGTTTCCCCAATATGATAGGCACCTCAATATCCACCTCACAATCAAATATCACAAAATTGGCCAGTAGGATGAGCTTGTGATAAATGCTCAAATGTACTCTCTAATTAGGAGGTATCGGAGATCATCAAGAAAAATACATATATAAGTACCCAACGAATATCGGGGTCTTACCCACAGAGACTTGTATATAACACAATGATGATTGTAATGAAATGACTTTACTAAGAGAGTAAATATTTGAAAAAACGAAAGTAAAGGATTGGGGAGAATTGGGATTCTGTCACAATAATCTCAATTCAAGCAAGATGGTAAAGTAAAATGGGTGTAAAAATTAGAGTAGTCAACTAGGGATGTGCGTCCAATGGGGCTCTAGAGTGGAATAGGTTGATTGCATATTCACGCAAATTCTCGCTCATTGACATAGATAGTCTTGGTTATGGGTATGGTTTTTCATCTCTCGATCAACAACCATAGATCTGACAATCTCGATTAAAGCACTATCAGTTTAACAACAAACAACCAAGATAAAGCTTGAGGAGGTCATACTATTTCTAGCTTATACCATTAATGTAATGACCCTTCCGGTCATTTACACGTTTTCGCCTTTCTTTTACCATAAAAGCTTACTTGTCGCATCCCAAGTCATTTATGGCTTGTTGGGACCGGTAGTTCGGTGCCCGGGTCATTTGTTTGGTCTTTATGGCCGTTCCTCATTTTAGAGATTCAACTTTGGAAATCGTTGACTTCTGTCAATATTCTTGGTAATATCAAGGAATTAAACCAAGGTTCTAGGTCAAAGGAATTCCTTACTCGAAAGTTTTAGTTAAAGAAATGTCTCGTGTAACACCTCGCCCGTTTGGAAGGTTTAAAGTAACCCGTGCGTTTGGGGTAAGACTAATAGAGTCTAATATAATAAGAAGGATGTGTTATGAGGTATTATAATCACAAAATGGTCGTATGATGAGTTTTGAAGTCAAGCAAGTTGCAAAACAAAAGTCGGAAAAAGTTGGATTTGTTTGTTGTTCCTGCAAGGAGGTAGGTTGTTAATCTTGGGATATTGAATATTTTTGTCAAGGAAATCTCTCCCCTATGATCCTCATTCGTTATTATATGTTCTAGTATTGTTTTATGGATTTATGAGCCCCGAAGTGGTATTTTGGATTTGTGGCGTTGGACAGCCCCTTTATATTGTTATGTTTGGTTATTGTTGTGGTGTTGTTGTTATGGTAAGGTTCTAGAGGGATTGCGAAAATTGTGCTATTCTTTTTGGGATCACATTCGATAGTGATTGGATTGGACAAACGTGAAGTATGCCTTGAAATAGTGCCTCGGGAGCTCGTCGCTTCTTGGAGATGTGGTTAACGTATTTTTGTTGGATTTAGCTGCCATTTGTTATTGTTATTGGCCTCATTTTTACGCTTTGGAGTTGGCTGGTCGCGAGTGTGACATTAACACCTTATCAATTGGCTATAGCTCCTTCTTGAAGCCTTGTCGATTCTAGCAATTGTTCCATTACCTTGGTTGGTCAGGCTTCATAGAGACGCCTTTGGGGCTTCAGTTGAAAGTATTTGTTTTATGTGATTGAAAGCTTCCTGGAGCTGTTCGAGTCTGGACGATGCCGTTTCCCTCAGCTAGTCATCGGATGACAGGTAGGTTATGGTTTTCCCCTATCTAGACTCTGCGTATATAGGCTATAACTGCATTAATTAGCATCCTTGGATAGGTTATTATAGCTTGGTACCCCAGACTTTGTCCACCTTGTTCATTCGTTATTTCATGCGTTGTTTGTAGTATTCGCGTAGTATTGTATATTACCCTTGTGGTCGTGTGTGGCCATGTATTGACTCTGGAATATATATGGTGGGTTATTGGGGAATGTCTGCGAGTCCCGGACATAGAGATTCTCCTTTTAGGCTGGTTATGTATATTGAGTAGCTATTGGGCTTGTGCAGGGCTGATAGGAATTGTTGTGAGCCGTTGGGCTACTTTTATATTTGTGTGCGAGCATATCATCCATGAAAAAGTTTTTCCCCTGCATGTTTTACTACAGTTTTGGCTGTGAGCCACTACTGACAGTTTTCCTAAATTTGCATGGCCCTGGGGGCCCATTTTTGGTACTGTTTTTGATAGAAAAGGGGATTTTTGGATGTTTTTGCACAGGTTTTATTACTGGTACTAGTCTCTGCGGGGTAGAGCACCAGACTTGATTTTATTACTGATACTAGTCTCTGCGGGGCAGAGCACCAGACTTGATTTTATTACTGATACTAGTCTTTGCGGGGCGGAGCACTAGACTTGATTTACTACAGTTTTAGACCCGGTTACGATCGGGCACCCTTGGAGGGTTTTTGAGGCATTTTCTACTACTTTAGTCCTGGATGGGGTCTGGGCATGCATACTTGAGACAGGGTCTCTATCTTGATCCCGGACTTGCTTCCGGATGACATGTCTTGAGACTGAGTTTTAGTATGGGGTCGGGGACCTCCATGGACCTTGCCGCTCCGGGCCTGGGGCTACAGGCTTTGTGCTCCGGAGGGAAGGGTATACGGTGGAGTAGAGGTATACAAGATGAGTCTTTCCATGGAACCTGCCTGCATGGTCTGATTAGTACCGGAGGAGGTACATACAGAGGTTCTATTATACATCATATCATATCATGCATTGGATTCCACCCTTGTTTGTTTTGATTTCAGTGTATGCTCCGGTAGTATAGGATGCCGGAGGGTTTGTTTTCACTTGATTGTGTTCTTCGATTGTATGGGCGGCCGTTGGTACTGTAGGTAGACTATATTTACTCCTGTTTTTACTTAGAGCTTGTCTTGGCACCCGGTTCTTGAAAGATTAGTGATTGCTATCCTGTTGAGGCTTTGGTTGTGGGATTTTTGATTATTGAGAGGGCTTTAGAGTCCTATCTTATTGAGGAACTTTTGTGTGGCCTTTTGAGCAGAGTATTAGACTTTGGTTCTATTCTTGTGGGAAGCTGAGTGGTATCTCTTGGTTATTGTGGCCTAGTTATTTCATCCTAGGGTTGTACTTGCAAGGTGATTCCCTGGTTATGCTATCGTATGATTGGATTGGTGTTATGATTTCCTTATACTGGTTGATTCCATTTTAAGTATGTTAGACTGCTCTCCGTCTTTTTCTTCCACTTGAGGTTACCAGTATACCGCCATTTTCTAAACTCTCTCTCTACTTACTTATATTGTTGCACAATGACTCCAGGTGCATTCTTCTTTCCTTCACCAGTGATTCTGTGTGATTGTATCCCTGTGCTAGCATGTGTTACTTGAAACTCTTGGTTATGGATGATCTATGCTAGCTCCTTGTGCCCTTGCTTATTGCCTCAGTGACTTCTTTCTTGCTATCTGTTACTTACTGCTTTTATATCTTATATGCGCTTAGTCGACCTATGATACCTACTGAGTACCCGTGGTTTTGGTGCTCATACTACACTTCTACACTTTTTTGTGCAGATATTAGCTAAGCTTTCAACGTTGATCATGTTGGAGGCTCGTGCAGCTTTTGGATCTTTGAGACTAGGGTGAGCGCCAGACGGTCGGGGCTTGTCTACATCTCATCTATTGTACTGTTGCTCCTTGTACTTTCGGAGGCAATTTATGTTGTATTTTCTTACTTCTAGCATTTGTATTCTATTAGAAGCTTCTGTACTGTCGATACCAAGTCTTGGGGTTGGTGTAGTTTCCTTTATGTATTTATATTCGAGTTTTGCTTTCGCTTATTTCTGCTTTCTAGGGTGTTTTGGTTAAGTAGTAGCCCATTGCTAACCGTTCTGGGCTACGGGAATTGGTTCACCTACTGGGGGATTGTAGGTGCCATCATGACTTGAGAAATCGGGTCATGACAGCTTTGTATCAGAGCTCTAGGTTCACCGGTGTCATGGTACAGAAGCAAGTGTCTAAGTAGTTTCTCGTGAATCGGTACGATGACGTCCGTATCGTATCTGCAGGAGGCTGCAGGGCATTGTTAGGAAAAGTTTCATCTTCTTGACTCATTATTGTGCGCTCTCGGCTTTATTGAATTCTAAAACATCAGTTGTTCATTCATTCTGAGATGCCTTACACTCGTGCGATAGCGGTTGGTCTCGAGGCTTCTGTGCTTGTTGCTTCAGTGCTTCCGTTAGCACCAAGACTTTAGAGTGAAAGTTTACCGCCTCAGATAGGGGTGTGTGGTCAGCCCTACCTTCGATTGGATTTATAGCTACCCCAGTTCTTCAGGACACTGTGGCTAGGACTCTGAGTCCTCCGGTGAGTGTTTCAGTACCTGGTTCTGTGAGTGGTGCTTCAGTTATAGTTGAGCTTCTAGTTCTTCAGAAGGGTTGTCTGTCGGTATTGGAGTACGAGACAAGATTTTTCCATCGGATTTCATCTGGTATAGGCTGTTTTTGATGTGGTGAGCATGGGCACTTTGCTAGGAATTGCCCCAGGATTGTGTATCCCAGACAGCCTGGTTGTTATCATTGTAGAGAGATTGGTTACCTTTATTGATTTTGTCCCCAGCGAGGGCTAGTTGGGTCTTCAATATTGACCACTCAGTCCAGAGTTAGACCCCATCAGCTTGATGCTCCTCTTGGTGGGCCAGAGGTAGAGGTTCCTGACATCGTTACTCCAGGTCAGGCTTTTGCTACCTTTGACTTATGTTAGTCCCGCTCGTGTTGCGACTCTATAATTGCTTCTATGCCTACCTGCTACTTGTTTAAGTTGTTTGTCTACCCAAATTATAGTATCGATACGTTGTTTTATTGGTAGTTTATTCTTTAGTAGTGGATGGGGGTAAGTTATCCTTGAGAGGTGTTTTCCCAGAGTTGTAGCTCGTGGGTAGTTCTTGTTAGTCTGTTTCTAATTGGCTTACCCCTGTTTCATTGTGATTCTGGACTTTTGGTTGGGTTTCTCTTGTTGAGCAGTCCTAGATAGTTGTTGCCTAGGCCGTTATCTAGGGTGGCTAGACATCCATGTGATGGTTCGGTGTATTACCGGTAGTTGGGCCAGAGTTAAGATTTTGCCTCAGTTGGGAGGTATTGGTTGTGCTAGTGTGCATAGATTGGTTTGGTCTCTCGAGTGTCTAGAGTCGACCCTCTTTGTTGATTAGTTTAGGAGGTTGGTAGGTATGTGGGTTGTTCCCATTGTCTCCTCCGCTTTCTGGTTCGTTGGGTGTTTTGTTGTATCCCTAGCTCCAGTTGGAATGAATCTTGATTGTAGTTCTTTGGATGAGCTCTGGATGTTGGCATAATTATTAGGTCTTGACTTTAAGCACTTCCGACTAAGTGTTGATCGTAACCTCATGGTTAGGTTGTATTTATAAGCATTTCGGGTGAGTTGGGCATCCGGCCCATTCTCCTCCTGCCTTATTGAATTTGACGTGTAGCTATGAGTAGTAAGGTAATGGCTTCAGGTTCTTATTCGATGAAAGGATTTGTAAGGTTTGGTATGTGCTAAGGAAGCATTTTTGTTTAGTTGAAATAGAAGGGAGATAACTCTTTGTATGTGTTTATGTGTCCTCGTAGTTGCCTGAGGTGACGATGAAGGTTTGCTTTGGGATTGTGTGTCGGTGATTCGATTCAGCCGTCTACACATTGCTGTGAGTTTTCCATCGATTGGTTTTATTTCAGTAGCAACTGCGGTGTTGGCAATTTGCATATTCAGGCCTAGTTGGCTTGGGTTCTTACGGGTTCATTGGCAGCTTCCTGGTTTGACCAAGGCTTTAGTTGGTAGTTTTAAATATTGGGGTTCAGAATCATGGCTTGGCAGGTTACATCGAATGGTTCGTGGTAGTTCTATTTGGTTGCAGCATCCTAGTGCCGGGAGGCAGTGGGTGCGGGCAACTTAGCTTCTCTTACTTCAGTTGTGGATGCGGCTATTGTCCTTGGACACCTAGTCCTTGGCTAACCTCTGCAAGAGGCGAGATATTCTAGATTTCAGCAGTGTTCTAGTTAGTACGAGGTTCTTCTACCATGGTTGGACAGACTCAGTGGCGTAAGTTTGAGCTTTAGCAGTGGTGTATGCTTTATGTGGTCAGCTTGTGCGGGTTAAGACTGCGAGGCTATTTTGAGCTCTGATGATATGTAGAGACAGATAATAGCCATTCGTTTGCCCAGGATTGGAAAGCTTGTTTAATCGATTCCTCCGGAGTTATTATTTATGTGGGGTTCTAGTGTTGGTTAGACTCGGACACTATGGACGAGAAGTTCATTATGATATATGCTTTGAAGTGGTTGGTTGTTTGCAGAACCAGTAGAGCGGTTGATTCGAGCCAAAGGAATGAGTTGAAAGTATATGCAAAAATTTCTAGGGCTAGATAGTAACTTTGAACCCCAGGCTCATTTTCCTTTGCCTTCGGGTTGTTTGGACTTGATATTTGTGGCATGGTGGACTTCTTCCTGAGGTGAGATTCGTAAGGCAATTTCACATTCAAATGGTGTTCGAGTGTTCAGAGTAGCAGTAGTGTTTTCTAAAGTTGGGAGCTTGGCTCATGGTTATAGACTTCGTGGTAGGCTTACCACACTTCCTGCAGGATCGTGGTTTTGGTTTGGGTCTTTTGGGAAGGTTTCCCTAGTTCATTCACTTTCAGTTGATTCAGACTTTGCACGGTTCAGTTAGCAAGTTCGATTTTAGCAAAAGTGTTCGTTCGTTGGTTGGTGGTTAGTCAAGGCAGGTAACTTTAGTTTCAATGATATGCTACGGGTTTTTATCTTGGATGGCAAAGGCTAGTAGCCTATATCTTGGCTTAAAACACATTTTTACAATGGGTGACTTCATTCGTTGTAAAGTATAAGCAGGAACTATGGATCTCTAGTGTGTCAGTTGATGCTTCGAGGGTGGTTTGAGTGTTCAGCTTGTATACAGATTCCTTTTTGTGGTGCTAAAGGATTCAGTTAAGAATTTTTTTTTTTAAAAAAAAAGGCTTTTGCGGAACAGTGAGTTCATGAGTTAGAGTTTTGGATTGATGGATTTTCCGGTAAACTTGGTATAGTTTTAAGGATTCGAGTTTTGTGTGTTGATAGGCTTGGTGCTCTGGTTTCGGTGTTGTGTAGGTGCTTTTTGGTTAAGATTCTCGAGGTTTAGTTTGGGTTGGCAGAACTTTGGAGGTTGAAATCTAGCTTGGCTAGTAAGAAATTAAGGCTTGGTTTCTTTCTTTGGTTCTGTTATATTGGGTGTCGTCCGGTCGAGGAGGTTACCCGGGTTGTCTGAGAGAGTAGTGCGGGCGTTGTATCCGCTATCCTTAAATCTATGGTATTTTTTTCCTTCCTGACTTTTGGGGACGAAAGTCTTTTTAGTAGTGGATGATGTAATGACCCTTCTGGTCATTTACACGTTTTCGCCTTTCTTGTACCATAAGAGCTTACTTGTAGCGGCCCAAGTCATTTATGGCTTGTCGGGACCGGTAGTTCGGTGCTCGGGCCATTTGTTTGGTCTTTATGGCCGTTCCTCAATTTAGAGCTTCAACTTTGGAAATCATTCTCTTCCGTCAACATTCTTGGTAATATCAAGGAATTAAACCAAGGTTCTAGGTCAAAGGAATTCCTTACTTGAAAGTTCGAGTTAAAGAAATGTCTCGTGTAACACCTCGCCCGTTTGGAAGGTTTAAAGTAACCCATGTGTTTGGTGTAAGACTAATAGAGTCTAATATACTAAGAAGGATGTGTTATGAGGTATTATAATCGCAAAATGGTCGTATGATGAGTTTTGAAGTCAAGCAAGTTGCGAAGCAAAAGTCGGAAAAAGTTATTGTAAATTCTTTTAAGGAATTCTCTTCAAATTTGGGTTAAATGTCTTGGTGTGTTTCTCCCTATCTATAAAGAGTTAGTGGCCACCCAATATACCAAATCGAAGGTCTACGAGTCTAGTTTCCAACGCACTAAACCGTTCGTCCATACGACTTCAGAATAGAGATATATTCATGTTTTCGTAAGACTGCGCAAGCAGACACGTCAAGGTGGGGCCTACGTCCTAAGTCGGTTAAGCTTATAAAAGCTGATTTCTCCTTCGTTTTAACCCATATTTTTCACCCAAAATTCTTAGGAAATCAGAGGGAGAGTCCATAAATAATCCATGGACTTTGATCCTTTCAATTCAAAAGTTTTACGGAAGTTGCTCTACGTCGCGAGCTCGTCATTTTGGTATAGTTTTCCCCGTTGATTTCATGGCGTATCTTCGTGGGTGTTGATGCAGCAATCCAACAGGTGTTTTCTGAGTATTTGGCAGTAGCTATGGAGTTATTTTGGTGAGTTATGGATCCCATATACTTATCTATTTGTTGGATCATGATTTTAATCTTCTAGTTATGAAAAGTTGTTGTTGCCGATATCTTGTAGTGGTTTCTTGTTGATTTTGGATCTGTTTGTTGTTCCTGCAAGGAGGTAGGTTGTTAATCTTGGGATATTGAATATTTTTGTCAAGGAAATCTCTCCCCTACGATCCTCCTTCGTTATTATATGTTCTAGTATTGTTTTATGGATTTCTGAGACCCGAAGTGGTATTTTGGATTTGTGGCGTTGGACAACCCCTTTATCTTGTTATGTTTGGTTATTGTTGTGGTGTTGTGGTTATGGTAAGGTGCTGGAGGGATTGGGAAAATTGTGCGATTCTTTTTGGGATCACATACGATAGTGATTGGATTGGACAAACGTGAAGTACGCCTTGAAATAGTGCCTCGGGAGCTCGTCGCTCCTTGGAGATATGGTTAACGTAGTGTTGTTGGATTTAGCTGCCATTTGTTATTGTTATTGGCCTCATTTTTACGCTTTGGAGTTGGCTGGTCGCGAGTGTGATATTAACACCTTATCAATTGGCTATGGCTCGTTCTTGCAGCCTTGTCGATTCTAGCAATTGTTCCATTACCTTGGTTGGTCAGGCTTCATAGAGACGCCTTTGGGGCTTCAGTTGAAAGTATTTGTTTTATGTGATTCAAAGCTTCCTGGAGTTGTTCGAGTATGGACGATGCCATTTCCCACAGCTAGTCATCGGATGACATGTAGGTTATGGTTTTCCCCTATCTAGACTCTGCGTATATAGGCTATAACTGCATTAATTAGCATCCATGGATGGGTTATTATAGGTTGGTACCCCAGACCTTGTCCACCTTGTTCGTTCGTTATTTCATGCATTGTTTGTAGTATTCGCGTAGTATTGTATATTACCCTTGTGGTCCTGTGTGGTCCTGTGTGGCCATGTATTGACTCTGGAACATAGATGGTGGGTTATTGGGGAATGTCCGCGAGTCCCGGACATAGAGATTATCCTTTTAGGGTGGTTATGTATGTTGAGTAGCTATTGGGCCTGATAGGAATTGTTGTGAGCCGTTGGGCTACTTTTATATTTGTGTGCGAGCATATCATCCATGAAAAAGGTTTTCCCCTGCATGTTTTACTACAGTTTTGGCTGTGAGCCACTACTGACCGTTTTCCTAAATTTGCATGGCCCTGGGGGCCCGTTTTTGGTACTGTTTTTGATAGAAAAGGGGATTTTTGGATGTTTTTGCTATGGTTTTATTACTGGTACTAGTCTCTGTGGGGCAGAGCACCAAACTTGATTTTATTACTGATACTAGTCTCTGCGGGGCAGAGCACCAGACTTGATTTTATTAGTTATACTAGTCTCTGCGGGGCGGAGCACTAGACTTGATTTACTACAGTTTTAAACCTGGTTACGCCCGGGCACCCTTGGAGGGGTTTTTGAGGCATTTTCTACTACTTTAGTCCTGGACGGGGTCTGGGCATGCATACTTGAGACTGGGTCTCTATCGTGATCTCGAACTTGCTTCCGGATGACATGTCTTCATACTGAGTTTTAGTATGGGGTCGGGGACCTCCATGAACCTTGCCGCTCCGGGCCTGGGGCTTCGGGCTGCATGCGCCAGAGGGAAGGGTATAGTGTGGAGTAGAGGTATATTTGACGAGTCCTTCCATGGATACTGCCTACTGGGCCTGATTGGCACCGGAGGAGGTACATATAGAGGTTCTATTTCACATCATATCATATCATGCATTGGATTCCACCTTTGTTTGTTGTGAGTTCAGTGTACGCTCCGGTAGTATGGGATGCCGAAGGGTTTGTTTTCACTTGATTGTGTTCCTCGGTTGTATGGGCGGCCGTTGGGACTATAGGTAGACTATATTTACTCGTGTTTTTACTTAGAGATTGTCTTGGCACCCGGTTCTTGAAAGATTAGTGATGGCTAGCCTGTTGAGGCTTTGGTTGTGGGATTTTTGATTATTGAGAGAGCTTTAGAGTCCTTTCTTATTGAGGCACTTTTGTGTGGCCTTTTGAGCAGAGTGTGAGACTCTGGTTCTATTCTTGTGGGAAGCTGAGTGGTATCTCTCGGTTATTGTGGCTTAGTTATTTCATCCTAGGGTTGTACTTGTGAGGTGATTCCCTGGTTATGCTATCGTATGATTGGATTGGTATTATGATTTCCTTATACTGGTTGATTCCATTTTAAGTATGTTAGATTGCTCTCCTTCATTTCCTTCTACTTGAGTTTACCGGTATACCGCCATTTTCTCAACTCTCTCTCTACTTACTTATATTGTTGTACAAGAACTCCAGGTGCGTTCTTCTTTCCTTCACCAGTGATTCTGTGTGATTGTATCTTTGTGCTAGCATGTGTTACTTGAAGCTTTTGGTTATGGATGATCTGTGCTTGCTCCTTGTGCCCTTGCTTATTGCCTCAGTGACTGCTTTCTTGCTATCTGTTACTTACTGCTTTTATATCTTATATGCGCTCAGGCGATCTATGATACCTACTGAGTACCCGTGATTTTGGTGCTCATACTACACTTCTGCACTTTTTTGTGCAGATATTAGCTGAGCTTTCGCCGTTGATAACGTTGGAGACTCGTTCAGCTTTTGGATCTTTGAGACTAGGGTGAGCGCCTGACGGTCGGGGCTTGTCTACATCTCATCTGTTGTACTATTGCTTCCTGTACTTTCGAAGGCAATTTATGTTGTATTTTTTTACTTCTAGCACTTGTATTCTATTAGAAGCTTTTGTACTGTCGATACCATGTCTTGGGGTTGGTGTATTTTCCTATATGTATTTATATTCGAGTTTTGCTTTCGCTTATTTATGCTTGCTGGGGCGTTTTGGTTATGTAGTATCCCATTGCTAACCGTTCTGGGCTACGGGAATTGGTTCGCCTACTCTGGGATTATAGGTGCCATCATGACTTGAGAAATCGGGTCGTGACAATTAAATGGGTAATTCCATGGATATGAGCTATTTCTAGCCTCAATCTAAATGGAAGCCCAAGTTCCCACTAGTAATTTCACATCTGAAGCTATAAAATTCTCATTCAAGCAACAACGTAACAAAGTAAGGAAAATAAATTTTTGCAACCACTAATTTTAGGAGTAAAACTTGGTGAAACTACTAGACCTATGTGAAATAAGCAATTATAAGCGAGAATTAGCAACACCCACACCCATTTGTCAAGAACCCATTATAAACACATCCCTAGACCATGAAATTAGCTACTCATACTAAAGGAAGGAGATATAAAAAGTGGGTAAGTCAAATTCCTCTTCATTCAAGTTTAATTTCAATATCTAAGCTCAGTTTTGTACACAAATGGTGAACTAAGATATGAAAGAGAGAATTGATTGAAACCCTCTTCCTCGTCTTAGAGAGGAAACTTGTTGACAAAGCTAAAATTACTCAAGATTATTCAGAGATGAAGAATTCTATTTACAATATTGCCTAAAATAGGTTTAAATACTTTCCCAAAATGTGACTAATTTTCTTGACAAAAATAACCTTCGGGTGGTGTGCTGTGCGATGAGCAGTTTGCATGTCGTTATGTGTACATCGCACACCCTCTTCAGTTGAAACAGTGACTTCAGGTGACTTGGGAGATGTCGTGTGAAAGAGGTGTTGTTCGCACCATGAATCTTGCACATCGCACAGTGACCGTACCTCGTAACAGATTCTTCAGTCAATGCAAGGCTCCATGCGGTGAGAGGTGCGGAATGCACCAAGGCATGTGCCTGTCGCACAAGCGCCATATCTTAAGGCAAAATATTTATCTTTTTTGATCACTTCACACTTCACTCCTTTTAAGATCTTTTTGAGTCCATTTCGTTGTTTTCCATCTTTGATCACAAGCACCTGCATAGACAAAAATAAAGGCCATAAGAACCTCTAAATCTATTCAAAACATGGCAATAATTCATGGATAAAGGCTCAATAAGTTGGTAGATTACAGACTTATCAAACCCCCTAACTTGAACTATTGCTTGTCCTTAAGCAAGACACTCACAATTCAATGAATGAATTATTCTCTAGACTCAATCAAGGAACAAAAGACTAATCTATGCTAAATATCAAGAAAAAGAATAAACAAAAAGACTCAACTACAATGCTCATCTCTATTTGAACCACCACAATATAAAGGCAATTGGTCATTTCAAAACCTTTTCCAAAAGGACATCATTTCTTATTCAAAATCAAGGGAATTATGTCAATTAAAACAAGACATTTATGCTTCTCAAGTCATTGGCATGGACCGTCAAGGTTTGCCTCGAGATTTACCACACATCCTGTCTCATTCATTCCTATCAATTGAAATATAGACTTCATATTTTAATTCGAGTGCATGATGCTACTCACCACAAGAGAGAATCCCACTCACAATCATATAACTTTCAAAACAAAGGGATTATAGGAGAACCAAGAAGACTCTCACTCTCTCAAGGAAGTTCAAGTGCACACACGTCAAACCATAGGCTTTCCCTTCATGTAAATCGCCACTAATGTAGGGTAGCCAAGTTCGGAATCACCAAGGACTTGCGGGTTACAATGTTGGCTAAGGCTAAGGTGAGGATTTCATTTGGTTCAAGTGACTACACCTCCCTAATGCTCTTTGTTGTCATTTCAAACACTGATCACATTTTTAAATTTCAACTTTACCTTATTTCTCCCTCAGAAAACCCAAGCTTCTCATTTTCAATCATGATCATTCAACTCCTTGTATCACTTTCATTTGGTAGCACCTATTATTGCTTTTCATTTTGCTCATTTGATTGCTTTCAAAGCAATTTTCAATTCAAACTTAAGGTGCTACCTTGCACTTGAAGTGCATTTCTTTTCTTCTTCTCATTTGCTCACATACACCTCCAAAGTTAGGCATTTGCCTATGTTGTCTTTTCATCTCCCACCAAACATAGGCTTTTAGCCTACATTTCACTTTCAAGCAATTAGGGAGGACGAGTGCTAATATAGAGATTCCAAAAAGTTTAAGGTTTTAACAAGGTGCCAAAGAACGGTTACAAGCTCAAAGGGGTTCACTATGATTAATGTTGAGGGGGTTCATTGGGGTGAAGTGGCTATCAAAAAGGGCCTAAGGTCATCTTCCAAGCTCGGTCACACCTAGAATTTTACCTTGAATCACATTTGGGGCAAGTTCTAGATGACACACATGAACGATAATCAAGGGAAATCCTCACTACACAAGGCATCATGCCACAAATCCTCTCTCATTGGTCTCAAAATCATTTGGGACAAATATCTTTTGAGAAGCTATTCAGAGTTCATTACACACTCGTTTGTGAGTCAATCAAGCCAAAGCAAGAGTGTGCAAATCATGACAAGATAATTTTTTTCCTCAAAAATTCATTTCCGTTCTTCCTTTTATTTCTAAAAACAACTTGCCAAGATTTTTTTTTCGATGGGCCCATTTTGAGACAAGCAACTGTGGACTCAATTTTAAACTAAAACTTGGTATTTTTCCTTAAGAAAGTTGTCTCTCAATCTATCATAGGGAAACACCAACCTGCTTCAACAAAAAAACAAAAGAAAAAGA
Organism: Jaltomata sinuosa; assembly: GCA_003996215.1. Taxonomy (NCBI): domain Eukaryota; kingdom Viridiplantae; phylum Streptophyta; class Magnoliopsida; order Solanales; family Solanaceae; genus Jaltomata; species Jaltomata sinuosa. Next base: position 241,480 of record QJPP01002254.1, read on the forward strand.
AAATATACAAAACTTTTGCTCTTTGGGAAAGAACCGTTGTATTAAGAAAACCCTCAGAGCTTATTGCTAAACTACTATTAATAAGGCAAAAACCAAATAGTGCGCTCATGATTCAATTGAGAACAAGCCTCAGCGTAGACCCTTAGAACATTTGCAAATCATGGGTAGTAAAACAATGGGGCATGTAAGACCAACCCAGCAACACAATCATCACAACAAAATAAAAAATCAAGCTCAGGGAGGGCAAAATTAAGTTCAAAACAAATTATCATAATCTAAATGCCCTGCAAAGGCAATAAGCATCACAATCATCCAAAATATGGCCGACAAGGGCCAAATCAAATCTAGCAGAAATAAAAATTTCAGCAAGGCCCGGCAAGGGCAATAAAAACAATATCTCAAGCCCAGTCACGGGCAACCAACAAAAAGCAAGTAAATCCACCCCCTCCCACAAAAGATGCATTTCCCTCAATGCTATAAGCTTATAAGGATAGAAGGGGCAACTCCCTGGAGGACTATGCCTCATCATCATTATTTGTAGCTGCTGCCTCATCATCTGTGGTCTTTTTACTCGGGCCAGCACCATCCTTTTGGGAGTGCATAGAAAGTATTGAGTCCTGAAGGACTTGCTAGGGCATGGGGTCCTCATCATCATCCATACATGCATCCTGAGTACTGGGCAACACATCCTCATCATTTGAATAAGCTGCCAATAAGTCATCCATGGGGCAGCACCTGCAATGTCGTGGAGGTAAGGTGCTCAAATATGCTTCTACAACCAGAGCTTTACCTTTGGCTTTGTCAAAATCATTCTGGAGTGTGTTTTGTGGCCCGCCTCTTTTGATGGAGCCTGGTAGAGGACATATTCCACAAGTGAAGATTAGGCAGAGAGAAGTAAAAATTAGAGCTTTTGGAGTGCAACAATGGTGACCCAATTTACTTTCCTGGAGATACAATGGTGGCAGTGCGGAGGAATAGAAGAGATGGTTGGGTGAGAGGGGGAGAAGATTTTTGGGATACAATAGTCCAGTGCACATCGCCTCTAATAGTTCTATTTTCTCCCAGGCCTTCTATTTAGATGTGCGATGAGCGGTGCATAATGCAAAATGGTTCGTGCGGTCTGCACGGTCTTTCGCACAGCCTATTTGTTCCCTATATTCACTTGTGCATTTTTTCTACTCTATGCATTCCCTAAAAACACACCAAAAACAACAAAAGATAACGAAAAAACAAAGGAAAGTAACTTGGGTTGCCTTCCAAGAAGCGCTTGATTTAACATCGCGACTCGATGATAGTACCTCAATCAGTCATTCTTTGGATTAGTGATGGTATCACTGGGCAGTGTCCCTTTTATCCTCAGGTTCATTTGGGTTGAGAGGTTGTTTATTTACGCCTCTAGATGCTTTACTGAGGCTGAGTTAGAGCTCACAGTTTGATGAAGTGTAGAAACCTCACTTTTTAGCTCACTCACTCTGGTATAGGTTGTATCCACCTTTTTGAGAACCAAGGACAACATGTACTCGAGTTTGGAATGACCGGGTTTGCTTGCGGCTGGTTGGTAGAGATAGTCTGCTTTGTTTGGAAGCACATAGGGGTTTGATCTTCGGTGATTGAATCAATCAGTATCCTTATCTCTATCTCTCCAATTTCCATCCCTTTCCTTATCTCTGATCCAACTTTGGTTTCTTCCCTCGGGTGATAATACATCAGACGAGAACTCGCTGACACAAAGTACAGTTTACCATCTGTCACTGGCATCAGCTCATCATCACTTGCTTTAATTTCTTGTGTACTCACAACATTCACCGCCTTAACACCACTAGCTCCAATTACATGCTTGGCCATCAAATCAATCATCATTTTTTCCATTATCTCATCTGGCTCCTCATACCTTTTTATCATTTCATTGGTCAAGATGGATGAGGGTTCTCCCGAAGTTGACATATCTGCTTCTTGTATGCCAAAGTTTGTTTGTCTTGTTCACTCGCTCTAATAAAGTCACTGCAATATGAAACTCCAAGTCCATGAAGGTACCACCTCCAAGGTTGTTAGCCATCGACTTATTCATGGATTTCAACGATCAATAGAAGCTTTGTAGCAATATATTGTCTGACAAATCATGGTTCGGACACAAGAGAAGCTTCTTTTTGAACCTTAACCAAACCTCATGTAGAGGCTCATTCGAGAGTTGCCTAAAGTTGGTAATCTCATCTCATAGCTACATCATTCAAGATGGAGGAAATAATCTCGATGTAAATGCCTCAACCATCTCGGCCCAAGATGTGAAAGATCCATTTGATAATTTTTCCAACCACGTTGTGGCTTCCCCTGTCAAGGAAAAGGGGAATAGGCTAATGAGATGGAGTCTTGGGAGATATTTTGAAATATGAATGGTTGGCAAATCTCCACAAAATTCCAAATATGCCAGTTGGCATCTTCATGTGCTTCTCCACCAAACATGCTCTTCATTTGGATCAAGTGGAGCATGGTTCTAATAATATGAAAGACAACATTTCCCACAATGGGGGGTAGGCAGATTGTACCCACACCCCCTTGCAACACAGGCTCAGCAACGTTTGCATCCATGAAGCCATCAATGCTCTTGTTATCATCTGCCTCGCTCAAAGGCTAGCCTGCTCAATCACATTATAAGCAATAAACAAAAGTAAAAGAAACAAGTACTCTCAAAGTGATTTCAAATCTACAATCAAAAATAGCTATCAAATCAAGTCCCTGGCAATGGCACCATTTTTGATAAATGCTTAAACATACTCTCCAATTAGGAAGTATCAGCAATCGTCAAGCAAAACACATTTATAAGTACCCAACAGATGTTGGGGTCGTACCCACAGAGACTTGTAGATAAGAACAATGATGATTGTAATGAAACAACTTCATTAAGAGAGTAAATGTTTGCAAACACGAAAGTAAATGATTGGGGGGAATTAGGATTCTGTCACAATAATATCAATTCAAGCAAGATGGTAAAGTAAAACGGGTGTACAAATGAGAGTAGACGACAAGGGATATGCGTCCAATGGGGCTCTAGTGTGGGATAGGGTGATTGCCTATTCACGCAAATTCTTGCTCATTGACATAGGTATCCTTGGTTATGGGTATGGTTGTTCATCTCTCGATCAACAACCATATATCCGACAATCTCAATTAAAGAACTATGAATTTAATACCAAACAATCAAGCTAAGACTTAGGGAGGTCATACTCTTTCTAACTTAGACCCTTAAATAGGTGATTCCATTGATATGAGTTATTTCTGGCCTCAATTAAAATGGAAGCCCAAGTTCCCACATGTAATTTCACATCCGAAGCTGTTGAATTCTCTTTAAAGCAACAACAAAACCAAGTAAGGAAAATCAATATTTGCAACTACCAATTTTAGGATTAAAACTTGGTGAAACTACTAGACCCATATCAAATAAGCAATTATAAGCGAGAATTAGCAACACCCACACACATTTGTCAAACACCCATTATCACCACATCCCTAGACAATGAAATTAGATACTCATACTAAAGGAATGAGATATACCAAGTGGGTAAGTCAAATTCCTCTTTATTCAAGTCTAATTTCAATATATAAGCTCAATTTTGTACATAAATGGTTAACTAAGAAATGGAAGAGAGAATTGATTGAAACCCGCTTCTTCTTCTTAGATAGGAAACTTGTTCTCAAAGTTAAAATTACTCAAGAGTATTCAGAGCTAAAGAATTCTATTTACAATTATGCCTAAAATGGGTTTAAATACTTTCCCAAAACATTACCAATTTTTTGGACAAAGAGACCCTTCAGGTGGTGTGTGGCACAACATGCAGTTCGCACATCGTGATATGCATGTCGCACACCCTCTTCAGTTGAACCAGTGACTTTAGATGACATGGGAGATTTCGTTCAAAAGAGGCGTGGTTTACACTATAAATCGTGCATGTCACACAACGATGGCACCTCATAACAGATTCTTCAGTCGATGCAAGGCTCCATGCAGTGAGAGGTGCGGAATTCACCAAGTCATGTGCGTTTTGCACATGCACCACATCTCAAGGAAGAATCTGCATCTTTTTTGATCACTTCACACTTCATTCCTTTTAACCTACATAGACATCAACAAAGGCCATAAAAACCTCTAAATCTATTCAAACCATAGCATTAATTCATGGATAAATGCTCAATAAGTAAGTAGATTATCGACATATCATCTTGTCAACCTATACTAATATCAAATAGGAATACTGCTGGGTGTTTGATGGACCTATCAACTATGACAAGCCTCACAAATGTAGGCCTGGGTGTACCCAAGCCCAACTTCTTGAATATCATGAGAGGCATCAATTTCATAATCTTCCCTAAGTCACACGATGCCTTTTGGAACACAAACAGCTCGATGGTGCAAGGTATGGTAAATGCGCCCCAGTCCTCCCACTTTGTAGCAATATTGCTTGTCATCACGATGCTTCAACTGTGTGAGATATCAATGGTACCCACATCAACAACATGCTTTTTCTTGAGAAGCTCCTTCATGAACTTTGCATACCCAGGCATTTGTGTTAAGGCCTCGACCAACGGGATATTAATAGAAAGTTTGCTAAACTTGTTAGCAAACTTTTTAAATTGGTTCTTCTACTTCTTTTTTCATATATTTATGGGCATGGAAGAGGTCCCAGGTAGGGTAGTTGGAACATTAGGAGTCTCCTCCTCGACATCAACCAGAAATTGAGGAGGGCACACATCCTCCTCCTTCTCATCAGACAGATAGTTATTAGCAACAACTTTCGGTGCACTAAGCTTTACCCTAACTTCCATCTCTTAATCATATTTTTCTTCAAGAATAACCTCTTATTTTTCTTCGTTAATTGGTTCCATACTAGGCTTCTTCACTAAACCACTTATCTTTTTGCTCCTTGTGACAATAGCCATTACATGGCAATAATTTTTTGGATTTGCCATAGTGTATCTAGGGAGTGTCCCCTTCGATCGCGGATTCATTTTGATAGACAAGTGGTTCATTTGAGCTTCGATATGATTGATAGAAGCTGGGGGTGATCTCACCATTTTGTAAAGTGTCAGCACTTTGATTTTTAGCTCACTAACTCTACTATTGGTTGTCTTAACTTTTTTCAAAATAAGGGACAACATATATTAAATTTTTGAGTGCCGGGGGTTGCTCAGGGAAGGTTAAAAAAATGTACCAGCCTTAGGTGGAGGCACATAGGGATTCAAACTCCAGTGATTATACCGGTCTCTTTCCTTTTCCTGATCCTTCCAATAGCCATCGTGTTCTTTGGCATTAGTCAACTTGGATTCTCATCCCTCGAGAAATAATACCCAAGATGAGAACCTACCAAAAAATAGCATATCTTACCGTCCACAATAGTAAACACCTCATCGTCACTAGCTTGAAGCTCCAGAGTACTCACAATATTTACCTTTTTAGTATTTCCGGCTCCCATCACATTCTTAGTCAAAAGGTCAATTTGCATTAGCATCTTGTCCATAGTCTTGTCTCTTTCCTCATCTTTACATCGCATTTCATTTGTAAAAATAGATAAGGTGTCCCCCATGGGAATATCAGCTTCCCTTGTGTTCCAAGCATAATTCATCTTGGTCATTCTTTATAGAAGAATTGAAGCAATACCATATTGTTGTCAATGGAATTATTCATTAAATTCAAAGACCTATAAAAGCTTTAGAGAAGCACATTATCTGGCAATCCATGATTGGGGAACAACACAATTTTCCTTTTCAATCTCAGCCATGCCTCATGCAATGGCTCATCTTAGATTTGGCAAAAGTTAGTGATTTCATCTCTCAGTTGCATCACTCTTGAGGGAGGGAAGAATCTCACCATAAATACTTCGATGAGACTATTCTACAAAGTGATCGAGCCATCCGGTAACTCTTCTAACCATGTCGTTTCTTCCCCTGTGAGAGAGAAAGGAAACATGTGAAACCGAATAGACTCTTGGGGGATGTTATGGAAGATGAAGGGCTGGCAAATTTCTATGAAATTCCGGATATGCCTATTGGCATCTTCATGTGAAGCCCCTCCAAACAACTCCTTTATTTGTATGAGGTGGAGCATGGTACTAGTGATATGGAATACCATGTTCCCAACCATGGGAGGTAGGCGGATTGCACCTACTCCTCTTGAATTTTAGGTTCAGGGGCCGGATCCATGAACCCTTAAACACTTTTGTTGTCGCCCACTTTGCTCATGGGTTGCCTGCTAAACAAACGAAAACAACAAACCAAGTAAAAAGTGACCACAAACTCACAAAGTGATCAATCAAAAAGGTTACTCAAACACCATTCCCCGTCAATGGTGCTACTTTTGATAACGCTCAAGTAACACTCTCCATACAAATGTGAAAGCGATAGTTAAGCAAAATAAAATTTATAATTCCCGATGACAATCGGGATCGATCCCATAAAGAATGGTAGAGTTGCCTCAAGGATTTTCATATATCAATCACCAATAGAGTTCATGTTCAAATAACAATAAAAGTAAAAAGAGGGGAAATCAGGAAATTGGGAAATCTATCACTATTTGCAATTCAAATTAAAGACATAAATTAAACACAAGTTTGAATCAAGAGAGAGGACGACTAGGGGTATGCGTCTGATGGGACTCAAACATTGGATAGGGTACTTGTCCAATTATGCAAATTCTTTATAAATGACATAGGTAGCATTGGTTTTAAGTGTGAATGTTAATCTTTTAATCTAACAACACATTTCCAATGGTCTGTGTTAGAGCACCATTGTTTACAAAACAACCAACCAACATATGCTTGGGGAAGTCACACTATCTCTAGCTTAGACTCTTAAATGGGTGTTTCCGGTGAATCGAGGTATTTCTAGCCTCAATCTAAATGGAATCCCAAGTACCCACTAGTGAATTCTCATCTGAAATTATGAACCTCTTTCTCAAGGAAGAACACAATCAAGTAATTTCAATAAATGCTTGCAACCATTAATTTTTAGACTTAAAGCATGGAGAATTCACTAGACCCATATACATTTAGTAATTATAAGCACAATTAGACAAGAACCACACCCAATATCAAGCACCCATCATCAACACACACCAAGACAAGGAGACTAAGCCACTCATGCTAACGGAATAAGAAGCAATACCAAATGGGTAATTCAAATTCCCTTTCAGTAAAGGAAGAAATTTCCAATATCCAAGATTAATTTACAAATCAAAGGTTGAAGATGGAAAGAATTTAGTGAAACCCTCTATCTTTCCTTGGGAAAGACCAATTGTTCAATACCCCAAAACTATTCAAAACTATCAAAACTATGAAAAACTATGCCTAAATTAGGTTTTAGAAGGTTCCCAATTCTTTACATAAAAGTGGACAAAAATGCCCCTCGAGAGCTATGTGCGGCGACGTGCATTTTGCATGTCTTGTTGTTCCTGTTGCACAACTCTGCATTAGCTGACCAGTAACTTCTCTTGATCCTTAAGTGTCATACAAAGTGGGGTACGAATAGTACTATGCAGAGTGTGTGTCGCACGGTGGACATACCCCTTAGCAAGTTCTTCTTCTTCTTCTGAACTTCATGCAGAGAAAGTGTGGACTGCACCAAGCATTTTTCATGTCGCACAACAGCCACACCTCAAGGCAAAATCTTTATCTCTCTTGATCACTTCACACTTTAACTTCATTTGAGCTCTTTTGGGTCCAATTCCTTATTTTCTACTCTTGACCATGAGTACTTGCATTCACATCAATAAAGTCCATAAGAACCTCTAAATCTTATCAAAACATAGCAATCATTCATGATTAAAGGCTCAATTAGTTGGTAGATTACCTACTTATCACTTACTAAGTATACATACTTCTTGCCGATTCATTCTTCATGTAGTGCAGAGAGGTTGGCTCAGATTTATCTTTGTGAGGTTATCCATTTGCATGGGGTTACATCTTCTATCATTTCATACCATGGTACTCAGTTTACATCTCAATTTTGGAGGACTATTCAGCCAGAGATGGGTATAGAGGTTCAACTCAGCACTGCATTCCATCCTCAGATAGATGGTTATTCTAAGAGGACTCTCTAGGTCCTAAAGGACATATTACGAGCCTGTGTTTTTGATTATCTGGTATTCCTTTGAGTGTCTCCCATGAAAGGCGGTAATGCTCAAATGTACTCTCCTAGAAGGAGGTATCGATGATCATTAAGCAAAACACATTTATATTCCCGATGGGAGTCGGGGTTGATCTCACAGAGAATAATGTAAGCGTGATTGAGTTAATAAAGAATAAAAGCAACTTATTGAAGCTTAATGAGAACAAATGGACAAAGATAACAATAGGGGGATTTTAAACTAAAACTAAAAGATAAAAAAGAATCAAATAAAAGATTGATTGATAAATGGCTTTCACCTTGCTTTCGCCAAGCAAGAACAATAACGGAGAATTGAGAATGGAAATTCAATTCACAAGACTTGCACCCAATTTACACATAGGTAGTCTTGGTTAAAGGTATGCCTAACCGTATCTCGACAAATCAAGCATATATTTCGTGTGTTCTCTCGAATCATAATGAGTGAGCAATAACCAACCACTTCAACTAGGGTGAGTTGGCTATCTCTAGCTCCAACTCTTAGATAGGGGTTTCTGGTGAATTGAGCTATTCCTAGCCTCAATCTAGAGTGGAATTCCAAACTCCACTATTTAACCTTCCCGAATTAAGGAACTCCTCTCTCAAGCAAGAACCCAAATAGAATGCTAAGTTAGTGTTTGCAATCATTAACTATAAATTCAAGCATGGATGATTTAACAGACCCACATAATTAAGCAAGAGCAAATATAAAACATGAATTCAATACCCAAACAAGTATTATCTCGAATACAAAACCCAAATCTCAATTCAACAATTACACCTATGAATTAGCAATTAAGAATAAGAGTTGAACAATGGAAACTAAAGATTTTACAATAAAGAACATCCAAATCTTCAATCCTATGGTGTTGGTTGATGAACTTGATCTCCAAGCTTGTCAAGAGTGGTGAAATTTGCCAAAGATACTTCCTAAAATGGCTGAGAGGGATTTTATGTGGATTGGGGTTTTCAAAAATACACATTTCCAATTATGCCCCGCAGCTGACATTTCCTTCGTCGCCTATGCGGAAGGGTCATTGCATACGTGAAGTGTCTTTGTCTGGTTTACCTTTATGTATACAATTAGTGTAGTGCATTCATAGAGCTTTTCCTCGAGTGAACATCTTGTGCATGGAGGGTCACCACGTTCGCATAGGCATTTACAACTGCCAATCACTTACTTCTTGGAATAGCCCCATTTTGACTTGTTTTCCTCCGAAGTCTTCCCGAACACTTCTAAAACAGAGAGACCTGCAAAATAGAAGTAATATGTGTCAATTGCACTATTTTCCTACTTAATATTAGCAAAAGCATAAGATTAAAAGCTAGATAAGTAGGTAGAATACAAACTTATCAAACCCCCAAACTTGAACTATTATTTGTCCTCAAGCAACTAAGAAATTCTAACTCAAGGTGCACACAACACAAGTGCAATGACAATACTATAAGCCAAGAAAAACCCATTTGAAGCACCAAGCATGACTTCGGTTGGTACTAATGATTAGTCAATCACATGATAACTTACTCTAAGCATTCCCCTTAATGCAAAACACAATTCAAGGATGAAATGGAACATTAAGAACAACCAAGTGACAACAACCAATCCTCAAGATGTGACTCAAACCACTAGCTTACCAAAACATGATCAATTGACTCATTTTAGGAGTTTATCAATGTCACCAACTATTCTGATTCACATGCCCTCACAAGAACAAAAGTCCAAAAAACACATTATGTACAGAGACAATCACAAGGGACAAATACACAAACACTCACACTCACAAGGAATTTCAAATACCAACAAGTATCAACCATAGGCTTGCCCTTATTTTTCATTCATTGCTAGCTCCAAAACAATCAGTCAGAGATCTCAATAGGACATTTCTAAACTTGTAATGTAGGCTCGGGGAAGGGTAGGATATGCATTTGGATTAAAGTGAATACATCCTCCTCGAACTTCACACAACTTTTTCAATTCGAAACAAAAGTTGTTTCTTTCATTTTCATTCAATACAAGACACCATTTCACTCATTTCAATTGGGGTTCAAATTTTATCATTTTATTCACCTTGGAGGATTCATTCCCTTTCTTTCCTTCCCTCTTTTCCTTTATTCTTTGCTTTCTTTTTCACATTTTTCCTTCTTTTTGACAATTCTTTTTAGGCAACAAACTAAGATAAACTCATTTAGCACTCCTCCAAGGTACCTTTAATCAATGTCCAAACTTAGGCTTTTAGCCTTTATTTCACACTTGTAGAGTTAAAGGGGGGACGGGTACAAGAGAGGGATTCAGGTTCAAAATGGTTCAAGGCTTGTATCAAGGTTGCCAAAGAAAAGGTATTAGGATCAAGAGCGGTGACTAATGATATAATTTGAGTGCAATAGTGGACTTTAAGGCTAAATAGGCTTCAAAATCCCAAAGAATGCCTATGATCATGTCTCCAACCGACGCAATTGAGACTAACTTAAATGACTAACCGGGCAAGTTCTAGTAAACACAAGCAAGCACAAGAATTATTGAACTACTCCTCACCACACATGGCATGTGAATCATTCAAGAAGGGTCAGTTTTACCTCTTAAACAAGAACAAATGGAGTCACATTCTTTAATTTCAAATTATCACCAGTAATACGTTAAGAGTCACAAAAAGATTAAAGGGATTGTCGCAAACACCATTCTTTTCCTGGCAACTTTTCACAAAAATTTTCGGCAGGGATATCTATTTCACTTATTATGCAAGACTAACTCTATTAGTACAAAACAAGTCAATCACAACCAAAATCTCTAAAGATGACAATTATCCCTTAAGAATAATGTCACTCAGTCTATCATTGGGCGAATTCATCTATCTAAGTTGATATAGCTACTCAAGGTTTACCAACACAACAATTCCAATACACAGGCATGTGTGATTCGCACGTGTCAAAGTGTGGGTCACACGTTCAATGCACAAGCTAGACAGTGGCATGTGCGAAGCTCGTATGGTTCACATGTTGACATGTGCGACACAGTGTTCCCAGCTCTAACAAGTTCTATCTAACCTAAAGGGTACTCAGACTTCCCCTGTCCTAAAACATCCAACACACCAACTACAAAATAAACTAATGAAGCTAAGAAAAATAATGAAGTAATAAAATCAACTAAACTATTAACTCTATCCATAGCAACTCCACAGCCCGGCAACGGCACAATAGTATACAAAATGACAAAACAAGCCCGACGAGGGCACTATAATATCCAACAATAAAGCATGCTAAGATAGATAGCCACACCCAACTAAGATAGGGCAGTCCCCTTACTGCATCAAAACTAGAGATAAGTTTGAGAGGGCCCCCTGAGTGGCTCAATCTGAATTGGATGAGGAGGGAAACTGAAGTCTCTCCTCATCCGCATCCTCATCATCCTTGGGGTACCTAAACACCAAAATGATTTCAATCTATCCATCATCTTGTTCAAGAACTTGTTTTTCTTCTTTTTATGTTCGCTAAACTTTCTTTGTTGCTTTTCAACCTTTCCTTGGCTATGGCTCATGTGCTCCGATTGGTGTTCATCGCATTCAATCTCCTATTGATCAACTTCATTATCACTACCATTGGAGAACATTTTTAGGATCAAAGTATGTACAAAACAAATGAACATGTTAAAAGTTCATGGGGACACTTCAAACAATGTATTATGAAGTACTTAGGCCAAAGAAATGTTTGAAATAGAATCCAAGGCAGTCTGTGCAAAGCTACTATTTTCATCACCGCCAGGTATCCTTCTTCACGTATGCGGCCAGGTGACCTCATTCGTGAAGGCAGATTTACTTTTGAAGAATTTTTCTCCTTTGCGTATATGGCCAGGCAATCGCAAATACGAAGGTCATCGTGTTCCCCCAGATCAAAAGCCTTTAAGGCTTTTTCTCAAACACATGAGGGCACAATTTTCTCAAGACATATATGCACAATAGGATCATGCTAACCACAAAATTTCATCACATAACCTATCATGTACTCTTAACCAACTTCACCAATCAATTCAGCAATTAGGCATCCAATAAAAATTAGTTAAAAGCAAGAGGAGTTTCAACCAAAAAAATTCCATTGTCCCCTTCTTATAGATTAAGATGTGGAAGAAGGGGAATAATTTCATGATACAAGGAGGGGGAAAATTCATACCGGGGTGATTGTACTTTGTGAAGCAATGGATAGAAGAATTAATGGAATTATTGTGTGCCAAAGGAGGAAGAACCCCCTTGTTTTGAGAAAGAAAATTTTTTTGGGTCCTTTTATGATTTTTGAGCACTTTAAAATACCTGGAAACTGCCGTAACTACCGTGCACACAGGCAGTCCAGCGTGTACGCAATAACCTGATTTTTGATTGGCCTTCGCATTTATGGCCGGTCCACTGCATTCACGAAGAAGGCTTTCTTGACTAGATTTTCCCATTTTCTCTAGGTTACTATTTATGACGTGCAAAGTCAGGTGAGATGGGCTCTTTGGGAGGTGCAAAACACACCTCTTTTGCACATGCCAATATTTTTTCCCGAATCACTGGTTGCTTGTGCAATGGCATGTGCGATGGGCACTCTTCCAGGTGCAAAAAAGCACGCCTTTCATGGGTATTTTTGGTGATTCTCAACACTTGGGTCCTCTTCTCATTCCTTTGGGCACCTAAAAATAAATCAAAAAGAAACAAAAAGTGAATTAAAGCATAAAAATAATGGGTTGCCGCCCATTATGCGCACAATTTAATGTCACAGCGCGATGCAGGATATGTCACCATTTGGATGATTTAAACCTTAGACCCAAATTTGAATTGAACTTCCGGTGACAATCAGAGGGTTAAGGTGTAAACATGAGAAGGCCATTTTTTTTTATTTTGCACTTTGCACATTTTTGTCTTCAAGTGAGGAAGGTTGTTTTGCCCTCTTTCCATGACAACTTTACAACCGGATAAACCTCGATCCATCCTCTTTCTAAAGTCTTCCAAAAATTTATTACTTCAACTTCATTATCAATTCAATCAAACTTATGGTTGAAAAGTGGTTGGAATAAGATTTGGGCATCTTCACCTTCAAAATTGCCTCATTCAGAACATCCTCACTTTTGAATGAACTAGAGTCTTTCAAGATGAATCGTTGGACTTTGCCTTGCAACTCTAGTATCATTCTCTTGATTTTGGCATCATGATTCATGTATGAAGTAGTTGGTTTTCACAACACCTTCAACTCATGATCATCCCTCGTGTCCTCTTCTTCAATAGAGAATAAATCAAAACTACTACCCACATTCGTGCAAGTTTCAACACGGGCATTCACATTGGTGTCCAAATTTTGGATAGCAATTTCAAGAAGACCTTCTTTTTGACTTCTCTTGGCATGCCATTTCAACAATATCTCAAACATTGGTAGCATTGTATCACGTTGTTCGCGTTAGGCCTCTAGTTGGTGAGCTTGGTTCAATATCCGTTCTTGGCTCACAACCTCACCTAATATAATTTTTTCTTCTTGTTGGGGTTCAAGCACTACCGTTATGAACTCACTTCTGGGCGATTCAATATTTTTCAAATCTTCATCATCGTCCCCAAAGTGAATTTGATTGAGCTCAATGTTTGAGACATGTTCATTTGCTTGGCTTGGAGGGTTTTCTTCATCAATTTGATCAAGAGGAGTAAAAAAATCCGACATGGGTTGGATGGAACGGTTTCTCTCCTCTTCTTCTTTAGCTCTGATATCCACAAAGCCTTGCTTTATGGACTATTCATTCTCCTCTAGGATGTCTTTCTTAGCCAAGAGTGATTGAGGCATTGTGTATACGCTTTTTGGGTAGGAGCCTTTTTCGCTTGCTAAGTCATGATTCCTATTAAGATCACAAGCACCACTAGCAACATTATTAGAACAAGAAGGGGGAGGAGGATGGTCATCATTAGGGAATTCACTCCAATGTTCATCACGACCACCATACAAATAGCAATTATTCCCATCATAGGAGTGAGTAGGTGAATACATCCCTCTCCTAGGACCAATTTTACAATTCCACCAAATGTAGGCTCCTCCACAATAACAAGAGTTCTTATAAGGCAGGGTCCAACCCCCAAAGTTTCTATCATTCTGAGATGCCATAGAATCAATCACAAAAATAAAACTAAATCAAATAAAAACAACGATTCACAAAAATTGAACTAGAGTAAATAAACTGAAATTCTAAACTAACTCAATAAGCCAAATTGTTCCCTGACAATGGCACAATTTTTGGTAATGCTCAAACGTACTCTCCTAGAAGGAGGTATCGACAATCGTTAAGAAAAACACATTTATATTCCCGATGGGAGTCGGAGTCGGTCCCACAAAGAATAATGTAATCGCAATTGAGCTAATAAAGAATAAAAGAAACTTATTGAAGTCCAATGAGAAAAAAAGGAAAAAGATAACAATAGGGGGGGTTTAAACTAAAACTAGGAGATAAAAGAGAATCAAATAAAAGATAGATTGATCAATGGCTTTCACCTTGCTTTTGCCAAGCAAGGACAACAAGGGAGAATTGGGAATGGGAATTCAATTCACAAGACTTGCACTAAATTAACACATAGGTAGTCTTGGTTAAAGGTATTCCTAACTGTTTCTTGACAAATCAAGCATATATCTCATGTGTTCTGTCGAATCACCAGGAGTGAGCAATAACTAAACAATTCAGAGTAGAATTCCTAGCCTCAATCTAGAGTAGAATTCCAAATTCCCACTATTGAACCTTCCCAAATTAAGGAACTCCTCTCTCAATCAAGAACCCAATTAGAATGCTAAGTTAGTGTTTGCAACCATTAGCTATAAATTCAAGCATGGAGGATTCAATAGACCCATATAATTAAGCAAGAGAAAATACAAAACATGAATTCAATACCCAAACAAGTATTATCTCTAATACCAAACCCAAATCTCAATTCAACAATTGAGAGGTCTTTTATGTGGATTGGGGTTTCCAAAAATAGACATTTCTAATTCTTCCCCACAGCTGACATTTCCTTCTTTGCCTATACGGAAGGGTCATCGCGTACACAAAGTGTCTTTGTCTTGTTGACCTTCAGGTACATGATTAGTGTGGGGCATTCATAGAGCTTTTCCTCGAGTGAACATCACGTGCATGGAGGGGCACCACATTCGCATAGGCATATACAACTGCCAGTCACTTGTTTATTGGAATAGCCCCATTTTGACTTATTTTCCTCCAAAGTCTTCTCGAACAGTTCTAAAACACAGAAACCTACAAAATAGAAGTAATCTGCGTCAATTATACTATTTTGCTACTTAATATTAGAAAAGGCATAAGATTAAAATCTAGATAAGAAGGTAGAATACAAACTTATCAAAAGGCATAATGAGATTCGAAAGGCGGGGCAAGCTCAGCCCTAGGTATATTGGGTCATTTGAGATTTTTTAGAATATTAGTAGCGTTGCTTATCAGCTATCCTTGCATATTATGTTCTCAGCTATGCACCCAGTCTTCCATGTATCTATGCTGAGGCATTACGTCCAGGATGAGTCACATGAACTACAGCGGGATTCAGTGCAGTTAAATAAGAGTTTGACTTTTTGTTGAGGAGCCTGTAGCCATCTTAGCCAGAGATTGAGGTCCAAAGATATTCTTGTGGTTAAGGTTCTATGAAGGCACCATCCGATTAAGGAGGCTACCTAGGAGATAGAGAAAAAGATGCGGGATCAATATCCGCAGTTGTTTGAGCCATCAGGTACTCCATTTCTATTGGCTTTCAAGGACAAAAGTCCTTTTTAGTAGTGGATGATGTAATGAAGTAGTGGATGATGTAATAAGCCTTTAAGTCATTTTTGCATTTTTAATTTCTTTGTATTGTTAGATCTTACTTGTAGCATCCCCAAGTTATTTATGACTTGCTGGGACCGGTGGTTTGGTGCCCAAGCCATTCGTCAGGTTGTTATGACCATTTCCCTATTTTAGAGCTTTAACTTCAGAAATTATTGACTTTAACCAACATTCTTGGTAGGCATGCTCAGAATTGAATTTTGACAATTTTCTTATCTCCAAAGGATATATTTTGGTCTAGTTGGACCTTTAGTCAGGGCCTGGGAGCTTTTGGTTTGGATTTATCTCACTTTCTGAGATTTCAGGCCAGTCAGACTTAAAAGTTTGACTTTGGTCAACATTCGAAGAAGATGGGCTTGGATGGAAATTTTGTCAGCACTGTTACCTCCAGAATGTCAACTTTGGTCTAGAGAGACCTTTGGATCGGGTCCCGCGGCTTCCAGACTTGTTTTAGGCTATTGAGATATGTTTGGTTAAAGGTTAGTTTTTGGGCGTAGGGCACACATTTTGTTAAATCTACCTTTGTTGGGATTTTTTTTGATTTCATTGAGTCTAAAATACCATTTTTTGGAGGGTAGCATAGTTTGTTTGCATGCGTGGGACCCCAGATAAATCCTGAGGGTCTATCCAAGCATTTAAACTTAGTTATGTTCTTGCTAGTATAGTTGGTTCTGGTGTATCTGTTTTGTGGCGTTTGTGTCGCATTTGCAGATACTTGTTTCACAATAGAGCACCACATTTGTGGACTTCGCATTTGTGGACATTCCTCCACTTTTGTGGAGGTACGTCTGATCGGGGCCTCTGCTTTTGTGGAGTTTTGTCGCTTTTGCAACGTCCACTTTTGTAGACATTTCCCCATTTTTGTGGAGGAATGGGTTAATAGTGACCTTTTTATTTGCGAAGAAAATCTCTGATTTTGTGGAGATCGCTGGTATTAAACATTCCTCATTTATCTTTAAGATCATTTTACTAGAATTCCTCCATTGTTGTTAGAGCTCTATGCTCCCTTTTTTGTGTGGGAGCTTTCTAAGGTGCTGGGATAGTTTATCCACTGTCTGTGGTTGATTTCTTGTCGTAAATTATAAGTTCTAACTTTTATTTTCTGTTAATCTCTTCAATTGATTCCTATATCATTCTTGGGATTTTAGGACTATTTTAGGCCCTTCCCTTGCCCATTTTTCATTTAATTTTCGAGCATGTGTTCCTCACAGTGTTAGGAACATCGTGGTAATTTTTGTTTTTTATTTTGGGTTATGGGGCCTATGGGTCTTCTCTTGATTCATATTTTGACCCATATAAATTATTAGCATTATGAGTATCATTAGCTTCATATTGATGTGTAGATTATGTTCTAGATAGTTAGATTGCTATTTAGGTCTTCTCGGAGTAGTTCAGGTTTGGGCGATGTCTTTGCAGCAACTATTCATTGGAAGTCAGGTAAGTTACGGCTAACCTATCTTAGACTTTTCTTATATAGAATATAATTTATTATTTAGCAGCCTTGGGTTGGGTTTACTAGGTTTGCACCACAGACCTTGTTTGCTTCCTCTCTGTCCACTCTTACTTTGTTTGCTTTAGTATTTGAGATAGTTATGTAGTATTACCCTTGCGGCCCTGTGTGGCCTTTGTATATTCCTTTGGACCATAGATGCTGGGGTATTTGAGAAGTGTCTGTGAGTCTTGGACATTGTTTCATTACGACAAGCTTGTTATCTGTGATGTAGTGCGGATTGAGCCTACGCAGGGACGGTAGGTTGATTGTGAGTTGTTGCATTATTTATTGTAGTTGAGCATATCATCATTATCTTGAAAAGAGCTTTTTTCTGTATTGGTTTACTACTACGAGGATACGTGCCTAACTATCACCAATTTTCTAAACCTTACATGGCCCCGAAGGCCCGTTTTAAGTTACTAGTTTCTATAAATGGTTTGAAATTAGTTTTGTGGATTTTCTAAAGATAAAATAGATTATGCGATGATTTTTCAAACTGATACTAGACTCGGCTGGGTTGGAGTGCTAGATATGATTTTATCACTAATTTTGAAGACTTAGCTGGGTTAGAGTGCTAGACATGATTTTATCACTAATTTTGAGATGATACAAGACTCGGCTAGGCCGGAGTGCTAAATATGATTTTCTTACTGACTATTATAGATTTTTGACCCGAATAGACTCTGGTCATGCATTTTGAGATATTGAGAGTTTGTATGTGGTCTCGTAGACCTCCACAGACCTTGTCGATCTGGACTAAGGGCTATGGGCAGAGAGTGCCAGAGGAGGGGTATACAGAGGAGTAGAGGTATACGGGGGAAGCCTTCCATGGGTCCTACTTGCTGGGACTATAAGATCCGTATGAGGTACATATGGTACCACTGGCACTTCATATCATATCATACATTGTTTGCACAGTTTCACCCTTGTTTGCTATTTGATAAGTGTAGGCTCTGGTAGTGTGGGATGCCGGAGGGTTTATTTTCACCTGTATGTATTCCTCGGATGTATGGATGCCCGTTAGGATTGTAGGTAGATTAGTTTACTCACTTCTATTGTAGTACTTGTTAGGTTACTTTTTGATCATCTTTACATTGTGAGCTGTATTTTAGGCATGTTTAAGTTTAGTTGTTTTTCCATCTCACCCTTTTATTTAAGGTTATTGGTACACCTCTCTGTTCGTTAAACTTTCTGTACATATTGTTGTTTCAAGGGTACAGGTGCATTTTCTACCCTTTCACCTGTGTTTTATGATATATCCTCTATGGCTAACATAGATTACTTGTATTCTTTTATGCCTTATTCATATTGCTAACTTCCGTGTACTTTTCTCTATTTGCTTCTGCGACCTTTTCTTTCTTATTTGCTATTTACTTTTTTTATATTTTATATATGCTCAGGTGGCATGTGATGCCTACTGGGTACCCGGTGCTTATCCAATTGGTGCTTATACTACACTTCTGCATCTTCTTGGTGCAGATCCTAGTGTGAGCTATCACATTGACGTAGGGATTCATGCAGCTCTTGACATCCGAGACATAGGGTGAGCTCCTGGCCACCGAGGCTTGGCTATATCTCCTCTTTTAGCAGTTGACTCTTTTGTATATTCAAAGACACTTGTATATTTTATTTTGTACTCTCTTGCACTCTGTATATTTTGTAGTGGCTCATGTACTTTTGATACCAGGTCGTGGGGTGGTGTAGTTTCTATATATGTATATCTAGATTGCTTTCCTTTGTTTTTGCTTTCTTTACCTTCTTCTGCTTATTATGCTTCTTGTGCATGTTTACTTAGGTAGTCGCCCATTACTAACCGTTCTAGGCTACGAGGATTGGCTCGCCTGTAGGGGGTTGTAGGTGCCATCATGACCTGAGAAATTAGGTCGTGATAGCTTGGTATCAGAGCCTAGGTTCACCGGTGTCAACGATATAGGAGCCAATTTCTAGTAAAGTCATTCAGATTGAGGCGAAGACGTCCGTACCCTATCTTCAAGAGGCTACAATGATTTTTAGGAAACATAACTCTTCTCTTGATTCTATATTGTACGCTTTATCCTAGATGGAATCCCGGAATCTCATTTTTTCTATTCACTCTTCCGCAGATGGTTTGTATAAGATCTTCAGTAGTGGACAAGGGCGAGCCTTCAGACCCAACACCAACAACTCCAGCTAGGGGCCAGGGTAGATAAAAAGATAGAGGTCGAGGACGTGCCGAAGTAGTGGCACAAGTTAGACATCTTAAGGCTGAGTATAAACCTAAGCCAGTCCCAGATTAGCAGCCCGTGGACCAGAGAGCAGCCCAAGTGCCACCCGAGCCAGTATAAATATCAGTATCAGCACCAGCCCCAGTTCCTTCATTAGATATCCAAGGTATGCTTCTTCAGTTATTAGGTATGGTTAGGGTCGGCATTCTGATATGGCCCAGACATTCTCTCAGGGGACAACCCTGGGTGTTTAGAGTTCAGGTGCGCAGCCTACTACTACTGCTCCCCATTCACAGGTCCTTTTAGTTCCTACACTTGCTCAGCCTCTTGCTCCTTTCCCACTCATGTCAGAGTCGGAGAAGAAGGCCTTGGGCCGATTTATTAGATTATCCCCACTGAGGTTCTCTAGTGCTCCCGGACAAGATTCTTATGACTTTGTTTATACATTTGAGGAGATGCTTTTTCACCTGGGTCTGTTGGATACTCACAGAGTGGGTTATACTACCTATCATCTAGAGGGGGAAGTTAAGCTTTGGTGGAGGGCCCAGTAGCTTGCAGACCTTTTGAGTCTCCTCAGTTGACTTGGAGAGAATTTTATGAGGCCTTTATCGCCAAGTTCTTATTGTAGAGTGACTATGAATGTCCTAGGGAGTTGTTCACCTAGTTGATGTGGAGTTTTATGACAATTTCTGAGTATGAGATCCGTTTTCACCAATTGGCTCTATTAGGCGCTATGATTACTCCTATAGCGCCATATTGGGTTTATCAATTTATTTAGGAGTTGAGGATCGAGCTTTGATAAGCTGCAGAGATTCTAGTTGCTAGTGGGAGACCATTTTAGGCTATAGAAGACCATGCTTGCACTATGGAGGATTTGCATCATCAGGATTCTGGGGCAAGATATAAATGGCCATGTTATTAGGGAGGTTACACTGGTTCCCGCTTCAGTAGTTGAGGTTTAGGCCAGTGGGGTAGAGGATATCAGCCACAGCATCATCAGGGTCAGTCTAGCTGGCCAATTCAGGCATCACTTCCAGTGGGCCTCAATTTGATCAAAATTATGGTAGTTAGCATGATCACAGTGGCCAGTCATCGAGGGGTACATCATATGGGGCATCAAGTCATGGTGTCCATTCAAGTTTAGATAGTTTGTATCACCAGGATAGACCGTCAGGGCCTTTTTATGAGTGTGGTATCATCGGTCATTTTTCTAAAGATTTCCCCCTAGTGTGGTATAGTTCATGCAGACGCTCAGCCAGCTCAGCCTTTAAGAGCAGTGCAACCACTAATAAGGGGTGGTGGTGTTTAGGGTAGGGGTGGTTCCTAGCGTTGCAATATAGGTGGTCATAATGGCATTCGGTCAGGTGGAGGTAGATGTTAGTTCTATGTTGTTTTGACGATCGCAATCACCTCCTCTTGGAGAGTGTATTTGAGCATTATAAAAAATGGCACCATTGTCGGGGAACAATTTGGCATATTGAGTTTGTTTAGAATTCGAATTTACTAACTCTAGTTCAAATTTGTGAATATTTTTTTGTTTTATTTTATTAATTGATTCTATGGCATCTCGAATTGTTAGAAGTTTGGTGGTTGCAACCCTTATTTTAATGACCATTATTATTATTGTGGAGGATCCCACCTTGGGTGGAGGTATAAAATTTGTCCTAAGATAGGGAGGTATTCACCTTCTTGCTCCTATGATGGGCATAATTGCTATTTTTGTGGTGGTCGTGATAGACATTGGAACGATTTCCCTAATGACCTTCCTCTCCCCCCCTTCTTATGCTAACAATATTGCTAGTGGTGCTTGTGATATTAATAGGAACCAAAACTTAGCAAGCGAAGAAGGTATATATGCCAAGCTCCAAACTCTCTTGGGCACACAAGATAGTTTAGAAGAGGGTGTTAAGTCCATAAGGCAAGGCTTCGTGGACGCGAGAGATAAGGAAGAAGATGATAGAAATCACGCCACATAATCCATGGTAGATTTGTCTACTCCTCTTGATCAAATTGGTGAAGAAGACCCTCCAAGCCTAACATATAAACATTTCTTGAACATTGGGCTCAATCAAATTCACTTTGGGGATGATGATGAAAACTTTCAAAATATGGAATCACCGTGAGTGAGTTTGTACTGGTAGTGCTTGAACCCCAACAAGAGGAAACACTTGATTTAGGTGAAAATGTGGGCCAAGATTGGTTGCTAAATTGAGCTCACCAACTTGAAGCCTATGGGGATCAACGTGAAAGAATCCTACCTATGTTTGATAAATTTCTCAAAAGGCTTACTAAGAGAAGTCAAAAAGAGAGGTTACTTGAAATTGCTATCCGGAATTTGAACACCGAAGTGAGTGCTTGTGTTGAAACATGTATCGATCATGGGTGGTAGTTTTAAGTTATTCCCTATTGAAGAGGAGGACACAAGAGATACTCATGAATTGAAGGTGTTGTGGCAACCAACTATCCCATACAGGAATCTAGATGCCAAGATCAAACGAATGATACTAGAGTTGCAACGCAAAGTCCAACGGTTCATCTTGAAGACTATAGTTCATTCAAAAGTGAGGATGTTATGAATGAGACAAATTTGAGAGTGGAGACGCCTAACTCTCACTCCAACCATTTCTCAACCTTAAGTTTGGTTGAATGGACGAAATTTGAAGTAATCAAGCTTGTGAAAGACTTTGGAAGGGGAATGGATCGAGGTGTATCCATTTTGAAGTTTGTTGTGGATAAAAGGCAAAGCGACCTTCCTCAGTTGAAGGCAAAAAAAAGTGCAAAATGCGACACCAAGAGAATGGCCTTCTCATGTTCTCACCTTCACCCTATGATTGTCATCGAAAGTTTTATTCAAATTTGGGTGAAAGGCTCAAGTCCTCCAAGTGGAGATACAAATGATGACATATCTTGCATCGCGCCATGATGTTTAATTGAGCGCTTCATGGGAGAAAACCCATCATTTGAAACTTTTCTTTATGTTTTACTTCACTTTTGGTTTCTTTTTAATTTGTTTTAGGTGCCTAAAGGAGTGAGAGGTGAACCCAAGTGTTGAGGATCACCAAAAACACCTCTGAAAAACGTGCATTTTGCACCTGGAAATGTGCCCTTCGCACATGCCATCGCACAACGAACTAGTGAACTAGGCAAAAATCTTGGTCTGTGCGAAGTAGGTGCATTTCGCACCTGGAATTTTGTGCGTCGCACTTGATTTGGCACGCCAAACCAGTACACTGTTCAAATATTGGAAAATCATCTTTCACTAAAGCATCACAATCACGAGCCCTGACCATCGCGATCGTGATAAAGTAAAATTCTAGTAACTCTTCACGACAACGTGAACTGTTTATGTGATTGTGTGGGTTTAAGGGATTTTAATTCATCACAATCATGTGAAAAGGCCACACGATCATGATACACTGAATAGTTTCCAGTTATTAAGTTCAAAAAGAACCATTTCAAGAGCAAAAATTGGCTTTGAAACTTGGTTACTTTTATTCTCCTTAAGCACAAAATAAATTCCTCCATCAAATTCAATTTTGTAGTGTCTTTGCCTTGCAACTTCTCAGGTATGTGTTCCATATCCTATTCTATTCTTGGGTTTGCTTCTATTTGTGCAATTTAGTTGCTTTAAATGCCCGAAGTGGTTGTGAATGTTATTATCTTAAAGGGTGAATACGGTATTTATATTGTAATTCTAGGGTGAGGATGAATGAGGGTGATGAAGGTTGTTGGTTTACGGTTGTTGAGTTGAAAATTTTCCCCAATGGGGTGTGATAATGGAGGAACAAAAAGGTGTGAGCACCTGTTCGCTGGAAGGTCTGAACAAAAATTTTCCTGGCAAAAAGATGACCCTCGCGATCGCGATGCCCAATCCTGCGATCGCGAGGAACAAATTTTCTAAACTTTGCGATCGTGATGCCCAATCTCGCTATTGTGATGAATTGAATTTCTAAAAAAAATATTTTGGTCTTCACAATCGCGATAAAAAATCCCATGATTGCGATGACCAGTTCTGGCAGTCCATAAAATAGTAGCTTTGCCCACCTTTGTTCAGGATCAGTTTGCCTCATTTCTTTGGCCTAATCATGCCCCAACACATTGTTTTACATGCCTATAATAGTGTTTGACATTTTTCTTCCTCGTGTTGGTACTTAAAGCTTGAAAATGGCTCTGGCATCGAACAAAATTGAACAAGATGATGCCAACCAAGTGGCCGAAGAGGAATATTTCGACCAAGGCACTTTCGTCTCCCTCAGATGCTCCCAATTATATGATCATCATTTGACAAAACCCATCACAAGGGAGTGGGACATTATGTTAGATGGTTTGGAAGATTAATGGGCTGACTTCCATGTTAATTTGGTCACAAATAGGTGGATATGCTCCACTGCTGAGCCTATCAAGGCAATCTTTGTTGTGGTCTGTGAATTTTATGCTAATGCAGCCGAGACAGACTTTGCTAATGACTTGGTTGTCATGGTTCGAGGCAAGCTGGTGCGATTTGATCTGGAGTTGATCAATGCCTACTACAACCTCCCAAATATTGAAAATGCTATATTCAAAGCACGGGCCAAATAATTGGGAACTGATTGGTCTATGCAACACTTACATGAGGGCACGATCCAACAATGGATAGCCTTGAATATGAGGATTGAGTCCTCTGAGTTCACCCTTGAGGCCCGCACTTGGTAGTCTATCATGTGTGCCTAAATTATGCCTTCCAAGAATGAATCAGATGTGACAATTGAAAAAATGGTGGTTATTTGTGCTATGATGTAGGGCCTCTCTGTGAATTTGGGGCAATTGATTCTCCAAAAGATTCAACAAGTGGTTCTTGAAGGTAGCGAAAGGTGTTTTTTCCCTTTATTGATTACGTACTTATGCTACCAAGCCGAGGTTGCAAAGAGGGATGGAGAAAATGAGAGAAAGCCCGAAAAGATGATTCACCCATTGAAGAAGAGAGGATCCAGGCAAGCATCGAAGAAAAGGATGATCGATGTGGCCTCACTATCCTTTTGTCTATTCTCCGGATCCAGTGAGGCACTTAAGTCAGCTGCTGCTGCTGAGGCTATTGGTCCACTCAGGATTAGGCCTCCAACACTACGCCATATCTCCAACCAAGTCTATGGCATGGATGCCTAGATTTTCAAGATTGTAGTGGGTCTACCTTCAGGTCCGAGAGAGAGTTCCACCACACCAGCATCTGGTTCTTCATCCTCTACTACTCTTAGTGGCCCTACACTAGCTAGTGTAGCAAGCCAACAACAACATATCAAGGAGAGGTTAGCAATGGTGGAGAGGTGACAGAAAAAGCAGTGGGACCATGATAGGAAGCAAAGAAAATTCCTCACGAAGATGATAAACACTTTGAAGAAGCAATGTGGATCGGAGGCGAAGGATGATACTGATGAGGTAGATTGGGTCCTTTCTGGGCCTAGAAGTTCTGGTTCTGATGACACTCTCAAGGGAGCCCCCTCAAACTTATATTTTGTTTTGATGCAGAGAGGGAACTGCAATATTTTAATTGGGAGTGGCATGTTGGACCACACTTTATCTAGCTTGCTTTATGATAAATGGTGAAATTACCACTTATTTACATCTCTTTTCTTAGTCTTTAGCATCCTATAATGGGAAAATGAGACCACTTATTGATTGTTTTGATCGATTTCAGGTGATTCTAATTCATGTAGAGACTACAGAGCAATTTGAACAAAAGAAGCTAAAAATGAGCTAAAGAGAGGAATAAGACTTAGATGCCATAAATGCAGCCAAAGTACCGCAAATTCAGAAGTCAACCACTGGTCAACAAGTGCAAATACGGCCAAAAGACTACAAATGTAGAAGTCAATAGACAGTCAACATGCCGCAAATGCGGATAATGCTCATCAAAGGTAATACTGCAATTGCAGAAATTCTTTTGCAATTGTGGAGAATAGGCTCAGCTAGGACCAAATCAGTTTTTTCACACTTTTGGAAACCCCATTCCAGATAAAACACTTCTCATCCATTTTTGAAGCGATCTTTGGAAATTTTCACAACTTTTGGCATGCTTGGAGAGAAAGTTCATCAACCTACACCATTGGAGTGAAGAATTGGATGATTCTATTGTAAAATCTAACATTCCATTCTTTAATTCTTGTTCTTAATTGATAATTTGTAGGAGAAAGTGTTGAATTTAGATTTGGGTTTTGTATTAGAGATAATACTTAATTTGGGTATTTGAATTCTTATCTTGTTCTTTCTCTTGATTAAATTGTGTGGGTCTATTGAATCTTTCATGCTTTAACAATATAGTTAATGGTTGCAAACATTGGCTTAGCATAATAATTGTGTTCTTGCTTGAGAGAGAAGATATTCAATTTGGTGAAGGTTCAATAGTGGGGATTTGGGGTTTCCACTCTAGATAAAGGCTAGAGATAGTTTTATTGCCGGAAACTCCCATCTAAGAGTTGGGGCTAGAGATAGCCCAACTTACCCAAGTTTAATTTGTTGGTTTATTTCTTACTCGCGGAGGTTCGAGAGAACACACAATATATATGCTTGATAGGTTGAAAAATGGTTGAGCATACTCTTGACCAAGGCTACTGATGCGTTAATTGGGTGTAAGTCTTGTGAATTGAATTCTCATTCCCAATTCTCCCTTTTTATCCTTGCTTCGTGAAAGCAAGGTGAAAGTCATTGATCAAATATATCTTTTTATTTGACTTTCTTTTATTCTTTGTTTTAGTTTAAACTCCTTAATGGATATCTTTTCCTTTTTACTCCTTGAACTTCATTAAGTTGCTTTTATTCTTTATTAGCTCAATCACGATTACATTATTCTCTATGGGATCAACCCCGACTCCTGTCGAGAATATAAATTTGTTTTGCTTAACGATCGTTGTTACCTCCATCATGGTGAGTACCTTTGAGCATTATAAAAAATGGCGTAGTTGCCGGGGAACAATTTGGCATATTGAGTTAGTTTAGAATTTTATTTTATTTATTCTAGTTCAAATTTATAAATATTTATTTTTATTTTTCTTAGATTTATTTTGATAATTGGTTGTATGGCATCTCTAAATATTAGAAGTGTTGGTGATTACAATCTTTATTATAATGATCCTTGTTGTTATTGTGGAGTACCCCAATAACAGGGGGAGGTATTTACCTTCTCGCTCCTATGATAGGTGTAATTTCCATTTGTGTGGTGGTCGTGATGGACATTGAAGCAATTGCCCTAATGACCGTCCTCCTCCCCCTCTTATGCCAATAATGTTGCTAGTGGTGCTTGTGATCTTAATAGGAACCATAACTTAGCAAGTGAAGAAGGTATATGTGCCAAGATAAAATCTTTCTTAGCCAAGTAAGATAGAATAGAGGAGAACTCGAACTCCATAAAGCAAGACCTCTTGGATGCTAAAGTTCAGGAAGAAGAGCAGAGAAATAGTGCTACGCAACCCATGGTTGATTTATTTACCCCTCTAGATAAAGTTGGTAAAGAAGGTACCCACCCAGAAGGTATATAGGCCATGCTCCACACTATCTTGGTTGTGGTAGATATCCTAGATGAGGGTTTGAACTCCATAAAGCAAGGCTTTGTGGACACGAGGGCGAAGGAAGAAGAGGAGAGAAATCGTGCCACACAATCCATGGCGGATTTTTCCACTCCTCTTGGTCAAATTGAAGAAGAAGCCCTTTCAAGCTGCACAAATGAACATGTCTCAAACATTGAGCTCAATCAAATTCACTTTGGGGATGATTATGATGACTTGAAAAATATGGAATAGCCCGAGAGTGAGTTCGTACAGGTAGTACTTGAACCCCAACATGAGAAAAAACTTGTATTAGGTGAGATTATGTGTCACTCCCCGAGACTACCCTCTAGGCGTAACATGAGACCCAGGACCACAAGTGCCCCAAGATAACCCTTGGTCATAGCATACTCAGATAAATAAAAGAACATAGCGGAAGCATACTAAATGAAGATAGGAAACCATATCTGAATAGAAGCAAGTTCTAAGGAATACCAAATCCAAAAACACGAAATACAAGTCTAGCTATGTCTGAAGCCTCTAAACTGTCATAAAGGATTGATGGGCAAGACCCTAACTAACTCAGAAACATGAAAGAAATACATAATACAAATAAGTCTAGCACTAGCCTTCGGGTAATGAGGACTCACCAACAGGAACTGGATCTCCAAAGGTATCTAGCCACGAGTCTTAGGGAAGAAGCCTGTATCTGCATCATCAAAGGATGCAGTACGAGAATATGCATTAGTACTATAGGATGTACTGAGTATGTGAGATATGCATAAATAAGGTAAAAACATGCTTGAAACATAATTGAAATTGAGACAATGCACAAAAGAGAAGTCATAAGAAATATCATAATTTAAGCATAAGAGAGGAGATAACGTAGCATAAGACTTAAAAACAATCATAGAGTGATTTCTTATAACCGACAATAGACCATGTGAGCTACATGTAATCTAACTATATAACCCTAGTTAGCAAAGCATCCACAAACCCTGCCAAGGTACAAGACACCATAATCCAACTATATAACCCTAGTTGGAAATGTTGCCCTATGCCCCGCTAAGTCAAGGGCACCATAATATCATAAAATGGAACCACATTCATAAACTCATCGGGAGATACATAACATACGATGGGAACGTAGTTTTGCACTCAGGATATCTAGAACCCTCATCGCTCGGTGCTAAATACTACTCCCAAAACATACATAAAGCTTATATATTACTTGTGACATATCTAATGCCAAAATTGTTTGAAAATCATAAGGACATATACGATGTCATGCAATTCTCATATCATAATCTTAAAACATAGCATAGCCATAATTCAAATCATACTTTTCTTTCTAAATTCAGAGCTGAAGAATTAGGCATACAATTTCATAATGCTTGAGGTCATGTTATCTAAACATGCCATTTGTTACTTGAAACATGCAATTTAAAGGAATCATGCTAGAAATCATTCTTTATGCATGGGGTTTTAAAAACACTTAAGGAATTTTAAATAAAACATGGGTAATGAATGAGAAACCATGAATTGATGCTTTAAAACTGAATACATAAGTTTCCCCCAATTTAGGTAAGAACCCTAATTTCATAAATTCATAAATCAAAGTAAAACTTAGGGGTATTCCCTTATTCAATACCCACATACCTTATTAAATCTTGGTTTGCTAGATTGAAAAGGAAGAGGAGACATGAAGATGGAGGTTCTTGCTTGGAGCTTGAGACTTGGAGAAGAGGAACTCTTTCTTCTCTAGAATAGAATGACTTAGAATGAGAAGAGCTTAGACTATTAGGGGATAAAACCTTACTAAAAATGTCAAAAATTACCTCACTTAAGAGTTAAAGAATAGGGGAAAATACTAAATTACACCTGACTTAAATAAAAAGCTGCATGAATTTGTCGCCTCACAGGCTGCCTGATGGGCGTCACACCTACGATGGCCCATCGTCCAAGGCATTTGACGAGCTGTCTAAAACTCCAAGGGGTTCTGGAGGGTTTTAACGACACGCTCCCATGGGCCTCCACAATTATGATGCTCGTGGTGACGCCCATCTGAGCAGAGGACACATGGGGAAACGTTGCTTGAAGATCCCGATGTTTGGTTCCCACGGGCTATCGCACCTGTAATGCCCATCATGACTACCTATCGGGCTCGAGGAATGTGGCTCAATAGCCACTAGCCGCTTCCCACGACGCGCCCCATGGCCTGTCGAAGCTCTGACGCTCGTGGTGACCAACAATTGTAGAATTTTCTAGGTTCTAAGTTTTACAACTGATTCAAATTTTGGGGTGTTACAATATCTCCACTTTGGGATCATTTGCCCTCGAATGAAGACTAATTAAGTAAAACTGGAAAGAAAACAGCCCAACCAACAAACAAAATATAAAACTCAAGGATAAACATGAAAACTGAGCTTTCCAACTTAAAACATGATTGAACTAACTTCAAAAAACATGAATGCATGCTAGGATCATAAGGGAAGCTAATAGAATAGGATCATAGGGACATACTAATGAGGAAACTATTACCTCAAGCTAAAACATGATTGAAAGGAAAGAGATGAGGGTGCTTGGCTTTCATGGCTGCTTCCGCTTCCCAAGTAGCTCCCTCAACTGGTTGATTCTCCAAAGGACCTACACCAAAGCGACTTCTTTGTTTCTCAACCTCTGAATTTGACGAGAAAGAATATCCATGAGAACATCCTCATAAGTAAGGGTATCCTTCACACTCACATGATCCAAAGGAACAATCAAGGTCGAATCACCAACACACTTCTTCAACAAGAAAACATGGAAAACTGGATGAACCTCTTCTAAATCTGATGGCAAATCCAACTCATAAGCAGCACTACCAACTGTCCTCAGAATCTGATAAGTACCTACATAGCAGGGACTATACTTCTCTTTCTTGCCAAATCTCATCACACCCTTCATGGGTGACACTTTCAGAAATACCCAATCATCAACCTCAAACTCCAACTCCCTTCTCCTCATAGTGTATATGATTTTTGTCAACTTCGAGCGGTTTTCAACCTTTCAACCTACTTCAAAGTAACCAATAGGAGATCTACATATCTGCCCATAAAGTTCCTCATAAGGAGCCATTTGGATGCTAGAATGGAAACTGTTGTTGTAGGAAAACTCGATAAGAGATAAGTGATCATCCCAATTACCTTTGAAATCAATCAAACAAGTTCTCAAAATATCCTCCAAAGTCTGAATAGTATGCTCTGCGTGGCCATCCATCTGTGGGTGAAAAGTTGTCCTAAGCATTACTTGAGTATCAAGACCTTTCTAAAATGAATTCAAAAATTGGGATGTAAACTAAGTACCCCTATCATAAATGATAGACAATGGAACACCATGCAATCTGACTATCTCCCAAAAGTAGATTCTGGCATAATTATCTGCTGAATCTGTAGTCTTAACAGCCAAGAAGTGGGATGACTTGGTCATCCTGTCAACAATCACCCAAATCGAATCATGTTATATACGAGTACGAGGAATCCCAGTAATGAAAGTCCATATAGATCGTTTCCTACTTCTAAGTAGGAAGATCAATATCCTGAGTCATACCACCTGGTCGCTAATGCTCTACCTTCACTTGTAGATAGTTGGGACACTTAGCCACAAAACCTGTTATGTCCCTTTTCATGCCATTCCACTAATAGACTTCCCGTAGGTCACAGTACTTCTTGGTCGCACCGAGGTGAATAGAATACCTGGAGCTATGAGCCTCTATCAAAATCTATGTCTCAACCCATATATGTCAGAAACACACAATCGACCCTCATATCTAAGAACACTATCTCCCACTTAGGAGAAAACCTCTACCTTTTGCTAATGGACTGCACCCTTCAGCTGGTGCAAAATAGGATCACTATCTTGCTTTTCTTTCACTTCAGCTACAAAAAATGATTCAGAATCATTGTGAACAATAACACCACCTTTTGTCAAATCCATAAGGCGAACTCCTAATCAAGCAAGTAGATGAATATCCTTGGCCAATTCCTTCTTTCTATCCTCAACTGATGGCACACTACCCAGAGATAGCCTACTAAGTACATCCGCAACGACATTGGCCTTACCCAGATGGTAAAGCACACTCATATCATAATCTTTAAGATGCTCAAGCTATCTCCTTTGATGAAGATTCAATTCCTTTTAAGTGAAAACATACTAAAGACTCTTATGATTGGTGAATACATCCACGTGAACACCATACAAGTAGTGTCTCAAAATCATCAATGAAAAAACCACGGCCGCTAACTCAAGATCATGAGTAGGGTAGTTTTTCTCATGACTCTTAAGTTGTCTAGAAGCATAAGAGATCACCTTACCATGTTACATCAACAAACAACCCAAACCAATCCTAGAAGGATCACAATACACAACGAATTTATCTAGGACCTCGGGTAGAGCCAACACTGGAGCTGTGGTCAATCTAGTCTTCAATTCCTAGAAGTTCTTCTCACATAGATCAGACCACTTAGATTTAACCTTCTTCTGAGTCAACCGAGTCAATGGGGAAGTAATGGAAGAAAACCCTTCCACAAATCTCCTATAGTACCCAGCTAAACCTAAAATGCTCCTAATATTTGATAGGGAAGTGGGTCTAGGCTAGTTCTTTACTGCCTCAATCTTTTGAGAATCAACTCAAATTCTGTCTCTAGTCACAATATGACCAAGAAAAGCAACATACAACATCCAAAACTCGCATTTGCTAAACTTAGCAAATAACTGTCGATCCTTGAGAGTTTTCAACACAACTCTCAAATGGTCTGCATGATCCTCTTTAATATGACAATAAATAAGAATATCATCAATAAAAACAATCACAAACATATCTAAATACTGTTTGAACACATGGTTCATCAAATCCATAAGAGCTGTAGGAGCATTCATTATAACAAAATACATAACCACAAATTCATAATGACCATATTGAGTTCTGAAGGCTGTCTCCAGGATGTCACACTCTCAATCATGGAGCTGATGATAACCAGATCTAAGGTCGATGTTAGAGAAGTAACTGGCACCCTGAAGTTGATTGAACAAGTCATCAATCCTAGGTAGGGGATACTTATTCTTGATTATGACCTTGTTCAACTGATGGTAGTCAAAACACATTCTGAGAGAACTATTTTTCTTTCACACAAATAAGACTAGAGCACCCCATGGTGAGATGTTGGGTCGAATGAAACCCCTATCAAGGAGGTCTTTCAACTGATCCTTTAATTCCTTAAGCTCCACAGGAGCCACTCTATAGGGTGGAATAAAGATAGGATGCGTATCTAGAAGAAGATCTATTCCAAAGTCGATCTCCCGCTTGGGAAGGACTTCACGAAAATCTTTGGGAAACACTTTTGGAAACTCATTCACAACATGAACTGACTGGAGAGATGGGGTTTCAGACTCCCTAACCAGAACTCAAACTTTATGATAAACATAACCCTTAGAAATTATGTTCCTAGCCTTAAGATAAGATATGAAGCGACCCTTCTAGGATTGAGGACTACCTTGCCACTCTAAGACATGTTCTTTTGAGAACTTGAAATAGACGAATTGGGTACGACAATAAACCGAGGCATGTTCACAGCCAATTCATAACAAGAATAACATCAAAGTCAGTCATCTCCAACTCTACTAGATTTGCTGAAGTGACTCTATGAACGACTGAGATAGGGAAATTTCGATAAATTCTTTTTGCTAGGACTGACTCACCAACAGAAGTAGAAACAAAAAGGGTTCTAATAGTTGTACAAGACTAATCTCAAACTTGCAAGCAACATACAAGGTTACAAAAGATAAGGAGGCACTAGGATCTAATAATGCATACACATCAAGAGAGAAGACTTTAAACATACTAGTAACAACATCCAGTGAACTCTCCTGGTCCAAGCGAGAGGATATGGAATAAAGGCAGTTCTGGCACAAACCATTAAAATTAGAAGAAGTGCCTTGCTGGGCCTTGTCAACCTCTTGGGGCTGCTGGGGCAGACTGAGTCCTACTACCTCCCTGTCCCTTCTTAGCTGAAGGGCAATCTTTAGTCTTGTGTCCAACTTGACCACACCAAAAGCTTCCACTTGAACCAGCTAAACACTCACCAGGATGATTCCTACCACATTTGTTGTAAGAAGGGTAAGGGGTCTCCTTTGCAACAGTCCTTTGCGAATAGGAACCAGTACCTCTATTCGTCTGATCATGACGAGGCCTGGGGGCCTGGGTAGGAGCACTAGCTAAAAAATGAATGGGTCCTGATGATTTCTTCTGAAATGAAGAGCGATGTTCGCCTCCGGACTTCTGATGGCCAAAACCTAAACTCTCTGATCTAACCCTTTTGTTCTCCCTAGCTATCTCCCTCAACTTGTCTCCCGCAATCTCATTGGAATAATTCATAAGTCGAGAAATATCCATGTCACCCAAAAGCATCATGGACCTACACTCTTTCTTTAACAAATTTGATACTCCATAAACGTACTTACTCATCTCATCTCACAGGTCAGTCACCATGGAAGGAGCATACCTAGAAAGCTAGGTGAACTTCAATCTGTACTCCTGAACCATCATAGAACCTTGCCTTAAATTCATGAACTCTTTGGCCTTAGATAGCCTCAACTCCCTCGTAAAGAACCAGTCAAGAAAGCCCTCTCAAAGCATTCCCACGTCATAGGGACCACATCCCTATTCCTAGCATTCCTCTATTGAGTGAACCAAATATGAGGCATGTCCTTGATTTGCTAGGAAGCTAGCTCAATACCATCAAACCACCCACTTGCATTACACCAAAGATCTTCGTTATCTCATCCAAGAAATTTTGCGAATCTTTACCTACTTTTGAACCCTAAATCTCAGGTAGGTTCATGCAAATGAAGTCTCGGACTCGAGCTTCAACCCCACCTTGGGGTGGATAGGGATAAGAGCCTTCTTATTATCCTGAGCATACATAGTTTGAGCTAGCATATGAATAGAATTCGTTAACTCTGCATTTGTGAACTCGAGGTCTGGAATCGGGGGGTCAACATTTCGGGTGGCTCGACAAGGCATGTCACAGCGAGGAGGTATAATCATAAACACATAAAGAATTGATTAGAGGATTAATAGAGTTAAACTCTATCGCACCATATTGAGCATGAAAGAAGTGAAGTTTTTCCTAAGGCACCTCGTATCTTCCCTCTCATAAGTGTGGCACACTTCCCACACATAAAAGAGACTCTACTCGATGTGGCTTTCAAACACCCTAGGACTCTTGAACCTGAGGCTTTGATACGAAGTTTTTCAAGCCCAGAAACTACCCTCTAGGCCAAACATGGGATCTAGGACCACAAGTGCCCCAAGTTAACCCTTGGTCATGGCATACTCAAATGAATACAAGAACATAGGGGAAGCATACTAAATGAAGATAGGAAACTATATCTAAATAGAAGCAAGTTCTAACGAATAACAAATCCAAAAACACGGAGTACAAGTGTAGCTATGTATGAAGCCTCTAAACTATCATAAAGAGTTGAGAGATAAGACCCCAACTAACTCATAAATCTGAAAGAAAGACATGATAGAAATAAGTCTAGCACTAGCCCTCGGATACTGAGGACTCACCAATAGGAATTGGATCTCCAGTGATATCTAGCCACGAGTCTGAGGGAATGAGCCTATATCTGCATTATCAAAGGATGCAGCATGAGAATATGCATCAGTATTACAGGATGTACCGAGCATGTGAGATATGCATAATTAAGGTAAAACATGCTTGAAACATAATTAAAACTGAGATCGTGCACAAAAGAGAAGTCATAAGGAATAATATAATTTAATCATAAGATAGGAGATAACATAGCATAAGACTTAAAAACATTCATACGAGAGTTTCTTATAACTGACAGTAGACCATGTGAGCTACATGTAATCTAACTATATAATCCTAGTTACCAAAGATGACCCAAACCCTACAAAGGTACAGGACACCATAATACAACTATATAACCCTAGTTGGCAAAGCTGCCTTATGCCCCGCTAAGGCAAGGGCACCATAATATCATAGCATGGAACCACATTAATAAGCCCATCAGGCGATACATAACATATGATGGCAACATAGTTTTGGACTTGGGTTATCTAGAATCCTTATCACTCGTTGCTAAATACTACTCCCAAAACATACATATAGGTCATATAATACTTGTGACTTATCTAATGCAAAAACTATTTTAAAAGCATAAGGACATATTTGATGTCATGCAATTCTCATATCATAAGTCTTAAAATTTAGCATAGCCATAATTCAAATCATACTTTTCTTTACAAATTCATATCTTGAAGAATTAGGCATGCAATTTCATAATACTTGAGGTCATGTTATCTAAATATGTCAATTGTTACTTGAAACATACAATTTAAAAAAATCATCCTAGAAATCATTCTTTATGCATGGGCTTTTGAAAACACTAAAGGAATTTTAAATAAAACATTAATGAATGAGAAACCATGAATTTATGCTTTAAAACTAAATACATAAGTTTTCCCCAATTTGGGTAAGAATCCTAGCTTCATAAATTTATAAATAAAATTAAAACTTGGGGGTTTTGGGCATAAGGGTGAAAGGAATCCCTTAGAATACCCACATACCTTATTGAAGCTTGCTATGCTATATTGAAAAGGAAGAGGAGACTTGAAGATGGAGGCTCTTGCTTGGAGCTTGAGACTTGGAGAAGAGGAACTCTTTCTTCTTTTAGAACAGAATGGCTTAGAATGAGAAGAGCTTAGACTATTAGAGGATAAAATCCTACTAAAAATGGGCAAAAAGACCCCACTCAAGAGTTAAAGAATAGGGGAAAAGACTAAATTACCCTTGACTTAAAATAAAAAGATGCAGGAATTTATTGCCTCACGGGATGCCCGACGGCCGTCACACCCATGATGACCCATCGGCCAAGGCATCAGATGAGCTGTCTAAAACTCTAGGGGGTACTGGAGGGTTTTGACGACATGATCCTATGGGCCGCCACAACTACGATTCCCGTGGTGATGCCCGTCTGAGCAGAGGATACCTGAGGGAAAAGCTACTAGAAGATCTCGATGATGGGTTCCCATAAGCCGTCACACCCGCAACGACCATCGTGACCACCCGTTGAGCTGGAGAAGTATGGATCAATAGCCACTGGCTGCTTCCCACGGCGTTCCGCGTGGCCCGTCGGAGCTCTGACACCCGTGGCGACTGCCCGTTGCAACAAACAGTTGCAGAATTTTCTGGGTACTAAGTTTGACAGCTTATTCAAATTTTGAGGTGTTAAGTTGTAAGAAAAGAATGGGTGTTAAATCGATCTCACCAACTTGAAGCCTATGGGAAATAATGTGAAAAAATTCTACCAATGTTTGAGATATTGTTAAAAAGGCATGCCAAGAGAAGTCAAAGAGAAGGGTTACTTGAAATTGCTATCCGGAATTTGAACACTGAGGTGAATTCTCTTGTTGAAATATGCACAATCGTGGGTAGTAGTTTGGAGTTATTCCCTATTAAAGAGGAGGACACAAGGGATGATCATGAATTGAAAGGGTTGTGGCAACCAACCACCCCAAATTTGAATCATGGTGCCAAACCCAAATGAATGATAGTAGAGTTGCAAGGCAAAGTCCAACGTGTCATTTCTAAAGATTCTAATTGATTCAAAAGTGAGAATGTTATGAATAAGGTAATTTGAAGGTGGAGATACCCAAATCTCACTCCAACCACTTTTCAACCTTAAGTTTGGTTGAATGGATGAATGTCAAAGTAATCAAGCTTTTGGATAACCTTGGAAGGAGGATGGATCGAGGTTTATCCGGTTTTATAATTTTCATGGATAGAAGGCAAATCACTCTTCCTCACTTGAAGGAGAAAAAATGGAAAATGTGACACCAATAAAATGGCCTTCTCATGTTCTCACCTTCACCCCGTGGCTATCATCGAAAGTTTGATTCAAATTTGTGTCGAAGGTTCAAATCCTCAAAGTGGAGATCTAAATGGTGACATATCTTGCGTCACGCCGCGACATTAAATTGAGCGCTTGGTGGGAGGCAATCCATCATTTGAAAACTATTTCATTATGTTTTACTTCACTTTTGGTTTTTTTTATATGTTTTAGGTGTCCCAAGAAAGGAGAAAAGGACCCAAGTGTTGAGAACCACCAAAAAACATCTAATAACCATGCGTTTTGCACTTTGAAGTATGCCCATCGCACCTGCTCTTGCACGAGCAACCAGTGAGTTGCACAAAAGTTGAAAAATCTTGAGAAAATGCTCAGCTGCAGAGTATGGAATTGTGAAGAATTACCAAAAGAGTGGCAAATCCACATTTGTGGAGCGGGACCGCATTTGCGGTAGTCCGCATTTGCAGACCATTTGAACAGAAAAGTGGAAATGTTGCTTTTGTAGCTATTACACCGCATTTGTGATGGACCAAAATTGAGGAAATATTACCGAAATAAGTGACCTTTCAGTACTTTTCAAGAATAAATCCTAAATTGAAAGCAAAAAAGCTAAGGTTGGTTGATTCTCTAAAATAAGGGTCAGTTTCTT
The DNA here is from genome assembly GCA_003996215.1 of Jaltomata sinuosa. Classification (NCBI taxonomy): domain Eukaryota; kingdom Viridiplantae; phylum Streptophyta; class Magnoliopsida; order Solanales; family Solanaceae; genus Jaltomata; species Jaltomata sinuosa. The sequence continues at coordinate 279,206 of QJPP01002254.1, forward strand.
TTTTCTCTTCCATTCATTAAGAAGAGCAACACCAAGATCCACTTATCTCTACAAGGATCGAGGTATGAAAAGCTAAACCTCTTCTCCCTTTGAGTCTTGTAAGATCTTCCCTCCCTCTTCCTAGTTCATCTTAACTTTTAGGACTCAGGTTGTGTAACTAGATGAGCTTGAATATGTGGTGTACTTGTTATTTATTGGGTGAAGTTGGCTTTAAGAGTGAGTGTGTTTTGATTATAAATGTGGGGAAGGCTAAGCACCTATCTCATACTCCATATGGTAGTAACCATTTGTGCTTACAAAGTGTTCGATGAATTGCCCAAATGAAATTCTTAGTTGGATTCGCGAATTTTTCATGATTAGATAATGTTTGTGTGGAGTATTTCATGATTTGGCATGTAAAAAAAGAGTTGGTGATTTATTTTGGGATTGTTTAAAATGATTTCCATATTTGGTCATCTTGGGGAAGACGAGTCTACTTTTGCGGAAAAGTCTCGCAATTATCAACCACTACATTTATGGACTTTGACCATATTTGTGGTACCCGAGCGACCTGCCAAGTGCCGCATGTATGGCAGTTTCTTGAAAATGTCGACAACCGCATTTGTGGACTCCAACCGCAATTGCAGTACCTGAGACCAAAAATTTTCAGGTCCAAAAATAGTAAACCTCCCTAGAGCATTCTAATTGATGCTTAACTCATTTCTTTGGTTTCGATAGACTACAAAGCATTGTATTCTATTGCTATTATTGATTATTCATGCTTGTGTGACCTTTTCAGGGGTAAAAAGTCAACATGGTTGCCAACCTCAATGATGCACCACTAGAATATGATCTACTCAATGATGAGGAGTTTGATCAGGTTTGATTCATGTCACCTAAATGTCAGATACGATACTACTGTGACTTGACAAAGAAAAATCTACTCCCCAAAAAGGGAATTTGTCTTGATAAGGTCTCCATGATTTTTCCTGAGTTCTATTATCGACTGGAGACTGTCGGTTGGATGTATATTGCACCGAAGCCATGCAAGGCTAATGAGCAATTGGTCTGAGAGTTCTATGCAAATCTCAAGGTCATGAAAATATCGACGTCGATTATCAAAATAAGAGGCAAAATGGTTGACTTTGGAGCGTCATTGATCAATGGGTTCTATAGATTGCAAGATCATAACCCTGCCTTTGTCAAAGTAAAAGATTATGCGCCATGGATATCGTTGGTTTAAAAGTTGTGTCCCGACAAAAATGTACCTTGGGCCATCACAAAAAAAGGCATCACTTCATAGGAATTCACAGATGAAGCAAAGAACTGGCTATCTATCATCTGCAGCTGAGTCTCTCTATGCGAGAATGTGTACGATATACGATTACTGAGAGCTAAAATGATTTCTTGCATCCTTAATGACATTCCTGTGAATGTTGGCCATATGATCATCTGCGAACTCAAGGAGTATTTGATGCAACATAGCCCAACTCTCATGTTCCTATATCTTATTACCAAATTGTGTAAAATGGTTTAGGTAGATGAGTACCCAACTGACAATTGGGTTACTCTATCAAGACACATATTTACATTGAAAAAGCATAGAGAAGGAATGGGTTTCAAGAGCAATAAGAGAAAGATTGATCCAGAAACATTATTTCATGCCATTTCTAGTAGCTTAAGAGAGATGGGCCCATTTAAAGTAATGACCGATGAGTTGAAGCATATTCGACAGATGGTGAGTGGAATTCCTCAAGGACCGGGTGAGTCATCAAAGGGGCCTATTTCATTTGTGACAAAGAAAACCTTTGACAAATATCTTGAAGATCAAAAGAAGCAGAGTGCCCATCTTGCTAAGCTTGAAAGATCATACACTGATTTGGCCAAGTCCCAGGGAGAGATTCATGACTCGCACACAAAGATTCTAAAATGGGAAAGGAAGAGAGATAAGTTCTTTACTCTTACGAGGAAGGGTGTGAAAGGATTATGGAAGGTTATGAATCCCAAGATCACTTCCATCTTCTAAGAGGAGTGATGAGGATGACACCCTAGCACAGTGGTCTGAAGAGGATACAGATGGTCATAGAGATGATGATGATAACACTGAGAGTGATGACAGTGCATGAGGCAGTTTCACAGAGCCCCTTCCACCATTTTACCTTGTTTTGCTTAGTTGCATTGGGGATATTGCAGAATGTTTAGTTGGGGGTGGGCATTTGGATGTTAATTATTTTTGTTTTAGATACTCTTGTTCAGTGCCCTAGCCGTATTCAGTTTGGATATTATGTTTTCACCCTTGTTAGGTCTTATATTATTGAAACCTTGTTAGAATAGCCGTTTGTGTTACTTCTTTATTCGTAGCTTCTTTATATTCTTTTATATAGTATTTTGGATTGGTGTTTTGAGCCTGGGGAAGTCTAAGTACCTGGTAGGATAGACCAAACTTGCCATAGTTGGTATGTGTGAATCGACGTTACATGTGTGTTGAGATCTTTATGTTGGTGAATCCTGAGTAGCCATATCAATTTGGATAGATGATTTGGTCCAATGATAGATTGAGTGACATCATTCTTAAGGGAAAATCATCATCTTTTGAGATAATTATAGAGTGATTTGTTTGGTACTAATAGATTTAGTCTTGCATATGAATTGAGTTGAAATAAGCATACCCCTCGAAAAACATTGGTAAATAGTGAAAGACAAAGAATGATGGAGGTGACAATGCCTCTAACCTTTTTGTGACTTTTGACTCATTAGTGACTGATCCCGGATTTTGAGCCTACATTGACCTTTTTTATTGTTTAGCCTAATCACCTTCCCTGATTCTTATATGAACATTTAGTTTGGCCCTGGTCCCTCCTTGGACATTGTGTACCTCAACTTAGGCAAATCGCCTAAGTTGAGGGTGGCTACTGTAGAGGTGAGTAAGAAGTGAAGGTATGAATAGAAGAGGTTAGAGATAAAAAGGAGAAATAACGGGTGCGATGTCTATGTTAAAAAGAAAGAAAAAGAAAAAGAAAAGAAAGAAAAATAAAATATGAGAAAATAGTTGAGTTTGAAACAAAAGACGCACCCGTCACTTGTTGAAATAAAAAGGGAGAAAAGGGAGGAAAGAAGTAGAGTTGGTATGATAAGTGGAAGCAACATAGCGTAGTGTCAAGGAATGCTTAGTCACTAATGTCTTATATCTACCATACCTATCCCCGAGCCTACATTACAAGCCAAGTAAAGTCCTATAGTGATCCTAATCAAATTGTCGAAAAGCCAAGGCGTAGAAAATAAGGGAAAGTCTATGGTATTGTGCACTAATTGCTTGAATTTCATTGTGAGCGTGAGTGCTTATCTCAGTCTCGAAAATATAACTGTGTTAGTAAGTGAATGGGACTTCTTTTTGGTGAGGGCACTAGAGCAATGTTGACTACTACTTATTGGTGTGAGTCTCACATGTGTATGCTAGATCATCTATTTATAACATAATGACGTCCATGGATCCTTTTTGTGTTGTCTTGATGAACGGAACATATTCACTGGTTTTCTATTGAAAAAGAAGGGGGTTACTTGTTGTGCATTGAATTTCTATATCATCTGACTGCCATAGTTCCTAGTTTTATTTTGCTTAAGCATCGTTTAGTTTTATTTTGGTTTGTTTCTTGAGGACAAGCAAAGATTCTAAGTTGAGGGTGTTGATGTGTCGGGATTTGACAACACTTTTGATGCTTAAAACAAGGGTTTTTGGGAGTTCTTGAGTACATTTTGTTAGATTTGATGTCGTTTGTTAAGTGTGCAGGGACAAAGTAGGAAACAGATACAAGTACCAAAAATTTGCAGTTTCTGGGAAAAAGATAGGCCACCATGGGCAACACACCTATGACGGCCCATGGGGCAGGCTGCTAGATTGAGACAACAAAAATTTGCCAAGGCAATAGGCTCCGACTGGCTAGCACAACGCCCATGGAAGTCATGACAGGACATCACCTTGCCCGTTGATATGCTCCAAGGAGATGTCAAAAAGTCCAAGGAAGGGCGACGGGAAACACGACCCCCGTGACAACCCCAATGGCCCATTACTGATACCCATGGAAACTAGGAAGGAGAGCTGGAAAAGAGATAAGTCAGGCGATGTGAGGATCACGATTGCCTCAGCCCGTGAGATTGTGGTAGCAAGATTTCCTGAAGAAGTAAATAAAGTCGATGGGCACCTCGACACCCATCGTACCAGCGATAGCCCGTGAGGCGTCCAATCAGACCTGTCTCGTCCAGCTTCTCCCAGTTTTATTAGGATTTGGTTTCTTTGTCTATAAATACTTTCCCTTAGGATTTATTTTTTGTGGTTCACGAATTGTTACACGATACTTTTGGATAGTTATTACATTGTTCTTTGGTATTGATTCAAAAACAAGTTCTTGATTAGTTGAAGTGTTCTTGAGAGTTTTCTTCAAGATTCCGCATTTCTTTAATCTTAATTGTAAGTATGTGTTAATGATTTCTCAAACAAATATTAATTGTGCAATTATGAACATGAGTAACTAAATCCACAACTAGGGTTTGGGAACCATGAAGGATTAATGAAGTAGGCAAAGTACTTAGGTAATCTAGGGCGGTGTTAATGCATGTATTGTTCTTCCCTTCGTTTTGATTGCTTTTTAATGGTGCACAACATTAGAACTCGCCTTATCCTTACTTGCCGCACCAAGGAGGTGAAAGCAATAGAGATCTGATTGTACCCCAAATAACCATCAAGAAAATAGTACCATCCTCTACCCACAAGACGGTCTAGCATCTTATCCATGAATAGCATTGGGAAATGGTCTTTCTCAGTCCACGCATTCAGTTTCCTATAGTCCATACATATGCGCCAGCCTGTGACTGGCCTCATAGGAATCAACTTATTCTTTGAATTTGGGCCCACAATAATCCCTTTTTTGTTTTTACACATTGAACCGGGCTCACCCACTTGCTGTCTGAAATCGGATAAACCATACCTGCATCCAACCACTTAATGATCTCCTTCTTGATGACTTCTTTCATAGGCTGATTTAACCTACGTTGATGCTTAATAGATGGAACACAATCAGGTTTGAACTAGATTTTGTGTTTATAGATTCCAAGTGGAATACCAATGATGTCTGCGATGGTCCAACCAATGGCTATCTTAAACTTCCTCAAGACCGACACCAAGGCTTCAACTTGCGCTTCACCTAGATCTACAACGATGATTACCGGCAAAGTTTGATTGACTCCCAAGAATACATATCGAAGATATGCTGGAAGTGCTTTGAGCTCCAAGCTTGGAGGCTCCTCAATAGATGGGCGGGCAGGTGGTGTCTGCCTATTCTTCAAGTCCAAGTTCAGCTTCTTTGGTGCTTAACTATAGGATCCCAAACCTGTGAGCACAACTACCATTTCATCATACTCCTCAGTGTCGTCACCATCAAAGTTCATTATTACGGATGCAAGGTCTTCGACACCTAGTCTCTCCTCAATAGGTACGACCAACTGGTCCTCATCAACAATACCAATAACTGACACCACTCGCATGTCATCATGGTGCTTTATAGATTTTGCACATATTGAAAGTTACCTTCTCATCATTCAGCTTGAATTTCATTTGACCTATTTTCAAGTTAACCAAAGTGCGCCCAGTAGCCAAGAATGGTCGCCCTAAGATAATGGGCACCTCAAAGTCAACCTCAAAATCTAAAATCACAAAATCTGCAAGAAAGATAAAAGTGTCAACATTTACCAGTACATTATGTAAAATTCCCATAGGCCTCTTCACCGTGCAATCTTCCATAAGTAGCTGCATTGTAGTCAGAGTGGGGGCTCCCAAGCCCAGCTGATTATAGACTCCTAGCGGCATCAAATTTATACTAGCCCCCAGATCACACAAAGCTTTGGTGAAGTAGAATGCTCCAATCGTGCAAGGAATGGTGAAGGCTCCAGGATCTTTCTTCTTCTGTACCATAGTACGGGATACTATTGCACTGCAGTGGTGCAAATTATTGGCTGGCTCAAAACTAACCATTCTCTTCCTCGTCACCAGATCCTTCATGAATTTTGCATAACCAGGCATCTGCTCCAATGCTTCGACCAAAGGGATATTGACTGATATTTGCTTCATCATGGAGATGAACTTGTGAAATTTTCCATCCTCAACCTTCTTCTTCAACCTCTGAATATAAGGTGGAGGAGGAAATCGCATGGGTTTCAGGACTAGTGCAACTATTTTGCTCTTTGCCTTTAACTCAGAAGGCGGTCTCTCAGATAACCCTTCACCACTAGCTTTCTCTTCAGAATTACCTACAATCTGAGCGTCATCCTTCTCAGCTTTGGCTGGCTCATCAACAAAAATAGGCATGGGAGGATCAACAGTCTTCTTTCATCTCTGAGTGGTCACCGCCATAACATGTCGATCATTTTTCAGATTCTGAATGGTGTCACTTGGGAGAGTACCCTTTTAGCGCGAATTCATGCTGGTTGACAACTGGTGCATTTGTGTCACAAGCGGCTTTATGGAGACAGAGTGAGACTCCACCTTCTGACTGATACCTGAAAGTTTAGCTTTTATTTCCTTCATACTTGCATCCGTGGGGTCAACCTTTTGAAACACCTTGTTGACCAATTCCCTCATGGTGGGTTATCCAGCCTTCTCTTCGCGAGTTGCAGGCGAAATGTAGAGGCCACTTCTCTCATTCTTATACCCATCCTTTTTCTACCAGTCACCATCTCTGTAGCCGGTTCAATTGTAGTAATCATCTCTATCTCTGTTCCGACCTTGATTTGCTTGGCTAGAAGCCCAAAACCCCATCCCTTGATCATTTAAATAACTTACTTCTTCTTCAGATGAGTAACCGTCTGGTCTAGGTGCTTTGCCTTGGGAACCGATGACTTTTACCTTTTCTACTCCCTCGGCCAGGAATTTATTTGCAAGAAACCCAAGTGTCGTGTTCATCTCAGCAACTTCGTATTTAATATCTTGTAATTCATTTAGATCCACAGCTTTACCAACTATATAAGTACCTGCTGAAGCCTCAACCTCTCTAGTATGCCATGCTCTATTAGTCTTAGCAACCCTATCCAGCCTCTCTGCAGCCTCATAATATATATTCTCCATGAATGCTCCTCCAATTACAGTATCTACTACTGCTTTAGTGTTGGCATTCAATGCCTTGCAGAAGATCTCCATCAAATGCCTTGAAGGAATTCTGTGTCTCAGAACTTGTTTTAGCTTCTTCTTAAACCTTAGCCAAGAATCATACAATGCTTCTACAGGCAGTTGCTTGAAATTGTAGATCTTCTGCTTTAGCTGCAACATCCTCGGTTGAGGAAAGAACCGCTCCAGAAAGGGATTCTTCATCTCGTGCCATGTGTATATGGACTTATCAGGCAGTTCTGAGAGCCATGCAGTTGCCTCACCAGTCAATGAAATGGAAATATCCTTAGTCTGATAGCCTCCTGCCACACTCTTTGCATATTGTACGACTTGCTAATCCCTACAAAATTCTACACATGTAAAATTGCATTCTTCATTGGCTTTCCTGAATAAAGTCCTTTCAGGTTCAACAGCTGGATCATGGTGCTGGTGATATCAAACTTCGTTCCTTCACCCAATGGTGGTAGCACTATGGGTCCAGTTGTGCCGAATTCCTCCTTCTCATCATAATACCGAGGGATATGCCTTGGCTGGTGCATCTATCGACCCTTATTAAGTGGCAGACATCTAGTTTCTTCCTCGTCTCGGATAGCATGTTGTCTTCCTTGCCTTGCTAGCTCAGCTGTAGCTTTTTGAGCTGCAAGATATTTTGCAATTTGAGCATCTTCAGCAGCAAGGGCATCTTCTCCTTCCTTTTGGCTTTGTTGCATCATCTTTTTTCTACTGATCGGCTTCAGCCAGTAGCCGAGTTGTAATCTGCTCTTGGGTCTCATGCTCTCCCTCTTTAGAAATATTTTGTAGAGTTTTGGAGAGCTCTAGATCATAAAGGATCAAGGGATTGCCTTGATTCCTTGTGCTGGGCATGCATAAGTGTGCAACCTGAGATCAAAACAAAAACAACAAAAAAAGTAAAATCAGGAAATAAGACTATAAGTGAAATAAACACAACCTCTCTTAATCCTAAACTGTATTCCCTGGCAACGGTGCCAGAAGTTGATGCGCCCAAATTACACCTCTAAAAGAAGTGCAAGTTGTCGCTGTTCAAATATAGAACCCAACTAAAAGTTGGGGTTGATCCCACAAGGTATATGGTAGGACTATGGTCGATTAGTGTTTACTCGTGCTTTTAGTCAATTATTTCCTGTAAAAGGGGGGGGTTTAAAAGTAACAAGTAATGTTTGTAAATCAAAAGTAAACAAGTAACAATTGCTAATTTCGAGAGTTGTAACCAATGGATGAGATGAATAGGCTAGCATTCCCCATGAAATCATAACTTAGTAAGGCGTTGTACTTAGGATCACCTAATTCCTTTGTCCGACAACTAGGTGAATTTTACCACACCACTTGGTCTGGCCGCGGGTGTATGCTTTACTAACCCTTACCTTGGATCCCAAATTAGCTATTCCTGGACAAGGTCAAGCTATTAAATGAGGGTTGGTAGCCTTAAATCTCTGTTGTTAAACAACCCTTTTCCCATCCATTACCTCCTTGGTCCGGCAAGTAAGGATAAGGCAAGTTCTAACATTGCACACCATTAAAAAGCAATGAAAATGAAAGGAAGAACAATATATGCATAAACACCGCCCTAGATTACCTAAGTACTTTGCCTACTTCGTTAATCCTTCATGGTTCCCACAACCCTAGTTGTGGATTTAGTTACTCATGTTCATAAGTGCACAATTAATATTTATTTGAGCAATCATCAATGGATACTTACAATTAAGAATAAAGAAATCCGGAATCTTGAAGAAAACTCTCAAGAACACTTCAATTAATCAAGAACTTATGTTTGACTCAATATCGAAGAACAATATAATAACTATCCAAAAGTATCATGTAACAATTCATGAACCACCCAAAATAAAACCTAAGGGAAAGTATTTATAGATAAAGAAACCAAATCGTAATAAAATAGGGAGAAGCTAGACGTGGCAGATCTGACCAGATGCCTCACAAGCCGTCGCTGGTGTGACGGGCATCGAGGTGCCCGTCGGCTTTCTTCACTTCTTTAGTAAATCTTGCTTCCACGATCTCACGGGTTGAGGTGATATAACATTGCAGCTGCGACACCCGTTGCGATCCTCACATCGCCTGACTTAGCTCTTCTCCAGCTCTCCTGCCTGGTTTCCACGGGTATCAGCGATGGTCCGTCGGGGTTGTCATGGGCATCATGGTGCCTGTTGCCCTTCCTTGGCCTTTTGCACATCTCCTTGGAGCATATCGATGGGCAAGGTAACGTCCCGTCGTGACTTCCATCGGCATCGTGCCAACCTGTCAGAGCCTATTGCCTTGACAAATTTTTGTTGTCTCAATCTAACGGCTTACCCCATGGGCCGTCGTGGGTGTGACGCTCGTGGTGGCCTATCTTTTGCCCAGAAACTGCAAATTTTTAGTACTTTTATCTATTTCCTACTTTGTCCCTGCACACTTAACAAACGATATCAAATCTTATAAAATATATTCAAGAACCCCGTGTTTTAAGCATAGAAAGTGCCGTCAAATCACGACACATCAGTGACGATGTTGGATGTATAAATGTGGCTCTTCCTGTTCTTGTTTAGGAAGTGAAAGTTGATCCATCTTGAATAGTTCGCATTCCATGTGTGGTGAGTTTTTGTTGAATATTTCTTGTGCTTGCTTGTGTCATCTAGAACTTGCCCAGTTAGTCGTTCAAATGCTAGTCTTAATTATGTTGGGTGGAGAAATTATATTAGGCCTTCTTTGTGATTATTGAAGCCTACTAAGCCTTTAAAGCCCGCCATTTCACTCAAATTGTATCACTACTCACCCCTCTTGAGCCTAATACCTCTTCTTTTTCAACCTTAGTACAAGCCTTGAACCATTTTGAAAATGAGTCCCTCTTTTAAACCCGTCCCTCCTTGAACTCTAATAGTGTGAAATTGAGGCTAAAAGCCAAAGTTAGGGGTGATGAAGAAATACCTTGGATAAAGTGGTAAGTAAATGTCCCATGACTTGTGCTTGAATCGTAAAAGAATTGCCAAAAGAAGGGAAGAGTTTGAAAAAAAAACAAAAATGAAAGGAAAAGAGGTAAGAAAGGAAATTACCCCTCCAAGGTGATTAGAATAATGAACATTGGGGCATCATATGAACTGAATGAATAGTGCTTTGAGGTAAAAGAAAATGAAAAGAAATGGTTTTAGTTTCAAATTGAAAAAGTGTGTAGTGTTCAAGGAGGATGTAGTCACTTTAATCCAAATGCATATCCTACCCTTCCCCGAGCCTACATTAAAAACTTAGAAAATTCCTCTGAGATCTCCAACCAATTGTATTTGAGTTAGCGGCAAATAAAAATAAGGGCAAACCTATGGTTTGATATTTGTTGGTACTTGAAGTTCTTTGTGAGTGCGATTGTTGTGCATTTGTCCCTTGTTTAATTGTTGTGAACAAAATATTCTTGGGACTTTCTTTCTTGTGAGGTCATGTGAATTAGCATGGTTGGTGATATTAATAAATTCCAAAAATGTGTCAATAGAACATGTTTGGGCAACTAGTGGTTTTGAGTCACTTCTTGAGGATTGGTTGTTGTCACTTGGTCATATTTGTAAATCTTCATAACTTTTAAATATGTGTGCAAAGTTGAGGAGATTGTCTTGATTAAGCATTCACTTGTGATCGACTAATTATTAGTACCAACCTAAATCATGGTCTTTGTGCTTAAGTTAGGGGTGTTGATAAGTGGTGATATTACCACTTATTTACATCTCTTTTCTTAGGCTTTATCATCCGATAATGGTAATATTAGACCACTTATAGCTTGTTTTGATCTATTTTAGGTGATTCTTATTCATGTAGAGACAATGGAGAATTTTGGACAAAAGAAGCTAAAAATGAGCTAAGGAGAGGAACAAGCCTCAGATGCCACAAATGTGGCCAAAGTACCGCGAATGCAAAAGTCAACTGCCGGTCAAAAACTGCAATTGCAGCCAAATGACCGCAATAACAAAAGTCAATAGACAGTTAACATGCCACAAATGCAGCCCATGCTGCACAAAATGCAAATAATGTTGATCAGAGGAAATGCTGCAATTGTGGAACTTCTTCTGTAATTGCGGAGAACGGGCTCAGCTAGGACCAAATCAATCTTTTTAAACTTTTGGAAACCCCAATCCACATAAAACACTTCTCAGCCATTTTGGAAGTGATCTTTTGAAATTTTCACAACTTTTGGCAAGCTTTGAGAGAAAGTTCATCAACCTACACCATTGGAGTGAAGAATTGGATGATTCTAGTGTAAAATATTACATTCCATTTTTTAACTCTTGTTCTTAATTGATAATTTATAGGAGTAATTGTTGAATTGATATTTGGGTCTTATATTAGAGATAATACTTATTTGGGTATTTGAAATCTTATCTTGTGTTTTCTCTTGATTAAATTATGTGGGTTTATTGAATCTTTCATGCTTTAATCATATAGTTGATGGTTGCAAAAATTGGATTAGCATACTAATTGTGTTCTTGCTTGAGAGAGGAGATCTTTAATTTGGTGAAGGTTCAATAATGGGAATTTGGGGTTTCCACTCTAGATCAAGCTTAGAGATAGTTTGATTATCGGAAACTCCCATCTAAGAGTTGGGGCTAGAGATAGCCTAACTTACCCAAGTTTAATTTATTGGTTTATTACTTACTCGTGGTGGTTCGAGAAAATACATGAGATATATAATTGATAGGTCCAAAGACAGTTGAGCATACTCTTGACCAAGGCTACCAATGTGTTAATTGGGTGTAAGTCTTGTAAATTGAATACTCATTCCCAATTCTCCTTTGTTATCCTTGCTTGGTGAAAGCCATTGATCAAACCTATTTTTTTATTTGACTTTCTTTTATCATTTATTTTAGTTTAAAACTCCCCAATCGATATCTTTTTCCTTGTTACTCCTTGAACTTCATTAAGTTACTTTTATTCTTTATTAGCTCAATCACGATTACATTGTTCTCTGTGGGATTGACCCTGATTCCCATCGAGAATATAAATTTATTTTTCTTAACGATCATCGTTACCTCAATCTTTGAGAGTACATTTGAGCATTATCACTTTATTTGCTTTATTTTTGATATTTTTGTGCCTTTGCCGATTTGTTTTGTTGTTTTACATATTATTCTGCCCTTGTCGGGCTTGTTTTTGATATTATTGTACCTTCGCCGAGCTTGTTTATTTTGATGTTAGATATTGGTGTGCCCTTGTCGGGTTTGTTTTGATATTATATGCCCTCATCGGGATTTGGAGTTGCTATGGATGAACTTGATGGTGTAGTTTTGTAGTTTCTTTATTTTTGGAGTTGGTTTTCTTTGTTGGATGTTTTGGGACCAGGGGAAGTGTGAGTACCTGTTAGGCTAAGTTGGAGCTTGTGTTTTGGATTGAGTATATAGGTTTGTGAATTCTGAGAAGCCATATCAATTTATATAGATGAATTGGCCTAATTATAGATTGAGTGACATCATTCATAAGGGAAAAATTGTCATCTTTTGAGATATTGGGAGAATTGACTTGTTTTGTACTAATAGAGTTTGTCCTGCATCCAAGTCGAAATAGGCATACCCTTCCAAAAATATTGTGAAAAGTGCATGGCAAAGAATGATGTTTGGAAATGTAAAATGTGGCTTTATTTGTTCTTGTTTAGGAAGTGAAATTGACCCTTCTTGAATGATTCGCATGCCATGCATGGTGAGATTTTGTTAAATAATTTTTGTACTTGCTTGTGTTAACTTGAACTTGCCCGGTTAGTTGTTCGCAGCTAGTTTTGATTGCTTTTGGTTGGAGATATAATGTTAGGCTTTCTTTGTGATCTTTGGAAGCCTACTTAGCCTTAAAAGCCTACCATTGCACTAAATGTATCATTAGTGACCCCATTTGAGCTTAATACCTTTTTTTTGGCAACCACATTACAAGCCTTCAACCATTTTGAAAATGATCCCTCTTATGAATCATCCCTCCTTGAACGCTAAAAATGTGAAAATGAGGCTAAGACCCTAAGTTTGGGGGTTATTGTGAAACACCTTGGAGGAAATGAGCAATACATGGTGGTTTGTGGCTAGCTTCTAAAGAAATTGTTAAACAAAGGATTAAGTTGAAAATAAATGCAAAAATAAGAAAAAGAATGAAATCCTCCAAGGTGAATAGAATGATAAAAATTTGGGGCCGCACATGAAATAAGTGAAATAGTGCTTTGTATTGCATGAAAATGAAAAAAAGAAAGAAATGGCTTTGGTTTCTAATTGAAAAAGTTGTGTAGTGTTCGAGGAGGATGTATTCACTTTAATCCCAAATGCTTAACCTACCCTGACCCAAACCTATATTACAAGCTTAGAAAAGTCCTTTGAGATCTTCGACCGATTGTTTTTGAGTTAGTGGTGAATGAAAATAATGGAAAGCTTATGGTTTGATACTTGTAGTACTTGAAACTCTTTATGAGTGTGAGTATTTGTGCATTTGTCCCTTGTGTTGTCTTTGTACATAATGTGTTTTGGGACTTTTGTTCTAGTGAGGGCATGCAAATTAGGATGGTTGGTGATGTTGATTAAATTTCGAAAATGAGTCAAATGAGTATGTTTGGTAAATTAGTGGTTTTGAGTCACTTCTTGAATATTGGTGTTGTCACTTGGTTGTTCTAAGCGTCTCATTGCATCCTTGAATTGTGTTTTGAATAGAGGGTATTGCTTAGATAAAGTTAGCATGTGATTGACTAATCATTAGTACCAACCGAAGTCATGCTTGGTGCTTGAAATGGATTTTACATGGCTTATAGTGATGTCATTGCACTTCAGTTGAGTGTCTCTTCAATTAGAGTTTTGGGTTGCTTGAGGACAAGCAATAGTTCATGTTTGGGGGTTTGATAAGTTGGTATTCAACCTACTTATTTAGCTCTTAATCTTATGCCTTTTCTAGTACAAAGTGGAAAAATAATGCAATTAACACGAATTACTTCTACTTTACTGGTTTCTGTGTTTTAGAAATGATCGGGAAGGATTCGAGTGAAAACAAGTCAAAATGGAGCTAAAATGGAGTTGTTGATCATTGGCAAGAGAATTCTCATCGTGACCACGAGCTACAGTCCATGTGATCGCGGTCAATAAGAAGTCAACCTTCAGCCAAAGTCATGTGATCGCGATAATTACCCCACACGACTGCATTGAAGGGATCAATAGACCATCGCAATCGCGATGTTTACTCATGCAACCGTGATGAAGAAATCATCAGCTACAGGGTAGAATTGAAAAACCACATTTTTGAAAACCCCAATCCAAATAAAAGCACATCGCAGTCATTTTGGAAAGATATTCTGGATTATTCACAATTGTTCTTCAATCAATTCATCCTTATTCTTAGAGTGAGCAACTAAGGGCTAGCTTGGGGAGCATGTTTATCCTTCAACACCATTGGAGTGAAGATTTTAAGCTTTTATTGTGAAATCTTTAGTTCCTTTCTTCAACTCTTGCTTTGTATTGCTATATTTATTGGTGTTTGTTGATTTGATATTTTGATATTGTGTTAGTGATAAATAATATTTAGGTGTAATTTCTTATCTTGTGCTTTTATAATTTATTAAATATTCTCTAGTTTATGAATTGGGTCTTTGATTCTCTAATTAATCTTGTGCTTGAATTGGTTCTAAAGGGAGTGATCAATCCTTAGACTTGCCCCTTTTACCTTGATTTAGCTTGAATTGAGTTAATTAAGGTGGAGAAAGATTGATTAGCACTAACTTGAGGCTCTAACCCTCATTTAAGGAGTTAGCAAGAAATAGTGATTCTAGTATTGCCATATTTGGAAGAGCTTTGTTATCGCTTGGCTAGGTTCGAGAGAACTGGTTGAGGTATATTTGTCGATGGATGAAAGAAATTGGTATACTATTGGTGCCTCCAAGGCTTGTTTCATTTGACCCATGATTAATCTACCTTGTATTTGATAAACTTGTAATGGATTGTATGGATTTGAAGTGATACCCATTCCCAAATCTCCCTTGCTATCCTTGAGTTGGGAAGATTAGTCGACTTCACTTACAATATCATTCATTTTTTCAACAACAAAAACACCCAAATATTTTACTTCTTTTGCTCCTTGAACTTTAATAAGTTGCTTTAATTCTTTATTATCTCAATCGCGATTATATTGTTCTCTGTGGGATCGACCATGACTCCCATCAGGAATATAAATTTTGGTTTGCTCTAAAGATCACAATCACCTCCTCTTGGAGAGTGTATTTGGGCGTTATCAGATGGTTGAATGCGGATGTGTATTGGCTATCGACAGTAGGATAAGGTGACGATAAAGAACAAGTATCCTATGTCGCGCGTAGATGACTTATTTATTCAGCTCCAGGGTGAAGCAGTGTTCTCTAAGATAGATTTGAGGTCAGGCTACCACCTGTTTAGGATTAGGGTTGAGGACATCCCTAAGACAATATTTAGGACACGGTATCGCCATTATGAGTTCCTAGTGATGTCTTTTAGGTTGACTAATCCCCTAGCAGCTTTCATGGGCTTGATGCACAGGGTGCTCAAGCTGTACTTGGATTCATTTTTTATAGTCTTCATTATTGACTTATTGATATACTCGCGGAGTAGGGAGAAGCATTGCAACATTTGAGGACTGTACTCTAGATTTAGAGAGATCATCGGATTTAGGACAAGTTTTCAAAGTGCGAGTTTTGGCTTAAGTCAGTATCATTCCTAGGACACGTGCTGTCTAAGGATGGAATTAGAGTGGACCTAGGAAAACATACAACCATTCGTGATTGGCCGAGACCCACTACTCCTACCGAGGTTCACAATTTTGTTGGGTTTGCAGGATACTACAAGTGGCTCAATGAGGAATTTTCTTGTATAACAGTAACTTTCACTAGGATTACTAGGAAGATGTCCCATTTCAATGGTCTAATCAGTGCGAGGATAGCTTCCAGAGGCATAAGGCCTTATAGACTTCAGCTCTAGTGTCGACATTATCAGTTGAGGGTCAGGGCATCTCAGTGTATTGTGATGCTTCGTCAAATAGTCTTAGTTGTGTGTTGATGGAGTAGGGTGGTGTGATAGCTTATGCATCGAGGCAGCTAAAGGATCATGAGTGAAATTATCCAACTCATGACTTAGAGTTGGAAGTGGTAGTCTTCGCGCTCAAGATTTGTAGGCACTATCTATATGGATTTCACTATGAGATTTACACCGACCACCGTAGACTTCAGTACATCACAGGTCAGTGAGAGCTGAATTCTAGGCAGTGGAGATGGGTTGAGTTACTGAAGGACTATGACTTTACTATTCTGTTCCATTCGAGTAAGGAAAACATGGTAGCGGATTCCTTAAGCTAGAAGGCAGTGAGTATGGGCAGCTTGGCTTCTCTTTTAATTTCTGAGTGACCATTGGCCTTGGATATCTATACCTTGGCTAACCTTCTGGTTAGGCTTGATTTGTCAGATCCCAGCAGAGTTCTTGCCAATGTCGAGATCCATACTATTCTAGTTGATCATATTTAGTGTCATTAGTTTAAGTATCAGTGGTTGTGTAACATTCGTGATCAGGTTTCTCGGGGTGAGACCAGCAGGGCTACTTTAGATTCTGATGGTGTTCTAAGATTTGATAGTCGCCTTTGTGTTCAGAGAGTTGGGGATATAATTCAGTTGATTCTCTGGGAGGCTCATTGTTCCAGATATTCCATCCATCCAGACGTAGCTAAGATGTTAGAGATTTAAGGCCGCTTTACTGATGGAGTGGTATAAAGAGGGACATAGAGGAGTTTGTATCTCGATGCTTGAATTGCTAGTAGGTTAATTCAAAGAATATGAGACCTAGTGGATTAATGTAGAGACTTCCCATTCCTGAGTAGAAGTGGGATGAGATAAGTATGGACTTCATAGCTCGGTTTCCATGCCCTTCTCGAGGGTTTGACTCTATTTAGGTTATTGTAGATACGCTGACTAAGTCTGCACCCTTCTTGTCAGTTCATTCTTTCTATAGTGCAGAGAGGTTAGCTCAGATTTATCTCCTTGAGGTTATCCATTTGCATGGGGTTCTAGCTTCTATAATTTCAGACTGTGGTACTCAGTTTACATCTCAACTTTGGAGGACTATTCAGTATGAGATGGGTACAGAGGTTCATCTCAAAACTGCATTCCATCCTCAGACAGATGGCTATTCCAAGAGGACTATCCAGGTCTTGGAGGATATGTTACGGACATGTGTTCTTGATTTTGGGGGTTCATGGGATCAGTATATGCCTTTGGCGCAGTTTGTGTATAATAATAGTTATCATTTGTCTAACACGCCTGAATTTACACCAGCTTTAAGAAACCCAGAACTCAGTGAAACTCAAGAAAATTCCATCTATAGTCAAGCTTCATGGGCTGACCCATAGGCATCATGGACACGATGGCCCGTCAGGGGACCCCGTGGGAATGACCTAGGGACTCAGCCTTTCAGGCTCCAGCCAATGGGCGACCCAACGGGCGTCAGAGGTCTAATGGGCCATCGCGCAAGTTGTAAAAAGAAGCCAGCAACCCTTCTCAGCCTCCCTTGACTCGATGGGCTAATGCCACGGGCATCGCTGACGTGATAGGCCATGGGAGCCATCATAGGAATCATCTAGGGGGCCAACCCCTCCTTCCCAGTTATGATTACCTAGCCGACGGGTCCGGTAGTGAGATTTTCCAAAATTTCTAGCTTAAGTTAGGGGTAGTCCGATTTTTTCCCAATTCTTTTATTTCCGATCCTTAGTCATTTTGGGAGTAATTAAAGGGGTTTTATCTCTATTCCCCCTCATTACTCCTAAATCATTCGATACTTAGCAACATCAGACAAAAACAAAGTGCTTTCTCTCAAGAACAAATTAGAGGGTTTCCTCCAAGTTTCTCCCCAAATCCAAGTTCCTCCAGGTATGTGGGATTTCACTAGTGAGTTCTTTTCACTCACTAGGTCCCTAGAACTCAGTCAATTTTTGTAGTTTCTCCATGATTATTTAGACCTAGGGTATAAACCCCAGATATTTCCTTGATCTTCAGATGCTATAAGCTATATGATGCTCAGTACATGTTCTTGGAGAATTAGCATAGTTTCATGTATAGAACTCAGAAACCCTAGCTTGTGTTAATTTTAGTATTTCATAAATAATGATTGCTAGGCAGATTAGTCGGACAATCATGCTTCAGAATTTGAATGCCATATCATTCAGTATATGTATATTGCATTCTTAGATTTTATCAGTGTGTTGAGATATCCAGTATTACAGTTGCATCTTTATCTTTATATTCAGTTGGGAGTAAACAGAACCGAGCGGACGAAGGGATGAAGGCTCACCCCCCAGTTTAGGTTGAGACCTTTAGCAGTAATCCCTGAGTCCCAGAACTATGGCGCTATCGTAGGTTCTAAAGGGGTCACCCATCATATTAAGCTTGACACCCTTGTCCCTTGTGGACATCAGTTAGTAGATCCACGTCAGACTTGTTCGTACCCTTGGCAAGGTATGAACACCCTTCCATCTAGGGTTACAGGTTGGTCCCATAGTTAGCTCAACTTGGGATATGTCAGTAAATAGTATCTTCCATAATCAGACTCATGTTGCATTGACCTTATATTCAGTTACTCAATTCAGCATATGATATACTCATGATATTTATTTGGTTATTTCATCTCAGCTTACTTCTCAGTTTATGCTTCAGTATATATATTGCCATGTTCAGTTGTTATGTTGTTCAGCTTAGTTCATATCGCACATGCTCAGTACATTCCAAGTACTGACGCATACTTTTATGCTACATTATTTTATGATGTAGGTTCAGGCTCTCAGTATCTAGATCGCGTGTAGGTCGGTTTCCAATCCGTACTTAGCAGCTGCAGTGGTGATTCCTCATGGTTCAAGGATGATAGACATGCTTTACCTTTCAGCCTTATTATTTCAGTTTTCAGATTGTTAGAGTTAGCTGGGGGCATGTCCCAGCAACTCATCTCGGTTAGAGGTTTTCAGACATAGGCTAGATTCAGCTTGAGTTTTTAGTATTGTTTTCAGACTTCATTATACTCTCTTATATATTTTATATACTCAGATAGTTTGGGCTTTTCCCCACTTCAGATATTAAATTGTTTTTAGCTTCCGCACAGTGCATGTTTTAATCAAAATTGAATAGATATGCCATGCCATTGGTTAGTGTGGGGTCACTTATGACACCAAGCACCATGTTGCGTCTAGGGGGTAGCCTCGGGGCGTGACAAACTTGGTATCAGAGCATCAGGTTTAAGTGTCCTAGGGTGTCTGAAAGTTGCGCTGAGTAGACTCTTCTTCATGGGTGTGAAGCGCGCAAAAATTATAGGGGAGGAGCTATGAGACGTCGTTAGGAACAACTTCCCTTCTTTCATTTCCATCTTGTGCTATAGGGTATAAACTCTATTTAATCTCCTTCTAATCTAACTCATGCACTTTGCATTTCAATGAAAAATGCCTCCAGAAGAGCCAATGCCAGAAATCAGCCAGCAACGGTAGCCCCAGCAGACCCATTGAATGAGCAAGTCATGCATGCCAAATTAAGGGCTGCTTTCTAAGTGCTTGCTCAGGCCATGACCACCCAGGTTAATCAGCAAGTTGCGGCACCTACTACGCCTCAGACTAACACTGCTATAGCAAGAATCCAAGACTTCACTCGGATGAACCCTCCAGAATTTCATGGGTCTAAGTCAGAAGAGGATCCGCAAGAGTTTCTCGATGACATCAAGAAGGTAACAGACATTATAGGTGTCACTCCAGTCGAGGGTGCAGATTTGGCCACCTATCAGTTGAAGGGAGTGGCCTACACTTGGTACCAGCAGTGGAATGAATCTCGTGGTACTAATGCTAGTCCAGTGAGTTGGAACCTTTTGAAAAATGCTTTTCTGGACCAATTTTTCCCACTAGAGCTTAGGGAAGCTAAGGTTCAGGAATTCATTAACCTGAAGAAGAATGACATGAATGTGAAGGACTATGCGCTCAAGTTCACACATCTATCCAAGTATGCTCCAGCAATAGTAGCTGACTTCAGGGCCCATATGAGCAAGTTCGTATCTGGTGTGTCGGATAATATGGTCAAAGAGTGCAAGACTGCTATGTTGATTAAGGAGATAGATTTCTCCAGATTGGTTACTTATGCCCAGCAGATTGAGGATGAGAAAATCAAGGAAAGGGGAGGAGATAGTAAGAGGGCTAGGACAGGTTACTTTAGCTACTCTCAATAGAAGTCCGAGGATAGTAATTGCCCTTATTTTTGTTAGAAGAATTTAGCTCTAGCTCCATCTTCTGCCAGTACCCCAGTGCCTAAATTAAAGAAGGATCGATGGGATAGAGTGTCTGGCTCTATGTCCCAAGGTACAATTACTAGCGGGTGCACCTATCTAGTATGTAAGAAGTGTGGTAGAAACGATCAGGGTGAGTACATGGTAGGTAGTGGAAATTGCCTTGGGTGTGGTAAGCCAAGACACAGGATGAAAGCGTGCCCTAAAAATTCTCAGAAGGGAAGGGATGCTCGTTCACAGAATCAGGCCAGCTCTGCATCAGCTCCAGCAGGTCGCCCCACTCAGAAGGGTGACTCATCTGCTACAGGTGGTGGTCAGCACTAGAATAGGTTGTATGCTCTTCAGGCTTGACAGTATCAGGAGGACTCGCCTGATGTGGTCATGGGTACATTACGATTCTTTAATACTGATGTCTATGCATTATTAGATCCATGGGCTACGCTTTTTTTTGTAACTCCATATATAGCAGTTAATTTTGATGTCAGCATAGAAATTCTCCTAGAACCCTTCTCAGTCTCTGCTCGAATTGGTGACCCAATTATAGCTAGATGGGTATACAAAAATTGCCCTATCACAGTTTCCCAGAATGTCACCTCAGAAAATCTTGTAGAGTTAGTAATGGTAGATTTTGATATCATTCTAGGCATGGATTGGTTACATTCCTATTATTCCTCAGTCGATTGTAGAACTAGGATAGTTCAGTTTTAGTTTCCAAATGATCCAGTCTTAGAATGGAAGGGTAATAACTCAGTGCCTGTAGGTCATTTCATCTCCTACCTTAAGGCCAGAAAAATGATTTCCAAAGGGTATATCTATCATCTTGTTCGGGTCAAGGATTCAAACTCTGAAACCCCAACTCTTAAGTCAGTTTCAGTAGTAAGTGTGTTTCCAAGAGTATTCCCAAAAGATCTTCCCGGTGTTTCTCCTGAAAGATAAATTGACTTTAGAATAGATCTCCTTCCAGATACCCAGCCTATTTTGATTCCTCCTTACAAATGGCTCCGGCTGAGCTAAGAGAATTAAAAGAACAGTCGAAAGACCTTCTAGATAAGGGCTTCATCAGACCCAGCATCTCTCCATGGGGTTCTCTATTATTGTTCGTGTGTAAGAAAGACGGTTCTCTAAGAATGTGCATTGACTATCGACAGTTGAACCAAGTCACAAACAAGAACAAATATCCCATCCCCAGGATTGATGACTTGTTTGAGAAGCTTCAGGGGGCTAGTTGCTTCTGTAAGATAGACCTCAGATCTGGCTATCATCAACTCAAAGTCAGAGATAGTGACATCCCTAAGATAGCCTTCAGGACTCAGTGTGGTCATTACGAATTTGTTGTTATGTCGTTTGTACTAACCAATGCTCCTGTAGCTTTCATGGACTTAATGTACATGGTGTTTAAATAGTATTTGAACTTATTTGTCATCGTCTTTATTTATGATATCCTCATTTATTCTCAAAACGAGTAAGAGCATGCGACTCATCTGAGGGTTATTCTGCAAACTCTCAAAGATCAATAACTATTTGCTAAGTTCAGAAAATGTGAATTCTTGTTGCAGTCTGTCACTTTCCTTGGTCATGTGGTATCCATCGAAGGGATCTGAGCGGATTCACAGAAAATTGAGGCAGTAAAGCACTATCCCAGACCCACCTCTCTGAATGATATAAGGAGTTTCTTGATTTTTGTTGGTTACTATAGGAGGTTTATTGAAGGTTTTTCATCCATAGCTGCCCCATTGACCAAGTTGTCTTAGAAGAAGGTCAAGTTTCAATGGTCAGATAAGTGTGAGAAAAGTTTCTTAGAACTGAAGACCAGGTTAACTACACCTCCGGTCTTGACTCTACCAGAGGGTTCAGATGGTTATGTGGTTTATTGCGATTCATCCAGGGTCAGCCTAGGTGGTGTTTTGATGCAGCAGGGTAAGGTCATAGCTTATTCTTCCAGATAGATTAAGGTCTATGAGAAAAACTACCCAACTCATGACCTCGAGCTTGCATCAGTTATGTTTTCCCTAAAGATTTGGAGACACTACTTGTATTGTGTTCATGTTGATGTGTTCATAGATTATAAGAGCCTCCAGAATGTGTTCACCCAGAAAGAGTTGAATCTTCATCAGAGAAGATGGCTTGAGTTCCTCAATGATTATGATATAAATGTGCTCTACCATCTGGGTAAGGCCAATGTGTGGCTGATGCTCTTAGCAGACTGTCTATGGGTAGTGTGTCGCATGTCGAGGAAGAGAAGAAAGAATTAGCCAGAGATGTTCACTGGCTTGCTCGCTTAGGAGTTTGCCTTAGGGATACGTCTGATGGTGGTGTCATAGTCCAGAATGGATCAAAATCTTCTTTGGTAGTGGAGGTTAAGGAGAAACAGGATTGTGACCCTATATTGGTTCAGCTGAATAGTGCAGTTCATCAGTAGAGAGTTGAGGTTTTCTCCCAAGGGGGAGATGGTGTGTTTCGTTCTCAGGGTCGCTTATGTGTTCCTAATGTGGGTGAGTTAAGGCAGCAGAACCTTACGAAAGCCCATAATTATAGATATTCCATTCATCCGGGTGCTACTAAGATGTACCATGATCTACGGTAAGTCTATTAGTGCAACAGCATAAAGAGGGACATTTGAGATTTTGTGGCATAAGTATCCCAATTGTCAGCAGGTTAAAGTAGAACATCAGAAACCAAGAGGTGTGACTCAGGAGCCTAGCATTCTTACTTGGAAGTGGGAAGTGGTCAACATGGATTTCACTATGGGTTTACCTCATACTCTCAGACTGCATGACTCCATTTGGGTGATTGTGGACAGAGTCATTAAATCAGCTCACTTCTTGGTTGTCAAGACTACAGACTGCGCGGAGGACTACGCCAGACTCTACATCAGCAAGATAGTCAGGTTGCATGGGGTTCCCTTGTCTATTATCTCAGATAGAGGTCCTCAGTTTACATCTTATTTTTGAGATCGTTTAAGAATGGTCTTGGTACTCAGGTGAATCTCAGTATAACATTTCACCCGCAGATGGATGGTTAGGCAGAGCCTACCATCCAGACCTTAGAGGACATGTTGAGAGCTTGCGTGATCGATTTCAAGGGTAGTTGGGATGATCACCTACCTCTCATAGAGTTTTCCTATAATAACTACTTCCACTCTAGTATTCAGATGGCTCCTTATGAGGCGCTTTATAGGCATAGATGCAGATCACCGGTTGGTTGGTTTGAAGTAGGTGAAGCAACCTTGATTGGGACAAAATTGGTTGATGAGGCTATGGAAAAGGTTCAACTCATCAGAGAAATGCCAAAGACAGCTCAGAGTCATCAGAATTCCTATGCCGATGTAAGGAGAAGGGACTTGGAATTCAAAATTGATGATTGCATTTTCCTGAAAGTGTCACCCATGAAGGGAGTGATGAGATTTGGCAAGAAAGGGAAGCTCAGTCCCAGGTATGTTGTTCCTTACAGAATCTTGAAGAGGATTGGTATGTGGCCTATGAGTTAGAGTTGCCAGCAAAACTAGCAGCGGTTCATACGGTCTTTCACATATCCTTGTTGAAGAAGTGTGTGGGTGATCCAGAATTGATAGTACCTTTAGAGAGTGTGGTTGTGAAGGATAACCTCACCTATGAGAAGGTTTCAGTTGACATTCTTGACCGTCAGGTTTGTAGGTTGAGAAATAAGAAAGTCGCTTCGGTAAAAGTTTGGTGGAGGAATCAGTCTGTAGAGGGAGCTACTTGGGAAGCAGAAGCAGTCATGATAGCCAAGTACCCTCACCTCTTTCCTTATGACCCAGTTTTAGTTTGAAGTAATAGTTCTTCTCCAGTCTTTTAGTTTCCTCTCATGCATGTCAGTCTCAGAATCATGTTTTCCCATTTACTCAAGTATTTTTAGCATTCTTTCATGTACTTAGAACTAGACTCAGTTAGATATCAGCTTTTAGAATTAAGTTGGTAGGGAATACAACTTTTTCCCTCCAAACTAAACTTAATTAGTCGTCAATAGAGGACGAATGATACCAAGGGGGAGATAGTGTAACACCCCAGAATTTAGACCAGCTTTATAAAACCCAGAACTCATTGAAGCTCAAGAAAATTCCATCTACAGTCAAGCCCCACGGCTGACCCACGGGCATTGTAGACATGATGGTCCATCAAGGGTCCCCGTAGGAATGACCCAAGGACTCATCCTTTCAGTATCCATCCAACAGGGGACCCATTGGAGGTTCGACGGGCCATCAGGCAGTCCGTGAAAAGGAGCCAACAACCCCTCTCATCCTACTTTGCCCCGATAGGCTAACACCATGTGCATCGCTAATAAGACAGCCCATGGGAGCCGTCGTATGAATCATCCAAGGGGCTAGCCCCTCCTGCCCAGTTATGATGCCATGGCCGATGGGCCATCGCAGATCCGACGCCCGTCGGGAGACCCATCCGGTGGTGATATTTTCCAAAATTTTCAGCTTAAGTTGGGGGAAATCCGGTCTTTTCCTAATCTGTTATTTCTGATCCATAGTCATTTTGGGAGTAATTAAAGGTTTTTTAACTCTATTCCACCTCATTACTCCTAAATTATTCGGCACTTAGAAACATTAAACAAAAACAAAGCGCTTTCTCTCAGGAACTAAGCAGAGGGTTTCCTCCAAGTTTCTCCCCAAACCCAAAGTTTCAACCGTAGAATCTTCCTCCATGTATGTGGGATTTCACTAGTGAGTTCCTTTCACTCACTAGGTCCCTAGAACTTAGTCAATTTCTGCAGTTTCTGCATGATTACTTAGACCTAGGGTATAAACCCCAGAGATTTCCTTGCTATTCAGATGCTATAACTTATATGATGCGCAGTTTATGTTCTTGGAGAATTGGCATAGTTTCATGTATAGAACTCAGAAACCCTAGCATGTGTTAATTTTGGTATTTCATAAATTATTCTTGCTAGGCAGATTAGTCAGACAATCATGCTTCAGAATTCGAATGCCATATCGTTCAATATATATATGTTGCATTCTCAGATTTTATCAGTGTTTTGAGAAATCCAGTATTACAATTGCATCTTTAGCTTGATATTCAGTTTGGAGTAAATTTAGCACAGAGCGGACGAAGGGAAGAAGGCTCAGCCGCCAATTTAGGTTGAGACCTTTAGTAGCAATCCCTGAGTCCCAGAACTATCATGCCACCGTAGGTTCTAAAGGGGTCACCCATCATATTAGGCTTGACACACATGTCCCTTGTGGACATCAGTTAGTGGAAGCACGTCAGACTTGTTCGTACCCTTGGCAAGGTATGAACACCCTTCCATCTAGGGTTACAGGTTGGCCCTATAGTTATCTCAACTTGGAGTATGTCGGTTAATAGTATCTCCCATAGTCAAACTCATGTTGCATTAACCTTATATTCAATTACTCAGCATGTGATATACTCATGATATTTATTTGGTCATTGCATCTTAGCTTACTTCTCAGTTTATTCTTCAGTATATATTTTCATGTTCAGTTGTTATGCTGTTCAGCTTAGTTCATATCCTGCATGCTTAGTACATTCAAAGTACTAATGCATACTTTTGTTCTACATCATTTTATGATGTAGGTTCAGGCTCTCAGTATCCAGATCGCTCTTAGGCCGGTTTTCAGTCCGTACTCAGCATCTACAGTGGTGAGTCCTCTTAGTTCGAGAATGATAGACATATTTTACCTTTAAGTCTTATTATTTTAGTTTTTAGATTGTTAGAGTTAACTGACGGCATATCCCAGAAACTGATCTCGGTTAGAGACTTTCAGACATAGGCTAGATTCAACTTGAGTTTTTAGTGTTGTTCTCAAACTTCATTATACTCTCTTATATATTTTATATACTCAGACAGTTTGGGCTTTTCCCCACTTTAGATGTTAAATTGTTTTTAGCTTCCGTACAGTGCATGTTTTAATCAATATTGTATAGATATTCCATGCCATGGGTTATCTTGGAGTCACTTGTGACACCAAGCACCATTTTGCGTCTAGGGGGTACCCTCGGGGCATGACAACTTGAGTATTTGCATAGCACCTTTTGAGGCATTGTTTTGTAGGCATTGCAGATCGCCAGTGGGTTGGTTAGATGGTTTTGAGGCCCAGCCACAGAGTACCGATCTACTTCATGATTTCTTAGATCGAGTTTGGGTGATTCTGGTCAGACTTTAGGCAGCCCAGAGTAGGCCGAAGAGCTATGCAGATCATAGACTTCATGTATTAGAGTTCAGTATTGGTAATTTGGTATTCCTTTGAGTGACACCATGAAAGACGTGATGAGATACGGGAGGTGGGGAAATCCCCAGGTATATTGGGTCATTTGAGATTCTTGAGAGGATTGTTAGTGCTGCTTATTAGCTAACCTTGCCATTTATACTAAGGCGTTATGTCCTGGATGAGTCACATGTACTATAGTGGGATTCAGTGCAGTTAGATGAGAGTTTGGATTTTGTTGAGGAGTCGGTATCCATCTTAGACAGAGATGTCAGGAGATAGAGGGCAGGAGAGATTCTTCTAGTTAATGTTTGTTGGAGGCATCATCTGGTAAAGGAGGCTACCTGGGAGACTAATAGGGAGATGCGGGCTCAGTATCCACAGTTATTTGAGCCTTTAGATGCTCTATTTCTCTTGGCTTTCGAGGACAAAAGTCTTTTTTAGTAGTGGATGATGTAATGACCCTTTTGGTAATTTTTGTGTTTTTGCTTTCTTTGTACTGTTATAGCTTACCTGTAGCGTCCCCAAGTCATTTATGACTTGCTGGGATCAGTGGTTTGTAGCCCATGCCATTCATTAGGTCGTTATGACCATTTCCCAATTTTTGAGCTTTAACATACGAAATCATTGACTTTAGTCAACATTTTTGACAAGAGTGCTTAGAATCCAATTTTGATAATTCTGTTAGATCCAGAGCATGGATTTTTGTCTAGTTGAAAATTATTCAGGGCTCACTTTTGATATTTTAGGCCAGTTGGACTTAGAAGTTTGACTTTGGTCAACATTCAAACAATACGGCATCGCATGGAAATTATGTCAGAACTGTTACCTCTGTAATGTCAACTTTGCGCTAGAGGGACCTTTCGTTCAGGTCCCGAGGCTTACGGACTCATTTTTGGCTATTGGGATCCATATTAGTTAAAGGTTGGTTTTTGGGCATGGGGCCTACCAATTGTTAAATTGATTTCCATTGGGAATTTATCGATTCCATTGACTCCAGAATATCATTTTTGGTAGGGTAGCATAGTTTATTTGCATGAACGGGACCCCATATGAATCCAAGGGTCCATCCGAGCATTTGAACTTAGCTAGGTTCTTACTAGTATAACTGGTTCTGGTGTATCCACTTTTGCATCCTTTGTGTCGCATTTGTGAATACTGCATTTGCGGTAGAGCACCGCATTTACAGACATTCCTCCATTTTTATGGAGGTACGTCTGATCGGGGACCTCTGCTTTTACAGAGTTCTGTCATTTTTTTGACGTCCACTTTTGTGGAGATTTCCTTGCTTATGTGGAGGCATGAGTGAACAGTGACCTTCACATTTACGAAAAAAATATCTGTTTTTGTGGAGATCGCTGGTATTAAACATATTTCTTTCATCTTCAAGCTCATCCAACTGAATTTCTCCATTACTGTTAGAGATCTAAGCTCCCTTTTCTGTGTGGGAGCTTCCTAAGGTGCTGGGATAGTTTATCCACTGTCCTTGGTCGATTCCTCATCGTAAATTGTAAGTTCTAACCTTTATTTTCTTTTAATCTCTTTAATTGATTCATATATTATTCAAGGGATTTCAGGACTGATTTAGGCCCTTCTATTTTCCATTTTTCCCTTAATTTTTGAGCATGTGTTCCTGGCAGTGTTTGGAATATCATGGTAATTTTTGTTTTTTATTTTGGGATATGAGGCCCACGGGCTTGCTCATGACAAGAATTTTAACCCATCTAAATTACTAGCATTATGGATATCATTAGCTTCATATTGACGAGTAGATTACCTGATAGTTAGATTGCTATTCTTGGCTTCTCCGAGCAGTTTGGGTTCGAGAAACGTCTTTCCAGTAGCTATTCATCGGATGTCAGGTTGGGTACGGCTTACCGATCTTATACATTGCTTATATAGAATATAATTGTATTATTTAGCCTACTTGGGTTGGGTTTACTAGGTTGGCACCCCAAACCTTGTCCACTTTCTCTCTGTCCGCTCTTTCTTCATTTGTTTTAGTATTTACGCTAGTTTTGTAGTATTACCCTTGTGGCCCCCGTGTGGACTTTGTATATTCCTTTAGACCATAGATAGTGGGGTATTTGGGAAGTATCCATGAGCCCTGAACATTATTTCATTATGGAAAGCTGGTTATCTGTGTTGTAGAGTGAATTGAGCATGTGCATAGCCGGTAGGTTGATTGTGAGTTGTTGAGATATTGATTGTAGTTGAGCATATCATCATTATCATGAAAAGAGATTTTTTTGTATTGGTATACTACTACGAGGCTAGGGGCCTAACTATCACCTATTTTATAAACCTTGCATGGCCATGAGGGCCCGTCTTTCGGTTAATGATTGCTATAAATGGTTTGAAAATTGTTTTATAGATTTTCTTAAGATAAAAGAGATTATGCGATGGCTTTTCACACCGATACTAGAATCGGTTAGGCTGAAGTGCTCGACATGATTTTATCACTGATTTTGAGATGATACTAGACTCGACTGGGTTGGAGTGCTAAACATAATTTTATTACTGACTATTACTGATTTTAGACTCATATAAAATCCGAGCACACATATTGATATATTGAGAGTTTGTATATGGTCTCGGAGACCTCTATGGACCTTGTCAATCAGGACTAGGGACTACAGGCCGAGAGTACCAGAGGAGGTATATGGGGGAGTAGAGGTATACAGGGGAAGCCTTCCATGGGTCCTACCTTCTGGGCCTACGGGCATCGGAGGAGGTGCATGCAGTTCCACTAGCACTTCATATCATATCATACATTGTTTGCACGGTTCCACCCTTATTTGTTGTTTGTTGAGTGTACGCTCGGGTAGTATGGGATGCCAGAGGTTTTTTTTTCACTTGTATGTATTCCTAGGGTGTATGGGTGCCCATCGAGATTGTAGGTAGATTAGTTTACTCGCTCCTATTGTAGTACTTGTTAGGTTACTTTTCAATCATCCTTACCTTCTGATCTGTATTTCAGGCATATATATGCTCTCCCTTTTATTAGAGGTTACCAGTACACTGCCATGTTCGTTAAACTTTCTATATATATTGTTGTTTCAAGGATCCCAGTGCATTCTCTACCCTTTCACCTGTGTTATGTGATATATCCTTTGTGGCTAGCATGGCTTTCTTCTATTATTTTATGCCTTCTTCATGTTGCTAGCTTTTGTGTACTTTTCTCTATTTGCTTCTACAACCTTTTCTTTCTTATCTTCTATTTACTTCTTTTATATTTTATATATTCTCTCTCGGCCTATGATGCCTACTAGGTACCTATTTTTTATGCAATTGGTGCTCATACTACACTTCTGCATCTTCCTGGTGCAGATCCTAGTCTTAGCTATCATCGTTGACATAGGGATTCATGCAACTCTTGACATCCGAAACATAGGGTGAGCTCCTAGAGACCAAGGCTTGGCTATATCTCCGCCTTTGGTAGTTCACTCTTTTATATATTCAGTGACTCTTGTATATTTTATTTTATATTCTTTTGTACTTGTATATTTAGTAGTGGCTCATGTACTTTTGATACCAGGTCGTGGGGTGGTGTAGTTTCTATATATGTATATCTAGATTGCTTTTCTTCCACTTTGCTTTCTTTACCTTCTTTCGCGTATTATGCTTCTTGTGCGTGCTTACTTAGGAAGTATCCCATTACTAACCATTTCTGGCTATAGGGATTGATTCACCTACAGGGAGGTTGTAGGTGCCATCAGGACCTGAGAAATCGGATCGTGACAAGGATATAAAAAACTGTTAAAGAAGTTGGTAGATAGGCAAAAAAAGTAAGAAGCAACTGCTAAGAAATACAAACAAGCAATCCAAAGCTTACAGAGACAACACAAAATATGAGGTCTCCTAGAGGTCTACATGGTGATGTGGATCCCAATCTGAAGCAGGTGATTGCAATATTAAAAGAACCATGGGGATTTGGGTGAACATATGCTGGAAATAATGGTGGTGAACGCAGTCGAGAGGTAGAGCACTGAGGTGCAAACAAAGAATGTTATAAAGCGGTTTTATATCGGTAGCTGCAAGACTACCTCCTTTATTCCTACTAAAGCTTATCAAAGCCATGGAGGACGTGGATTTCTGGATGTTCTTTGATGTACTAAAACAAGTAAACATTAATATTCCTTTTGTTAATATGTTGTAGGTTATTCCCCAATACGTAAGGTAGTTAAAGGATTAAGTAACCAATAAGAGGATACTGACAGAACATGCTATGGTAGCACTAACTGAACAATGCACATCTCTAATTTAAAATCATCTATCAATGAAGCTAAAATACCAAGGAAGTTTCAATGTTCAGATTCCATTAGGCACCCTACAACACTATGAAACTTGGGATCTAGCATCTATCTAATTCCCTTGTCTTGATTCAGAAAGATGGGGTTAGACAGTCCCTAACCTACTAGAATTGTTCTGATACTAGCTGATAGATCCTTGGCTAAGCCTGAGGGCATAATTAAAGATTTATTGGTGCATATTGGTTCATTTATCTTCACGGTGGATTGTGTAATCCTTGATTTTGAGCTTGACATAGAAGTTTCATTTATTTTGTCCATTCTTGGCTGCAGGAAATGCAATCATTGATGTGGAATCGGGCCAACTAACTATGCAAGAACATAATAAAGTAGAAGTGATTGATACTTACAAGACACCAAAGAAGACAGTGGTCTATGAAGAGGTATCAGCCCTCCAAGTTGTAGAAGATGATATTGAAGTGGCACTTTTATCGATAGAAACTTTAGCAGATAAAGTCTTTGAGGGCATAGGATTATTCAGAAATATGAAAGAGATGGATCTGGTGCACCATTTGAAGAATTACATGGGGGTTTGTGCACACCTTTAGAGTGTCCAATTCCTAATGAAACATTGAAGTTGTGATTATTCATACATTCCCTTATAAGGGAAACTAAAGTGTGGTACCAATGTGTGACACCAGACTCTATCCAAACATGATACATGCTCATAGATGTATTCTTGTACAAATGGTATCCACTTAGAGCTAAAAAGGTATTATAGCAATATTATATATTTCAAACAAAGAAAAGGTGAGCTTATATCTGATGTGTGAGAATGATTTAAAAAGATTTTGATCCCTCTAGAGCATGGGATCAATCATGTGGTATTAGTAACATTCTGTCATGCATTAAAATATGTAAATATGTCCATAGCCAATTTTGTGGTTAGAGAGGACTTGAAGGATCTAACTCTTGATGCAACCACTAAATTGCTAAATGATTTGGCAAGACATGGGAAGGAGTGGAATTCCATGATTATAACATTAATGGAAGGAGTTCAAGGAGTAAAAAGAAAGATTCAAAGAATGCCACATTTGCAAAGAACTCCACAACTCTAACTTCTTTGAGGATCTAGATTGATAAAAGTGGAATGCATCATGGTGCGATATTAAATCAAGCACTACTAAGGAGGAAACCTGTGAACTGTAATAGATGTAGTTGATTAGAAGAAAAAAGGACAAATATAAAAAATGCAAAAATAAGAAAAATATAAAAAATATATCATGCCAAGACCATAAATAAGGTACTTGGTGGGATCAAACCCACCCTAACAGTGTTTATCTTGGCTATGTATTGGTATAGGAGTCAAAACATTGTAAAAGTTTAGAGCATGGACAAGAACATGAAAAACAATCTATAATAGTAAACTATGGGCAGCCTCGCCATGTGAGGACCAAGGACACGCGCCTGACCTCATCGCCTGAGCTGCTAGTGATGCATGAAAATAGGTAAAGGGCCCCATGTGGAGCCCATATCTCCTCACACTTTTTCAAACCCTCCCCCACCCAAAAAAACTTTTTCTTCTTCTTCTCTCCTTACCCAATTTCTCTCCCTCTTTATCCATTAAAACACGCTAAAAATTCCCCCAAGCTCCACAAAAATTTAAGTAGAAAGTTTCTTTAAAATTTATTCTCTGTTTCGTGCTGAACTCATTCCCTAACTTCCCCGAGGTACTAATTTTGGATTTAATGTTTTGATTTTTCCAACTGCTTAAAGGTTGGAAAATCATGAACGTTGTTTTATTTAGCATAATGTGGGTTGTTTTGATTGCTTAAGTAAGATCTAAATTATGATGATATTGAGACTATACTACATGTTATTTTAGATTTTTCATGGCTATATTTTGATTTTGATTTTATATATTTGTTAAAGTCTTAAAAAATTATTCATTTTGGTAGATTCTTATTTCCATTACATTTGTATGAATTAAATTGTGAATTTTGTGATGGACTTAATTCCTATATAATTTTTATTTGGATTTATAAAGTAGTGGAAATTGAGAAAAGTAATAAATTTTTTCACATGAATATTTTGAATAAAACCTTTGAAGTTTGCAAAATGATTAATAAAAACGTCTCAAATTATAGTCATGGATATTACGTATTCTATGACAGATGGTTGATTACCATCTTAAGGATTCATTAGTCATCCACTAAACTTTAAAGATTATATTAGTATAATTGTTGTTTGGTCCATAAATAATTAAGGAGTATTATAGATGGTGGAGTGAAATTGTTCATAAAGTATAAAAATTGATTTGGGGAATTCTGAGTACACATGATAGCAAATTAAGTGTGAGGTCGACCGACTTCATATTTTCTTAATTTTGCTAGACACATTGTATTTTTACTAATTGTTTATTTTTTCAAGTACAATGGAATATCAAACTAGAAATAAAGGGAAATGAAAGGCCCTTGAGGGCCAAAGGAGGAGGAGATATCGCACATGTCAAGCGTCTGGGAGTCAACTCCTGGCGCAACTTGCTCAACCAGTTTCACCTGCTCCGATCAAAAAATAATATGGTATTAATTGGTGGAGGATGATGGAAAATCATAGTTCAATAAGTTCACAAAATAAAAATATCTAGTTGAGACACTTGTCAATGAGGCAAGGCTACATTCAGGTTTGTAGCCATCTGGACCAAAGTCTATGAGTTAGGTTTACAGTTTATATTTTCGGACCCCGATGAGTAAGATCTTAGCCTCATCTGGGAATTTTATGCAAATTGGAGCCTTGTAGAGGATCCCAAGAGGTTAAGTTGTGAGGAATGCTTGTTTTTTCAAAGATGATATGCTTTGCCAGATGTTGAGGATACAAGTTATACTGAGTGCTCCATTCACTGAGCTATGTACATGCCCATTGTATCAGGCAATCTTTCATACACTTTGTAGGGTGCGCTCTATGGCCCGATGATTGCACATGAAGTAAATAGGAAGCATAAGACTTTAGGAATGTGCGACTTTACTAGAGTGGCTAGAATATGGTTGAAGTTAGTTTGTAGCAGGTTGTTTCCATGTGAGCATACACAGTGGTCATGAGGGACCGCGTGTATTTGGTTTATTATCTGATGATAGGATGGAGTGTGAATGTTGGTGATCTTATAAGATCTATGGCACATCAAGTGAAGATTGTTGGTGATTAGATTTTCTTCTTCGATAGGACTTTGACTCATTATCTTCGGCATTAGTGTATTATGCAGGAGTCAGCAGACTTCTACCCTCATGGGGGTGGAATATTAGTTGATATCACTACCATGAAGGACTTGAGGAGATTATGGGATTGACTATAAGTGCGAGCGAGAGACATATGTGAGATGAATGTCTTCAGGGATAATCTTTTGGCTTGATGAGATTATAGTTGAGTCTTGATGCTAGAGCAGTGAACAAGTAAGAGAAGGCACAGCTTGAGGAGTTATATATGATCAATGCACATGCACAATTCACATGCATGATAAGTTCAGCATTCATGGAGCCTATAGATGATGAATTCCCACTCCAAAGGAACTTGTTCGCCCGATGAGGAGATCCCCAATAGCGATACAATGAGGGGGACACTAAATTTGCACCTAGTGATATGAGGCAGATGATTGACTAGGGAGTTATTTTTATCTCTCTTACTAATGATTTAATTTGTGGCACTGAGGATAGTTCCCATATTTTAGTGTTGGGTGAGGGATGAAGAAACTTAATTTACTATATATTTAAGTCTGTATAATTATGACTCCAGGATGATTATTTTTTATGTTGGTCACTTCAATTTATTTTTATTTATTTGTTGCATTCTAGAAAGTAACATCAAATTTTTATGGTGTGTAATAGTAATTGTAGGATGTTAACATTTTAAGTAGTTTATTATTAATTAAGTAGTTAAGTAGTATTATTACAGTGTCATGCTAACAGTTATTTTAGTCAGTGCAATCCTTGATTTTTGTTTTTAGTTCTTTTTCTAAGGCGTCCTTTGAACCGTACGTCGTAGTATTTTTTGTAGTTTTTTAGTTTTTAGGATATAAAGAGAAGAGTAACTCAAACGTTTTAAAATGCTAGAAGCTTAATCTTGATATAATAAGGCTATGTTCGGTAGCTCTAAAAATTATGCATAAAAAGTAGATATATTCTAGTTAAGACATGTAATGCTCTAAGATTGACTCTAGACAAATAAAAATGGCTTAAAATGGTTTCATTGAATTCGATTATATTGTTAGATAGAGAGTTGATATTGAGCCATTGTGTGGTGAGATTTTTACATATTCTATGTTCTCTCTCTCTCTCTCTCTCTATCTCTCTCTCTCTATATATATATATAGAACTTACCCAGTGTATGTACAAAGTTAATGAAGTGTGGATTATAGGATATAATTTAGGCATTTCTTTGTTTAGATAAATTTTTGACTCTATATCTGCCTACCCTTTCATTATCCACAGTTAACCTTTTTTAGCATATTTCTTGGATAGCTACTTAATTGGTCTTTCCCCTTTGTTAATATACCTAATATTAATTTGATCTAAAAAGTTTTAAGTGCATTTTAAAGTTAAAACAAAAAAGTAAAGGAAAGAGGATGGTGAATTAATGTGAATTGGTGTGGAAAAAAAATACAGAAAGTTAATATGGTTCCCATGAGTATAAAAGGTAGTTGTTGTAGTAAAGTGAGCAAAAGAAAGTTTGAAAAAGTGAAAAATAAAGCAAAAAAAATTGCTGCTAACAATGTATGAAAATAGGATTACTTAGAAGAGGAAATATAGAGAAAAAATAAAAAGGGAAGTGTAAAGAAAAGTTTAAACTGGAAGACATAAGGAAAAGAGCTTAAAATTGTTCAAAGTTATTGTCTTAAAAGTGCATAGGGAGAGTAGTCACTAATTTTATCAAATATTTTCTACCCATCCCTTCGCTAATATTACAACCAAATAAATTGATTTTGATCCTATGTTTCTAATGCTTTTGTTAATAGAGTATTATAGTAAGGCAAAGCTTATGGTATATCTTGTATGCATATTGTAACGACCCAGAATGGGCCATGATGGCGCCTACTATAATCCCCCAGTAGGCAAGCCAAAACTCAAGTTAAAGACTAAAGTAAAGCCTAACAATAAATAATGTGGAAGCAGAATGATTGAGTGAACGGGCCACAAGTATAGATATATACATAATGGTATAAAATATACAATACGGTCCCTAAAGAAACAACAAAAGAAAATATATAGATAGATAAGAAACAACCTCCTGACCTGGTGTCACCGGTACAAGAGCCTCTAAAGTACGGTAGTAAGGCTATACAAAGATACAACTTCATATCAAAATATCAAATAAATATAGTAAGTCCAAAAAGGAAAGTAGAAACTCTTTGGACGCCAAGAGATCACCACGATCTGAACAGCAGAAGTCCACGAACGAGCAGAGGATCAACAGGGGTGACTCGTACTAGGTGCTGCACTAGAAAAAGATGTAGAAGTGTAGTATGAGTACCAAAATATGGGGTACATGATAACATTCAAGTAACACTTTCCATACGGAGGTGCTAGTGATCGTCAGAGCAACACAAAATTTATATTCCCGATGAGAGTCACGGTCGATCCTACATAGATTGTTCGTATTGAGTCGCCAAGAGATTAACGTGTATCAATCACCAATAGAGTAATCATTCAAACAACATAAAGTTCTGTTGGGGGAAAATTAGGGAATTGAAAATCTATCACAATTTCAATTCCAACAAGTAAGCAAAGTAAAACACCGGATTTGTAGTCAAAAGAGAGAACGACTAAGGGTATGTTTCCTATGGGATTCAAACTAGGGATAGGATACTTATTCAATTATACAAATTCTTAATAAAAAATATGGGTACCATTTGTTTTAGTTATGCTTGTCAGTCTCTCGATCATACAAACATATGTCCAATGGTCTTTGTTCAACCACCCTGGTTTCAACACAAACCAACCAATACAAGCTTGGGAAAGTCATACTGTTTCAAGCTTTAGACTCTTAAATGTGTGTTTTCTAGTGATTTAATTATTTCTAGCCTCAATCTAGGTGGAAATCCCAAGTACCCATTATTGAATTCTCATTTGAAATCATGAACTTCTTTTTCAAGTAAGAACACAACCAAGTAAGTTCAATCAATATTTGCAACCATCAATTTTAGAGTTGAAACATGGAGAATTCAATAGACCCATATCAATTTAGCAATTATAAGCACTATTAAATAAGACCAATACCCAAAATCAAATACCCATCATACACATACCCCTAGACAAGGAAACTAGTCACTCATGCTAAAGAAATTAGAGATTATACCAATTGGGTAATCTAAATTTCCATTCATTAGTAAGCCAATATCCAATGTCCATTCTCAATTTGTACAATAATGGAGGATTTTCCAAGGAGGAAGATGAGAAATAGCAAGTACACCCACTATCTTCCATGGGAAAACTCTGTCTATGGAAACTATTGAATAGTGTGTAAAAACTTCAAAAACTCCTGAGTACAATGCCCAAATTGAGTTTTTGAAGGTTCCCAAATTGTCACATATAATTTGACAAAAATATCCTTTGGGAAACATGCAACGGAATGTGTGGAACGATATGTGGTCGCACCATGCATTGTGCATGTCGCACGGCTCTATCCCAGACAACCAGTGACTTGGTTTGATTTTGTATGTCATGCAAAGGGAGGTGCGGACTGCACCAGCCATTGTGCGTGTTACACGGCGGCCTCACCTCTCCGCAAATTCTTCTTCTCTTTTGATCACCTTCACATTTCAACTCCTTTTGAGCTCTTTTGGTTCTATATCCTTGTTTTCTACTCGTGGCCCTGCGTACCTCGATTTGCATCAATAAAGGCAATAACTACCTCTAAATCTTATCAAAGCATACAATAATTCATGAATAAAGGCTCAATAAGTTGGTAGCTTACCAACTTATCAGTACACAGTAGGCATCATAGGCTAACCGTGCTTAAAAGATAATATATAACATAAGAGGCATGAAATTATACTATCTATTGGGAGAAACCTAGAAGTCTAGTCATACCAAGGGTAAATAAAAAAAATAGAAATAGAACTACACACGATGATTATGCAAAAATAAAGGTAAATGAATGGTGCAGTGCAGTATGGAATGATGCAATCTAATATGTGACCAATGTAGTGAAAGCCCAGAATCTTACCTAAGACCCACCCCAAATCTCACATCGGACGTAATAATAAGATAAAGTGTAACTGGACCAGAATCTTACCTTAGACCAAATAGAAGAAATGGACCAGAATCTTACCTCGGACCAAATAGTAGAAATAGACTGGAATCTTACCTCAGACTAACTTTACAAATAGTACATCTTTTTTATAAGGAACAAGAATTTGTAATAAAAGCTTTATGATCTCCTCGGAGCTTAAATCAGTAAAAGATTAGGTAACTGAGTTTTAAAAGCAAATAAAATAGTATTTCTCAAATTCATACCAAGATCCATGTATATGTATTTATGAATGTATGTGTTTCAGCTCATGTGCGTATATAAATGTATGATTACACACCAAATAGGGTAAATCACCCTCTACACTACAAATGTACTAACCTGGAGTCCAGCCAGTCCAAAACAATAGCCTGGGGCCCACAATATCATAACAAAAGAAATAAATACAGAACACAAAGCAATAAAAAGAACTTAAGCCAAGGAAGCCACTCTACTACGAAAACCTACCCAAAGCATAACTAAGGGTCCTAATCTAGGCATAATATGGTAGCGAACAACCTAAACTAAGGCTTACTAAGGAATACTATTCTAAGGTCTCTGAAGTAGCCAATTATACAAAATATCATCATAACCTAATCCTACCTAGTATTTCACCCTAACAATCATGAAACATACAATATATACTATCTAACCGAGCTAAGTCTAAAGAAAGAAAATAGTAACCTACCTCGCAGCCAAATGACAACTACGAACTATCACTGCAGAGTCTTCCCATTCAAGAGTGCCTCGGATTGCTGCCACACTATCACAAACACATTCTACATGTCAATACAGGACTAACAACACCCATATCAATATTTCAATTTCGGGCCAAAAATTGGGTCAAATACTGACACTCGGGGCCCATCGATAAAAATTAAAATAAAATTCACAATTATGATCTCTATAGGGTATAAACCTAGGCTTTAAAATTGGGTAAAAATGGGAATCATTTTGGGGCTCAAAACAGCCCAGAAAGCTACTTTGATCAATGGAGATTTGGAGAATTAAGACACACAATTGATGGAATTAGAGATGGATATACGTGATACACTAGCAGAAATAACATGGGGGAGTACAAGGGACTTACCCAGAACAATATAGGTGAAAATCTACCAAGAAATGTGTTTCCAAGCCCAAAGAGATGAATTTTCATGAACATCAATGGAAGAAAAATCGAAGTTGAGATATATAAACTATCAGGGATCCTTCACCGTGAATGCGGGGGCCCCACTATGAATGCGAGCTCACAAATATGGTTTTACAGTTGCAAACATGAAGAGGAGGGACCTTGATCGAGTCCCAATGACTATTCTTCACAAACACGGAGCACCCATCGCGAATGTGAGACCAGACACGCAGAGATCCCCTCGAACGCAAAGAAGAACCATGAGCTGCACCAGCAACTTCTGAACCAGTAGACACCAAGTCTTAAAATTATTCCAAAAGGACCCTCGAGATTCATTTAAATTCTGCAAACATAAATTTAATATACTACCAAACTAGAAATAGTATTCCGGACTCAATGGAATAATCAAAATGACCAATGAAGGTCGTCTTGATGAATTGTTGAACAAATTCAAAACTTTTGTAGTTTTGCATTAAAACCATCCAAGTACCCAAAATGGGTCTGAATGCCTCAGGACCTAAACCAAAGGTCCTACTAGTCCCTCCTTCCGGAACTAATGGTGCTAAGAAACTCTCATCCAAGCCCATTTATTTAGAATGTTGACCAAAGTCAACCATTAAACTCCTCTAAATCCTGACCAAGCACCTCGAGAAATGTGACACCCATCCCAACAAGTCACAAAAGTAATGTAGAAGCTGCCAGAAGGGTCAAAGTGGTAAAATTGTGCAAAAAAAAGGAAATGACCATAAGGCTCATTACAACATCCACTACTAAAAAGGACTTTTGTCCTTAAAAGTTAATGAACAGAAGGTACCTAAAGGTCAAAAAGGTGAGGATATTTGATCCGCATGTCGAGATCGGTTTCCTAAGTAGGCTCCTTTACTAGACAATGCCTCCACTTAACCTTAACTGATAAAATCTCCTTAGATCTTAACTTTTAATCCTTCCTATCTAGAATGCCAACAAGCTCCTCATCAGAATCCAAAGACTCATCAAAATGAATCGACTTCCACTGAACTATGTAAGGCTTATCCGGCATATAGTGTGTCAACATAGAAACATGGAAAATAGGGTGAACAACCAAAAGATCAGAAGGTAATGCTAATTCATAAGCTACCTCCCCAACCCATTGCATAATCTCAACCAATGAACCTAGGGCTAAGCTTGCCCTTCCTCCCAAAACTTATCACGCCCTTCATGGGTGACATACGAAGGAACACCCTATCTCAAACCATAAACTCGAAGTCTCGCACCCTCTGATTAGCGTAGCTCTTCTACCTACTCTAATCCATACAAAGTCTCTCTTGAATCACCCAAACTCTATCCATAAAGTCACGCAATAGGCCAGTGCCCTAAGGCCTAACCTCGAAGCATCAAGCCAACTTTTCAGAGACCTACACCTCCCACTATATAATTCCTCAAATAGAGACATCTGAATACTCGAGGGGTAGATATTATTATACTCAAACTCCACCAAGGACAAGAACTGGCCCCACTGACCTCTGAAATCAATAACACATACCCGTAGCATATCCCCCTAAACCTTAATAGTATTCTCAGATTGATTCTCAGTCTGCGGTGAAAATTTATACTAAGCTCAACTTTGGTACCCAAGTCACTCTAAATTGACCTCTACAAACAGGATGTAAACTGAGCACCATGGTCAAAAACAATAGAAATAGACACCGTATGCAAAAGGACAATCTTGTAAATATAGATCTGAGCCAACCTCTCAGAGTTGTACGAAGTCTGAACTGGCAGAAAGTGAGCAGGCTTGGTCAACCTATCCACAATGACCCAAATAATATCAAATCTATGAAAAGCACATGGAAACTCTACCACAAAGTCAATAATTTTCTCCCATTTCAACTCAGGAATGGGTAACCTCTAGGTCAAACCACTTGGTCTCTGGTGCTCAAACTTCACCTACTGACAGTTCAAGCACCTAAACAAAAAATCGATGGATATCCCGCTTCATCCCAAACAACTAGTAGTGTTGCCATAAGTCATATTACATCTTCATTTCCCCCAGATGGATAGAATATCTAGAACAATGGGCCTCCTCTATAATTAACTTGACATAATCTCCAACTCAAGGAATAGAGATACAACCATCAATCGTTTAAACACTCTCCGGATCTAAGTTCACCTTTCTAGCCTTGCTACTCAACACCTAATATCGAATCATCCTAAACTTCACGTCCTCAAAATATTTTACCCAAATCTGCTCCAATAACATAGACCTAGCCTCCACATAAGCAAGAAGCCGCCAAGCTCAAAAATATCAAGTCTAACCAACCTATTGGTTAAATACTGGATATCTGAAGCCAAAAGTTGCTCATCTGCCACTAGAAAAGCCAATCTCCCCATACTCACCGCCTTCCAGCTCGAGGCATCTTCGACCATATTTGCCTTGCCCGAGTGATAAAGAATTGAAATGTCATAGTCCTACAACAACTCCAACCACCTACTCTATCTCAGATTAAGGTCATTTTGGCTGAAGATGTACTGAAAACAACGATGGTCAGTGAAGATCTCACAATGAAATCAATACATATAGTGCCTCTAAATCTTCAATGCAAAGACTACTATCGCCAACTCCAAGTCATGAGTGAGGTAGCTTTTCTCGTAAACCTTCAGCTACCTAAAAACATATGGAATAACTTTGTCCTGCTGCATCAATACACAACCCAACCCAACTCTAAAAGCATCACAATATACAATAAACCCTTGGACCTCAATTGGAAGAGTAAATATTAGAGATGAATTTCATAAGTTATTGAGCCTCAGAAAGCTCACCTCACACTAATTGGACCACTGGAAAGGGATATTCTTCTGAGTCAATCTATTCAAAGGTTTTACTATAGAAGAAATCCCATCCATGAACTATTTGTAGTATCCTGCAAACTCGATGAAACAGCAAACCTTGTTAGGAGAAATGGGCCTAGGCTAATCATGGATTGTCTCAATCTTTGCTAGATCTACCATAATCCTATCCTTGGACACCACGTGCCCCAAGAATGCCATGGACTCCAACAAGAACATACACTTAGAGAACATAGCATACAATTGTTGATCCCACAAATTCTTAAGCACAACTCTTAAATGTTACTCATGCTCCTCCCTACTCCTCGAGTAAACCAAGATGTCATCGATGAACACTATAACCAATGAATCTAAATAGGCTCTGAACAGACAGTTCATCAACTCTATGAATGTTGTTGGGGCATTTGTCAAACCCAAAGACATAACTAGGAACTCATAGTGCCTGTAATAAGTCCTAAAAGTAGTGTTTTAAATATTTGCTGCCCTAATTCTCAATTTATGATAACTTGACCTCAAATCTATCTTAGAGAACATCATTGCACCCTGTAGCTAGTGAAATAATTCATCAATATGCAGTATTGGATACCTATTCTTAATCATCACCTTATTTAATTACTTGTAGTCAATACACATACGCAAGGAACCTGTCCTTCTTTTTCATAAACAGAAAAAGAGCACCCCATGGAGACTCATTAGGCCTGATAAACCCCTTAATCAGAAAATCCTAGTGTTGCTACTTAAGCTCCCTCAACTCAGTAGTTTCCATCTGATATGGTAAAATAGAAAAGGGTTGAGTGTCTGGCTCAACATCAATGCCAAAGTGAATATCATAATCAGGTAAAAGACCAGGTAAATCAGTAGGAAACATATCCAAACACTCCCAAACCACAGGAATTGACTACACTCAAGGCCTTTGTTTGGAACCAACCGAAGAGGAGATCCTGCTGATAACATCCAAAAATACTCTCAAATGAAGGAGGTGGGATCGTATGCAAAAAAAGTACCTAACTAAGAGTCAGGATCAAATCCCACAAGGATTGGAGTTAGATTTTGCCAAATTTTGTAAGTCAAATCACAAGAGCATGCACATTATATTAAGGAAGAAAGTAAAATTGGGGGATATGTGTAATCTAATGAATAAATCAATTGTAAAAGGCAATGACATAACATAATTATTTAGATATCAAGATTGGGGAATCTAGGGGTATGCTTTTGATGAGGTATAGCTTTGATTGGGATTAACAAAATGACTTACAACAAATTAACATATGGATAGCTTTTGGTTCTAGTTATACTCAAGGTCTTTCAACCCAAGAGTATGTCTATTTCGTGTTCTTTCAAATCCCAAAACCAAATTCAATTAACAAACAAACATATGCTTGAGTTACCTAAACTATTTCTAGCTCTAGCCATTAGATGAGGTTTAAAGCCCCAAATCCTTACTATTGATGACTTACCTGATTCCCCTTCCCTTTCTCAAGCAAAAGTGAAATTAGAGAATTTAATTAATGTTTGCAACCATTAATTTTAGGTTTAAAACTTTAAAAAATCAATAGATCCATACATTATAATCAATTCTAAGAACAAATAGTCAACACCTAATCAATACTAAACACCCATCATTGGCACACACCCCTAGAAGAAAAATTATCTACTCATATTAAAGAAAAGAGAAATTATACCATATGGGTGCTCCTCAATTCCATTCATCATTAGAAAATAAATTCAATTCCAAGCTTTCAATATTCATGAAAAAGGACAAGGTATATTGTACTTTTCTCAATGTACTCTACTCCAATATAAAAAAAATGGGAAAATTCTAGGTATAAAAATTGATACACAGATCCTAA
Source organism: Jaltomata sinuosa (assembly GCA_003996215.1). NCBI lineage: Eukaryota > Viridiplantae > Streptophyta > Magnoliopsida > Solanales > Solanaceae > Jaltomata > Jaltomata sinuosa. The sequence continues at coordinate 323,135 of QJPP01002254.1, forward strand.
AATGTCGGAAACTTCCCAAATGCACTAAAGAAATTCTGGATAAAATTTCCCCTAGTAGCTTGCGTTGGAATTGCGCTTGCACCTACGGCCATATGTCCAGACTTGTGGCATGTAGGTGCCTAGAATTTGGGCCAGTATCTTCTTCCTCTTCTATGTGAAACTTGTGAAATACAGGTGTGGACTTGCTCCACGCATATCCCATGCAGGTTTTAATCAGGACGCTTCTCTTTTGTTCTTCTCTCGACTTGGCTTTCTTCCTTAGCTTGTAGCTCATGTTTTTAGCTTCCTTCGATTGCATATTTGGGTTCAAATCTTCTTCCATATTCAATTCACAAGAGTGCCTGTGTATAAGAGAATAAATGCATAAAATCCTTCTAAATAAAACAATATTGAGGCAATAATTCATGGTTAAGATCTAAATAAGTTGGTAAATTACTAACTTATCAAACCCCCAAACTTGAACTATTACCTATCCTAAAACAAAACATTTAATACGCATAGGATTGAAGCAAGCTTTCCAAGACACAAGGATTGCACTAGGACTACTAAGACTCAAATGAAATAAAACAACAAAAAGACTCAATAAAAAATCACTAATCTCAATTGGTACAACCATGAGCTCAAGGCAAACACAATCACTTCAAAATTCTTTTCAAGATACTTCATTTCTTTATTCAAAAACCAGGGAACTTTTTCACTTAAAACAAGATCACATAGCATCTCAAGTCATTGACACTAAACTTTCAAGGCTTTCCTCGAAGTTCACTCCATAACTTATCACATTCATTCCCCTTAATTGGGGTGAAGACTTCACCATTTACTCCAAGGTTGTAATGCCACTTACCAGAAGCGAGAATCATACTCACAACCATGCAATTCAAATAATTGGGATTTTAAGATAACAAAAATATGCTCACTCTCTCAAAGAAGTTTGAATGCACACACATAGAACCATAAGCTTTCCCTTTATGTAATTTTCCACTAATGTAGAGTTGCAAAGCTTCGAATCACTAAGGACTTACGGGTAACTATGTAGGCTAGGGTGAAGGAAAGGATATCATTTTGGTCAAGTACCTAGAACCTCCCTAACACTATCATTAGGCATTCGAGTACACTGCTCACATCATTGATTCAACTTCACCTTATTTCTCCCTCTCAAAACCCAAGTTTTTCCTAAAGCCATTCTTCCCAACACCTTTGTTTTACTCATTTAGAATTTACAAAGCAAGAGGTAGCATCAGTCAATTCTTTTTATTTCTTTCTTCCATCATTTGATAGTTTCAAACAATTCACAAGATAAGAATTAGGTGCTACCCCACTCATTGAAGCTTAATTCTTCATTCAATCATTAATGCACACACCCATAAACTTAGGCTTTTGCCTACATCAATCATCCCAACTTTTCATTTATGTTCTTCTCCAAACATAGGTGTTTAGCCTACATACTTATTCACTAGCAATTAGGGAGGAAAGGTGCAAAATAGATTATTAAAAAGGATAAAGGTGTGTAACATGGTTGCCAAGAATAGGTCAAAGGCTCAAAAAGGTTTACTAGGATCAATATTAAAGGAAGGAAACTTTTGATAAAGTGGCTATTCAAATAGGGCCTCAGGTCATCTTCCAAGCTAAGCAACATCTAGGATTTTTTCTTGAATCACATTACGAGTAGGTTCTAGACAATATGCATACACAAGAACATACTAAACCTTACCACATAAGTCATCACAATCACTATGAGTTAATAGTTATTCTCAAACCTAATTGAAATGAATAACTTTTGACATTCTATTCCGAGTTTCATCTAACTCATTTGCAAACAAAAAGCCAAACGAAGAATGTAAAGATCATGACAAGAGAATGCTTTTCAAATTTATTTTCCCCTCTTTACTCAGTTTTCCAAACAATCATTTGCCAAGAATTTTTTTTTGGTGGTCCCATTTGAGACAAGTGCGATACGGACTCAAAATAAATACTAAAAATTGCATTTTCGCTTCAAAAATTCACCTCTCAATCTATCATTGGAATATATCACCTGGTTTGACATAGAAAATAAAGAAAAACAAAATTTTGCTCTTTGGGAAATAATCGTGGTATAAAGAAAACCATCGGAGTTTATTAAAGACTACTATCTATAGAAGGCGAGATTTCAAAATATGCACTCATGAATTATTTGATAAACGAGGCTCGACAAAGGCACTAAGTGCAATTTTCAAGGCATGGGTGGTAAGACAATTGGCATGTGAAACTGACCCGCCATAATGGCATATACTCACATCCAAAAATAAAATATCAAGCCTGGGGAAGGCGCAATATATAAACATAGCAAATACAACCCGACAAGGGAAAATTTTTTTATCCAAAACATCCCGACAAGGGCCAACTAGTATCAAATATTTACAATCTAAGCCTGACAAAGGCCACCAAAATGTACCAAAATAAACATCTACACCCTACACGGGCACCAAAACAAACATCATCATAATAAAAATAAATAAATACACCCATCCCTAACTATAAAGAGCAGTGTCTCCAATGCATAATAAGAAAAATGGAAGGTAAGGTGCAAAGACTCCCTGTGCTTGCTAAGCCGAAGCATCATCCTGCGAGTTTGCTTGTGAGCTAGGTCCATCCCCGCCTTTGCAAGAGTGTGTTGTATCCAAGTACTCGAACACAGCTCGCCGCATCCGCAAAGATACATCACTATCCTTATCAGGCTCATCATCATCAGCACCTCCCATGCTACCCAGCCACTCATCAATAGGTCCCTTAGCCACACAAGGTGCCGCTATGGCCTTATCTAAGAAGCTTAATCCAGAGTGGTCAAAATGATTTTTCCCTTTATCTTGTCCATGTTCATATTTATCGAGGCTACCGACCTCTCAATAGTATCAACTCTTGAACATAACTTGTCAAGACTCTCAAAACCATCCTTCATAGCTTTTTTAACAGCCCTTTGAATGAAGGTAGGGAGATTCTTAGAAAACTTGGTCAGTTGACTATTATTGTCGCAAGTCATGTCTGCGAGCTTTTGTAGACCACTCAGCAAAGAGGGATGAGGAGGTGGTGAGGTCCTAGGAGGCATCAAGTTTGAAGGAGAAATTTATCTATATCACGGGAGTAGGACTATCTAAACCAGGCATGATAAGGGAAGTCTCATTTGTACCCGCAATCTCAAAATTAGCAGGGGAACTCTCAAATATGCCAAAATTTTTCGAATTCCTCTTCTTCATCTCGGGAGCTTCCACATCCTGATAAGTCGGTAATTTACCAACTTATTAAGCTTATATCCATGAATTATTGCTATATTTTGAATTGATTTAGAGGTTCTTATGGACTTTATTGATGTCTATGCAGGTACTTTGGATAGAAGGAAAAAAACAAGGATATGGACCCAAAAAAGAGCTAAGTGTGAAGAGTTGAGAAAAGTTGGAGAATATGTGAGGAGGTGCGGTGGTGGTGCGATATGCAAAATCTGAGGTGCAGTTTGCACCTCCTCCGCATGAAGCTACAAAGATGACTGAAGATTCTGCTAAGGAGTGCGGTTGCCATACGACGTGCACATCTAGTAGTGCGAAATGCACCACCTTTGCACAAAGCTTACCTATGCAGTTGAAGGCACTGATCAATCTTAAGCATGGGTACGATGCGTACACTGCAATGTATGAATTGCATGTCACGTCACACACCACCCAGAGGGCAATTTTGTCCTAAATTTATATGACAATTTGGGAACATATAAAGGCAATTTTAGGCTTATTTTTTATATAAAATTTTTGCAGGGAATTTCAGAGAGAGAACTTGGAGATATTTTTGGCTTGTAAACATTTTCTCCATCTCCATTGAGAGAGGGTTTTCAATCTATTCTTTTGGTTAACAAATTGTGTGCCTAATTTGACTCTAGAACTTGAGAATAAACTATAATAGATGGGAATTTGATTTACCCAGCTGGTATATCTTCTTCCCCTTCTATGAGTGACTAATTTCTCTTGTCTAGAGGTGTATTGATGATTGGGGCTTATCTAATGGGTGTGGGTGTTGTTAATTCACTTTTATAATTGCTTATTTGATATGGGTCTAGTAATTTTACTATGTTTTAATCTAAAATTTGTGGTTGCAAACATGAATTTACCTTACTTGGCTATGTAATTGCTCGAGAGAGAATTTTGTAGTTGTGGATATGAAATTGCTAGTGGGTACTTAGGAATCCACTTAGATTGGAGGCTAGACATAGCTAGAGATAGTATGACCTCCCCAAGCAAATGTTGGTTAGTTATTTAGCACACTGAATGATGTTCTAACCAAAATCATTGGATATGTGGATGTTGATCGGGAGATAACATTCCACACTCATAACCAACGCTACCCATGTCAATAAGTGAAAAATTAAGTGAATTAGTGATTACCCTATCCTATAGTGAATGCCCCATCGGAAATGCACCCCTAGTCATCTAGTTCTCATTGGTATACCCATTTCAATTTTATAGCTTTTATTTGAATTGAGTTAGTAGTGACAACTTTCCCAATTCCTCCATTGACTGCTTTGGTTTTGTTGAACAACTACTCTCTTTTTGAAATCGCTTCGCACAATCTCTCACTAGATAAATCAGGTCCCTTGGGTATGACCCCGACATCCGTTGTGAGATTATTAATTTTGTTTTTACTATGCGATCACCGTGGCCTCCTACTTGGAGAGCACAATTTGAGCGTTTATCAAAAATGGCGTCGTTATCAGGGACTTGAGTATTAGCTAGTTTTTGATTGTTGTTGTGAAGTCAACTTGCGAGTGCTTGTTTTTTTTACTTTTTTTTGTTTGTGTGTTTATTGAGTAGGCCGGCTATGGACGAAGCCGAGGACAATGAGAGCATTGGCGGCTTTGACAATGCCAACGCTGCTGAGCCTATGATGCATGGAGGTGTAGGTGCAATCCGCCGACCCCCCATGGTGAGAAATATTGTCTTCCACGTGACAAGCACCATGCTCCACCTGATTCAGATGAAGGGCTTATTTGGTGGAGCTTCCCATGAAGATGCCAACCGACATATTCGAAATTTCTTGGAAATTTGCCAACCATTCATCTTTCAACATATTTCCCAAGAGTTCATCTGATTGCACCTCTTCCCTTTCTCTCTGATGGGGGAAGCCACGACATGGTTGGAAGAATTTCTGGATGGATCTATCACATCTTAGGCTGAGTTGGTTGAAGTGTTCACTTCAAGGCTCTATCATCCATCTCGCATGATGAAACTCCGAGACAAGATTACTAATTTCAAGCAACTCCCTGATGAGCCCTTGCATGAGGTTTGGCTACGATTCAAGAAGAAGCTTCTCTTGTGTCCAAACCATGAATTGTCAAACAATGTGTTGTTACAAAGCTTCTACCGGTCATTGAACTCCGTGAACAAATCGGTGGCCGATAATCTTGGAGGTGGAACCTTTATGGACCTTGAGTCTCACATTTCCTCAGTGCTATTAGAATGAATGACCAAGACCAATCAAGCTTGGCATATGAGAGAGGCAGAGGTGTCGACTTCGAAAACACCCTCAATAATCTTGACAAATAAAATAAGGAGAAAAGATGAGGAGCGAGATGAAGCTTTGGTTAAAATGATGACACAAATCGATTTGATGGCCAAGCATGTGATAGGAGCTGGTGTTAAGAAGGTGAATGCAGTAAGTACACTAGAGATTAAGGTGAATGATGTTGAGCTTATGACTGAGATTGATTGTAAGCTATGCTATGTGTCAGTGGGTTTTCGCCCCAGGTATTATTGCCGGAGGGAGGAGAATCAAGGTTGGGTAAGAGACAATGAAAGGGATGGAAATTGGCGTGCAAGAGATAAGGATGGTGATTACTTCAATCACCGGAGTTCGAATCCTTAGATCCCTCCAAACAAATTTTATTCTCTCTACCAACCAGGCACAAGCAACCCTGAACAATCTAAGTTAGAGGACATGTTGTCCTTGGTACTTAAGAAGGTGGATACGACAAACTCGGGAGTGAGTGAGCTAAAGAGTGAGGTTTATACACTTCACCAAATAGTGAGCACCCATAGTGCTTCGATCAAACACCTTGAAGCCCAAATGACCCACCTATCAAGCCAAATGAACCCACTTATGAAGGGAACGCTGCCTAGCGACACCGTCAAAAACCCCAAAAATGAATGAGGATTGAGGTAATATCATCGTGCCGCGATGTTAAATCAAGCGATGCTTGGGAGGCAACCCAAGTTTCTTTCTTTGTTTTTGGTTATTGTTTGTTGTTTTTGATTTTTTGTAGGGAATGCATGGAATGGATAACTCACGAAGGGAAAGGAATGGAAAAAGGTATCGTGCGGTGGACTGTGCAGACCACACAAGCAATTATGCATGTTGCACAGCCAATCACATACCAAAACAGACGGCCTAGAGAAAAATTGAAAAAAATAGAGGTGACATGGCTGGGCTATGCAGACCGTACAAGCCCAAGTGCGTGTCGCACCTCCATCGCACAAGGAAATAGATGCCAGGGAAAACCCAGGTGAGAAAAAGGGGCATGTGCGATACGCCATGCTGTCCGCACCTTGCCTGGTGCGAATCACATTTGGCGGGGCACAAGAGGTAAATTTAAATTTTTAATTGACCTAACCCGTTGACCGATCTGACCTGGAGATGACTCGACCGACTCTTCTTCTTCTTTTTCTTTTAAAACTGCCTCTCTCTCTTCTTTTTCCACCATCTTTCTCCACAACTCTCAAAATCCTCCACCAAAATTCTCTCCAAACCCCTAAAACTCCCACAAAATCTTCACCTCTTCTCATCCAATCTTCTCCACCACTTATCCACGTCACCGCCGTCATTCGCCGGGAGGTTTTGTGGTCACCATTGTTGGAATTCAAAAAGCTTTGATTTTCGTTCTTCCCTTCGTAATCTTCACTTGTGGTAAGTTTTCCGACAATAAATAGTTGTTTTTATGATTACTGGGAACTCATACTATGAAATATGCTTAGTAGATTGGCCATGTTGATTTTGGGCGAGATCCAAAAATTTTGGGTACCCAATTTTGAGTAGTAATGATGAATTCTCTTAATGTCAACTTGGTAGATTTTAAATCTTAACTATGCATGTTGATTGGTATTAATGTTTAACCATAATATCTGTGATGGGGTGAAGTCTGAGGAACCCACTTGTGACTGGTGCTTGATTTGGCCTGATGATAGATTGGGTGACGTCGCTCTTAAGGGCAAGTCATTGATAGTCATGAGGTTTTGACTGATAATTTATAATTAAGGTTGAACGTTGCTTATTGTATGCCCATGATCCTTATTGAAAATCTAGTTGGGTTATATGATCTTGTGCGGGGAGGAGGTTAATTGTTGATATGCTATTGGTTCCCATTGTTGCAAGGAGGGCTTGATGTTCCCGATGATAGACGGGGTAACATCCATCTTAAGGGAAGTCTTTGAGTCCTTTCTTGTTGGTTATGTGTTAATGGAAATCCGGAGAAGTCTGAGTACCCGGAAGTTATGGTCATGAACCCCTTTTCACTACTAAAAATAGCTCAAAAAGGGACGGATAGGAAAGCGACGGACAACGTCGCTCTTGAAAAGCGACCTTGTCCGTCGCTTTTCTATTTTTTTTAATTTATAATTATTTTTTTACAAAAGCGACGGACATCGTCTCTTTTTCGTCACTTTTTTTGGCATATTTTTACGACAAAATTATTTACAAATAATTATTTTTATTTTTTATTATAAGCGACAGACAACATCGCAATTATTAAAAATAATTTAGAAATAATTTTAAAGAAAGCGACGCTGTCTGCCGCTTTCTTTAAAATTTAATTTATATTAAAAAAAAAAGCGACAGACAGCGTCGCTTTTCGGTCAATATGCGGTCAACTCATTTAAAAAAGCAACGGACAAAAGTGACGCTGTCCGTCGCTTCTTTAATTATACAGAGACCCGACGGGGTCTCTTTACCTCATCTCTCTCTTTCTCTTTTCTCTCCTCCTCTCCTCCTCTCCTCTCCTCCTCCACTACTCCCTCCACCGTTGCTCCCTCCACCGTTAGCCTCCTCTCTCCAATTTCCTCCGATTTTGAGGTTAGTTGTTTTGTTTATTTGAAGGTTAGGATTTAATTTGGGTATTTTTATTTTGAAAAATTGATAGTGAATTCTAAACTATGGTATGTTGTTGTTGTTGAATTCTAGACTAGGGTGTATATATTGTTGTTGTTATTGTTGAATTCTAGACTAGGATTTTGAAAAATTAATAGTGAAAATTGATATATGAAAAAATTGATAGTGAAAAATTTATTTTTTAGATTATATTCTTAATTTATGAACTTTAATTAGTTTAGGCTTGCTATTAGTTTGTGAACCTTAGTTTAGGCTTGCTATTAGTTTGTGAACCTTAGTTTAGACTTGCTATTAGTTTGTGAACTTTAGTTTAGCATTGTTATTAGTTTGTGAACCTTAGTTTAGGCTTGCTATTAGTTTGTGAACCTTAGTTTGGCCTTGCTATTAGTTTGTGAACCTTAGTTTAGGTAATACTTGCTATTAGCTTGTGAAACTTAGTTTAGGCTTGCTATTATCTTGTGAACCTTAGTTTAGGTTCGTTTTTGAACTTGAGTTATATAGGTTCTTGAATTCGCTAGGTTCTTGAATTTGGATTTAGGTTCTTGAATTAGATTATCAATTTGAATTTGGGAACTTTGAATTTGAAATAAGTTCTTGAATTAATTTTGTGTTTTGTTTTAGAATCTTGAATTAGTTTTCAACTTTAACTTTTTGAATTAGGTTCTTGAATCTTAATTTTTTTAAGTTAAGCTTTTTTAAGTTAAGTTTGTTAGTTTAAATTTTTAGTTTTGAGTTAAGAATTAGTTTTCAACTTTAGGTTCTTTTTTGAACTTGAATTAGGTACTTGAATTTGGAATTAAGATTTGGAATTAGAATTTAGAAATAGGTTCTTGAATCTTATTTTTTTAAGTTAAGCTTTTTTAAGTTAAGTTTGTTAGTTTTGAGTTAAAAATTAGTTTTCAACTTTAGGTTCTTTTTTAAACTTGAATTAGGTACTTGAATTTGGAACTTGAATTTGGAATTAGGATTTGGAATTAGAATTTAGAATTAGGTTCTTGAATCTTAGTCTTTTTAAGTTAAGCTTTTTTAAGTTTAGTTTGTTAGTTTAAATTGTTAGTTTTGAGTTAAGAATTAGTTTTTAACTTTAGGTTCTTTTTTGAACTTGAATTAGATACATGAACTTGGAATTAGGATTTGGGATTAGAATTTGAAATTAGGTTCTTGAATTAGATTATTAACTTGAATTAGGTTCTTGAATCTTAGCTTTTTTAAGTTAAGTTTATTAGTATAAATTGTTAGTTTTGAGTTAAGAATTAGTTTTTAACTTTAGCTTCTTTTTTGAACTTGAATTAGGTACTTGAATTTGGAACTTGAATTTGGTATTAGGATTTGGAATTAGAATTTGGGATTAGGTTCTTGAATCTTAATTTTTTTAACTTAAGCTTTTTTAAGTTAAGTTATTAGTTTAAATTGTTAGTTTTGAGTTAAGAATTAGTTTTCAACTTTAGGTTCTTTTTTGAACTTGAATTAGGTACTTGAATTTGGAATTAGAATTTGAAATTAGGTTCTTGAATCTTAGTTTTTTTAAGTTAAGCTTTTTTAAGTTAAGTTTGTTAGTTTAAATTGTTAGTTTTGAGTTAGGAATTAGTTTTCAACTTTAGGTTCTTTTTTCAACTTAAATTAGGTACTTGAATTTGGAACATGAATTTGGAATTAGGATTTGGAATTAGAATTTGAAATTAGGTTCTTGAATTAGGTTCTTCAATCTTAGCTTTTTTAAGTTAATCTTTTTTAATTTAAGTTTGTTAGTTTAAATTGTTAGTTTTGAGTTAAGAATTAGTTTTCAACTTTAGGTTCTTTTTTGAACTTGAATTAGGTACATGAATTTGGAACTTGAATTTGAAATTAGAATTTTGAATTAGGTTCTTGCATTAGATTATTAACTTGAATTACGTTCTTGAATCTTAGTTTTCTTAAGTTAAGCTTTTTTAAGTAAAGTTTGTTAGTTTAAATTGTTAGTTTTGAGTTAAGAATTAGTTTTCAACTTTAGGTTCTTTTTTGAACTTGAATTTGGAATTAGGATTTGGAACTTGAATTTGGTAATAGGTTCTTGAATTAGGTACTTGAATTTGGAATTAGGATTTGGAACTTGAATTTGGAATTAGGTTCTTGAATTAGATTATAACTTGAATTTGAGAACTTTGAATTTGAAATAGGTTTTTGAATTAGTTTTGGGTTTAGTTTTTATACTCTTGAATTAGTTTTCAACTTTAGGTTCTTTTTTGTGAACTTTGAATAATGCTTGTTAGTTTATGATATATTTGTAAACCTTAATTAGTTTAGGCCAGTCTTGTGAGTTATGTGAATATTTATATGTAAGTGTTATTGTTAAGAAAATGAGAAACTTTGAATTAGGTACTTGAATATGGAATTAGGTTTTTGGATTAGATTATTAACATGAATTAGGTTCTTGAATCTTAATTTTGTTAAGTTAAACTGTTTTAAGTTAAGTTTGTTAGTTTAAATTTTTAGTTTTGGGTTAAGAAGTTTTCAACTTTAGGTTCTTTTTTTAACTTGAATTATGTAGGTTCTTGAATTATCTAGGTACTTGAATTTGGAATTAGTTTCTTGAATTAGATTAGTAACTTGAATTTGAGAACTTTGAATTTGAAATAGGTTCTTGAATTAGTTTTGAGTTTTGTTTTAGAATGTTGAATTAGTTTTCAACTTTAACTTCTTGAATTAAGTTCTTGAATCTTAGGTTTTTTAATTTAATCTTTTTAAAGTTAAGTTTGTTAGTTTAAATTGTTAGTTTTGGGTTAAGAAGTTTTCAACTTTAGGTTATTTTTTGAACTTGAATTATATATGTTCTTGAATTAGCTAGGTACTTGAATTTAGAATTAGGTTCTTGAATTAGATTATTAACTTGAATTTGGGAACTTTGAATTTGAAATAGGTTCTTGAATTAGTTTTGGGTTTTGTTTTAGAATGTTGAATTAATTTTCAACTTTAACTTCTTGAATTAGGTTCTTGAATCTTAGTTTTTTTAAGTTAAGGTTTTTTAAGTTAAGTTTGTTAGTTTAAATTGTTAGTTTTGGGTTAAGAAGTTTTCAACTTTAGGTTCTTTTTTTAAACTTGAATTATATAGGTTCTTGAATTAGGTACTTGAATTATATAGGTACTTTTTAAAGTTAAGTGTTAGTTTATTACATTAATGTTAGTTTGTGAAATTTGAATAGCTTGCTAGTTTAAGTTAGTCTGTGTGAACCTTTGTTTAGGTTAATGCATGCTATCATTTCCCTATACTTTTTGACATTTTGACACTTTTTTAAGTTATTGAATAATTTATAGGTCCTTTTAGTGGACCCTTTATGTGTTTAGTGATATTATTACTTCGTATTTAGATTCTTGTTATGATTGAATCTTATTATGAATGTTGTGGCAGCAATTTGTGCTGATTTGGGCTGTTTTGAATTAGTTTTGTAAATGGTAGGTGGTGCATATTAAAAATGCAAATTTTTGAAGCTGGAAAAAATGCAAAAAAGCGACGGACAGGGTCTCTTTTTTCTGTCACTTTTATGAATTTATTTTTTTAAAAATCCCAAAAAAGTGATGGACAGCGTCACTTTTCTGGAAAATATTTACCAGGAAAAGCGACGTTGTCCGTCGCTTTGTTCTTCAAGTTCAAGAACAAAGTGATGGCGTCCGTCGCTTTTTTGGAAAACCTAATTAAAAAAAAAATTATCGCTTTTTACATGGCGGCGTAGTCCATTTCTTTTGGAAAAGTGACAGGCCATTTTCCCACGGAAGTGACGTCATCGATTTTCCATCGCTTTTGGCCAAAAAAGCGACGGCCAGCGTCCCTTTTGGCTGTCTCTTTTTAGCTTTTTTTTAGTAGTGTTTGCTCCCTTGTTGTTGTGAATTAGTTATATCTGGTGCTCAGTGCTGAAGCACTTCTTGCTCTATGAATCATATGTGTAACTCACAAGAACACAAGGAACCAAAAATTCCAATTGTGCCTTTGTGCATTTCGCATAGGATGCATAGATCTTGACGTGCGGGTCGCACAAGGCGTCGCACCAAGTTGAAAAGAAAGTGCAAAACACTGATTTGAGGGGCAAAATTTGGTGTGACACGCACTTGTCATGGTGCGGATCGCACAAGCATTGCACCTCAGTAGAAAAATTTCCTGAAGGTTTTGTTGGCTTGTGCGACAACACATGCGACATGCACTCTTCCTAGTGCGTTTCGCATGTGGTCCGCACAAGATAATAGAATCCTACTTTGATTTCTAATATGTTGCATTCCACCCTTCATAGATTTTGTTTTGTTTTTGGCTCACAATCTTTGGATGCAGACTAAGTCTTCTAGTAGAAGAAACCCTGGAAACCAAGAAAGGCAAAGATCAGTCGCAAATGAAGCAAGGCTCCACTTTGGAGTATAGGGCATGAGAACCTACTACACCCGGTATAAAAACAGAACTTTTAATGTAAAGTAGAGCTTAAATCTAGGGGAGGTTGGTGATGAGCTACCTAATATGCACCACCAGTTTGCTACTAGAGGGTGGGATCCATTTTAAGTTATACCCAGGGGATACTATGAAGAAATAGCCTGCGAATTCTTTGCGGCTTACCAAGCTATATAGGATTCCAAAGGCTATAAAGGCCCAAAAGACAAGTTCCCCAATCTTGATGTTATCACTGTCAGAGGCAAGAAAGTGTCTGTCAACCCCGCTGCAATCAATGCTATATATTAGGGACACCTAATTGACCCTGCACCAGCCCTGATGGCTAGAATAACTGCTGAGTTCAAGACATATCAAGAGACTGCTCGCACCATTGCTCTAGGAACCCCTGTGTGGTCCACCATGGGAGGCAATATACCGAGGAGATCATTGGTATTTGAGGCGCAACTTTGGTATGATCTAGTGCGCAACCGTATTCTGCCCTCTTAGAATGACCAAAAGATAACTCAAGAAGGTGCCATTCTAATTGAGGCTATCAGGAGGGGGGAGCATATAAACTTTGGAGAGGTGGCTGCAATGGTAATCAGGAGGAAAGCTCATCGCGGAAATAACTCCTTCCCTTTCTCGGTCCTGATCACCAAGTTGTGTGGTAAAGCGGATGTTCCTATTCTCCCTTGCGACAAGTTTACTCATGCCATCAGGGTCATCAATCTTGATAATAAGACAGAAAGGGATGCCCCAAGATTCAAGAGGCAAAGGATGGAGCAATTGAGTGAGATTGAAAGTGACGAGCCTTGTGCTAAAGCAGGCATTTCTTCGCCCTCTTGGGACACTTCGGAGGCATGCCCACATGCCCCCGCAACCTCTATGACAAATACTGGTCTTTAGGATATGGTCAACATAACTCATAATCATGAGAAGCAACTGACAGACTTAGCCATAAAACTACCGGGAATGATCAACAGGGCAGACAAAAGTGCAGTGAAGGGGGTGGTTGATAGTTTGAACACGTTGTGTAAGTGGGTTGATGTTATTGAAGAGGCAATCTCAAAACTCTGAAAAGATATTGATATGTCTAAAGGCAAAGATCCGATAGTTGAAGCTAATCTGACCATATTACCTCCACCCAGGAGGATTCCTGGCCCGTTGGATGACTTGTTTGCTTCATATGCATCGAAGGAGCTTCCCGGTCATGCTGAGCAAGAGCTGGATGATGATGAGAACCCCGAGTTTCAGAGAGTGCTTCGTGACTCCATATTTTTGGCAAACTCTCGAAGGGGTGGTGCTGGCCCAAGTGGGAAGAATGTTGAAGAAGAAGATGCTCCTGATGATTGTGATGATGAGGACTAGATCCTCCAGGGAGTTCCACCCTTTTCCCATTGCACTATGAGAATTGAGGGCAATACTCCTTTCATGGGGAGGGGGTGGCTTTACTTACTTGCTTTTGATACCCGTCAGTGGGCTTGAGACAACTTATTGCCCTTGTCAGGCCTACTTGACTATTCTGCTTAGTTTTATTTGGCCTTTGTCGGGCACATTTTGGATAATTGATTGTGATGCTATTATTTTCCTTTTTCATTTTTAGATCATGTTTTTGTTTAATTTGAGCTCAATTGTTCACTCGCCGGGCTTGATGTTTTTATTGATGGCATGTCGGGTTGGTCTTACATGCCCCATTGTTCCACCACCCATGCCTTACAAATGCGCTAAATGCCTACACTTAGGCTTGTTCTTGAATGAAATTATGAGCGCAAATTCAGTTATCGCCTTGCGAATAGTAGTGTAGAAATAATCTCTGAGGGTTTTCTTAATACTATGGTTCTTTCCCAAGGAGAAAAAGTTTTGATTATTTTCTTCTTCTTTTCTCTTGTTTTTGTGTGTCGAACCGGGTTGGTGTTTCCCTGTGATAGATTGAGAGGCGACTTTCTTAAGGGAAAATGCCAAGTTTTACCTTAGAATTGAGTCTGTCAGTGCTTGTCTAGAAATGGGCCCACCAAAAAATTCTCTTGGTAAATTATTTTTGAATAGGAAAGGAAGAAGGGAAATGATTTTTTGAGAAAAAGTGTTCCCTTTTCATGACTTGCACACTCTCTCTTTGGCCTTATTGACTCACAAACGAGTGTGTAATGAACTCAGAATAGCTTGTAAAAAGTCATTTGCCCAAATTGATTGTGGGCCTAATGGATGAAGTCTTGTGGCATGATGCCTTGTGCGGTGAGGCTTTACCTTGATTCTTGTACATGAGTGTTGTCTAGGACTTGCCTCTAATGTGATTCAAGGCAAAATTCTAGGTGTAACAAAGCTTGGAAAATGACTTTAATTAAGCCCTTTTTGATAGCCACTTCACTCAAATGACCTCCTAATGACATCAAATCCTAGTGAACCCCTTTGAGCTTGTGACCATCCTTTGATGCCTTTTTAACACCTTGACCTTTTTGGAACCTCTATCTTGGTACCCATCCTTCCTGATTGCTTGAAAATGAAATGTAGGCTAAAAGCCTAAGTTTTAGGGGGATACAAAAGATAACATAGGAAAATGCCTATGTTTGGGGGGGTACATGTGATCAAATGAGGAGAAGAAAAGAAATGCACTTCAAGTGCACGGTAGCACCTTGATTCAAGAATTGAAAATTGCTCCAAAAGATCAATCCAATAAGCAAATTAAAAAGCAAAAATAGGTGCTACCAAGTGAAGGTTATATAAGGTGTGAATGATCATGAGGTAAAAAGGATAAATCGTGGGTTTTGTGAGGGAGAAATAAGGTGAAGTTGAAATTGAATAATGTGAGCGGTGTTTGAAATGAAAACAAAGAGCATTAGGGAGGTGTAGTCACTTGAACCAAATGATATCCTCACCTTACCCCTAACCAACATCATAAACCGCAAGTCCTTGGTGATTCTAAGCTTGGCTACCCTACATTAGTGGAATTTACATGAAAGGAAAGCCTATGGCTCGATGCGCATGCACTTGAACTTCCTTGAGAGAGTGAGAGTATTCTTGGTTCTCCCATAATCACATATTTTGTGAATTGAATGATCGTGAGTTGGATTCTCTCTTGTGGTGAGTCACATCATGCACTCGAATCGAAGCATGAGTCTCTATTTCAATTAGAGAAATGAATGAGACAAGTTGTGTGGCGAATCTCAAGGCAAACCTTGAATGTCCATGCCAATTACTTAAGAAGCTTAAATGTCTTGCTTTTATTGACAAAAATTCCCTTGAATTTTGAATAAAATATGATGTCCTTTGAACAAAAGGTTTTGAAATGAGCAATTGTCGTGAGCATGTGGTGGTCCAAATTGAGATAAGCATAGTAGTTGAGTCTTTTGTTTGAGTCGTTTGTTTGTTTCTTTTACTTAAATTTTTAGTGTAGAGTAGTTTTTGTGCCTTAGTTGAGCCTTAGCATAATTCAGCCCTTGCCTTATGAGTATCTTGCTTGAGGACAAGCAATAGTTCAAGTTTGGGGGTTTGATAAGTCGGTAATCTACCAACTTATTGAGCCTATATTCGTGAATTATTTCTATATTTTTAATTGATTTAGAGGTTCTTATAGCCTTTATTGATGTTTATGCATGTACTTTGGACAGAAGACGAAAAAACAAGGATATGGACCCAAAAAGAGCCAAAAAGGACCTAAGTGTGAAAAGTTGAGAAAAGTTGGAGAATCTGTCAGGAGGTGCGGTGGCTGTGCGACACGCACAAGCCAAAGTGCGGTTCGCACCTCCTCCACATGAAGCTGCAAAGATGACTAAAGATTCTGCTAAGGAGTGCGGTCTCCATGCGACGCGCACATCCCATGGTGTGAAACGCACCACCTTCGCACAAAGCTTACCTATGCGGCTGAAGTCACTGGTCAATCTGAAGTAGGGGTGCGACGCGCACACTGTGACATGTGAACTGCACGTTGCATTGCACACCACCCGGAGGGCAATTTTGTCCTAAATTTATGTGACGATTTGGGAACATATAAAAGGAAATTTTAGGCTTATTTTGTATATACAATTTTTGCAGAGAATTTCAGTGAGAGAACCTGGAGATATTTTTGGCTTGTAAACATTTTCTCCATCTCCATTGAGAGAGGGTTTTGAATCCTATCTTTTGGTTAACAAATTGTGTGCCTAATTTGACTCTAGATTTTGAGAATCAACTACAATGGATGGGAATTTGATTTACCCAGATGGTATATCTTCTAACCCTTCTATGAGTGGCTAATTTCTCTTGTCTAAGGGTGTATTGATGATGGGTTCTTAGCTAATGGGTGTGTGTATTGTTAATTCACTTTTATAATTGCTTATCTGATATGGGTCTAGTAATTTCACCATCTTTTAATCTAAAATTTGTGGTTGCAAACATGAATTTACCTTACTTGGCTATGTAATTGCTCGAGAGAGAATTTTATAGTTGTGGATGTGAAATTACTAATGGGTACTTGGGAATCCACTTAGATTGGAGGCTAGACATAGCTCCAATCGCGGAATCTCCCATTTAAGCAAATGTTTGTTGGTTATTTAGCACACTGAATGATGTTCTAACAGAAATTATCAGATATATGGATGTTGATTGAGAGATAACATTCCATACCCATAACCAACGCTACCCGTGTCAATAGGTGAAAATTTAAGTGAATTAGTGATTACCATATCCTATAGCGAATGCCCCATCGGAAATGCACCCCTAGTCATCTAGTTCTCATTGGTACACCCATTTCAATTTTATAACTTTTATTTGAATTGAGTTAGTAGTGAAAACTTTCCCAATTCGCCCATTTACTGCTTTGGTTTTATTGAACAACTACTCTCTCTTTGAAATTGCTTCGCACAATCTCTCACTAGCTAAATCAGGTGCCTTGGGTATGACCTCGACATCCGTTGGGAGATTATAAATTTTGTTTTGACTACGCAATCACCATGGCCTCCTACTTGGAAAGCACGATTTGAACATTTATCACATCCCTCTCTTTATCAAAATCAATCACACGTACAGCACGACATGGCCGGTTAGAAGCAAAGTAGCGCACATCTGCTTTAGCACACAACTTGCTAATCAGCATAGTGAAGGGAATAAAAAGTGCATTATAAAGAGCTTTCCTCTTAAATTGGACTTCCAGTATCTCCCAAAAATTCACATGCATCCCCGTCATTATGCAAGCAATCAATATGGCAGCCTC
This sequence comes from Jaltomata sinuosa, assembly GCA_003996215.1. Lineage (NCBI taxonomy): Eukaryota > Viridiplantae > Streptophyta > Magnoliopsida > Solanales > Solanaceae > Jaltomata > Jaltomata sinuosa. The sequence continues at coordinate 340,822 of QJPP01002254.1, forward strand.
AATGGCAATCTTCTGATCATTCTTAGATGGCATGAGTTGGTAGCAAACAAAATCAATTCATAACTTAGCTTCAAAGCTAAGATCTTGTCTAGAAATTTCACCACCAAAAGTGTCCCAAAGTGGTTTGCCCATACAATGATCTCTGCTACTTATTTTATTTGACTTCCTTTTATAGTGACTTTTTCAACATAGACACTCTCCGGAACTATCAATGTACCCTAATATATAGAATTAATGGCCTCAGGGTATCAATCTCTTTCCCTCTTACCATGATAGAAGGTAAGCAGGGGAAATCTTCAATACACCCTGGGTTCTTCATCGAGTCTTGTCTCACCTTATAAGAGGTGTAAAAATCATGCACCAAGTCTTTAAAGTAACTCTCAAGCACATCTAAGAAAGGTGACCACTCCTTCTTAGTGAATTGCCTAGTGATGTTGGGGAAGTAATTGTTGATCCCCGCTAAGTTGAACCTTTCCTCCGGTGTGAATGATTGGCTACTACAAAACTTGAGATAATAGGGCCTTATTCACTTAACATAGAAATGTATTATATACTCCACATTGGTAGGGACAAAAGGGACCTCTGGGCTTTCTCCTTGCTTGGGGCCTTTCCCTTGCTCTTACTTTTGGTCTTACTTGTAGAATGCCCTTTGTGAGTATTTCTATTGTAGTTGCTCATGTTTGAATTCATGGCCTGTAAAAGGATGTGAGGTCCCAACAATAAACTTATCAACCTTCACCAAATCATCAAATAGACTACCAACCAGACGTTTGATTTATCGATCAACCATAAACAACGTCAGTGGAGTTGACTTGGGAGGTCCTAAGCCCAATTTTTTTTAAATCATGAGGGGTATCAAATTAATGCTAGACCCTAGGTCACATAAGGCTTTGTTGAATAGATACACCCCAATGGTGCAAGGAATGGTACAATCCCCTCAGTCTTCTCTTTTCGATGCCAAGTTACTAGCCATGATCGCACTATAATGATGCGACACCTCCACTGTGCCTACATCAACTACTCTTTTCTTAATTAGAAATTCTTTCATGAACTTGGTGTACCCCAGCATTTATAGCAAGGCATCAACCAAAGGGATTTTCACAATAACATACTTAACAAATCAATAAACTTTTTGAACTAGTTGCCCACTTTTTTTTTAATCAACCTCTGGCATAAAGTAGAGGACATTTTGGAATTGGTAATGGTTCATTCACAACTTTTTGCTCCTTTTCCTCTTCAATGTCAGTCATATTTTGTGGAGGAGGCTCTACCTTTTCTTTCTCCGAGCTCAAATTTATTTCATCCATAGTCACATTCTCATCATCCTTTAATGCAGGATCAATTGGTTTTACCACGACCTTTTGATTTTCATCACTCTTCTTTTCAATCACAACTTTGTCAGCCACATCATCCATACCATCAAGCATTTTTCCACTTCTAGTGACAATTGGCATACAATATCCATTATTCTTAGGATTAGGAAGTGTGTAACTCAAAAGTGTACCCTTCAAGCTTGGATTCATTTGTGCTGATATTTGATTCATTTGGGCCTCAAGGTTCTTAATAGATGCCGAATGGGAACTTAATATTTGAGCGAGGTTAGATACATCCATTTTAAACTCTTTTATACGATTATCCATGGATTCCACCTTCTTTAAGACTCAGGCCAACATGTCCTCAATTTTAGAGCTAGCAAGATCACAAACACCTATTTGGATGGGAGTTGCATCCGCCTTTGGAAGAGGCACATACGGATTTGAACTTTGATTATTATACCTATCACCCTCTCTATCATTGTCGTTATATCTCTGATGGGCATCCCAGTCTCTTTTTTGATCACAAACTCTCCATGAGGCTTCTCTATCTTTGCTCCAACCTTTATTTCTGTCCCTTGGTCTCCAAGGGTCTTGGTTGGAACGTTGGTACCCCAGGAAAGAACCTGCCACTTGGTTAGACATGTAATGCACTTCCTCGTCAAATAACATGTACGCATCATCTTCCTCATGGGTTTTGGCCCCTTGAGCCCCAATAGCATGACATACTTTACTATGGTTCCCATCATGTGTTTAGCAAGTAACTCAACTTGGATCATCATCTTGGCTAAGGCCTTATCTCTTTCTTCCTCCTTCCAACTCTTCTTATTTTTCATAATCCTAGAGGTGACACCCGATATCACCTTGACTTCCCTTGTATGCCAAGCTCGGTTAGTTTTTGTCATTCTATCCAATAAGGCTTTAGCAAGTCCAAATTTTTTGTCTATTAGTGAACCACCCGCTAATATATTTTTCATAAACTTATTCATGTAGTCTATTAAGAGATAGAAAAGTTTGACACATTAGCACTTTCTTTTTGAACCTTAACCACACTTCATGTACGGGTTTTATGGGCTTTTGGCAAAAGTTTGTGATCTTATCACAAAGTTGAATCATTCTTGAGGGCGCAAAGAAGTGATCTAGGAAGGCCTTGGTTAATTCATTCCATGAATTGATGGAGACTATGGGAAGATCCTCCAACCATGATGTTGCTTCTCCCATAAGGGAGAATGGGAATAATATTAACCGAATGGACTCTTGGCTGATGTTGTTGATGCTAAATGACTAACAAATTTCAATGAACATCCTTATATGGAAGTTAGCATCATGATGTTCAAGGACTCTGAACAATCCTTTTATTTGGATTAGGTGTAGCATGTTGCTAGTTACATGGAAAACTACACTCCCTACTGTAGGAGATAGGCAGATAGCATTCGCTAGACCATGTCCAATTTGTTCATATTCAACATCCATGAACCCATAATGCTAGCTTTCTTGCTAGCGTGACTCATTGCTTTACCTATTCAAACGAAAAAAAGTAAAAGAAAAATAAGGCTCAACACAAATGTGAATCAAGAAATAAAATATGGTAATCAATTTCCAATCCCTGACAATGGCGCCAATTTTTATAACATCTAAAAACACTCTCTAATGAAGAAGGTGGAAACAGTCATATGCAAAACAAGTATCCAACTAAGAGTCGAGGTCAAATCCCATAAGTATTGGAGTTAGATTTCCAAAAATCATAAATCAAATCACAAGGGTATGGACATTGTATTAAACAAGAAAGTAAAATTGGGGGATGTGTGTAATCTAGTGAAGAATCAATTGTAACAAGCAATGATGTAACATAATTATATAAACATCAAGATTGGAGAATCTAGGTATGTGCTTTGATGAGGTATAGCTTTGATAGGGATTAACTAAATAACTTAAAACAAATTATCATATAGATAGCTTTTGGTTCTAGTTATACTCAAGGTCTTTCAACCCAAGAGTATGTCTATTTTGGGTTCTCTGAATGTACTATACTCTAATATATAAAATAGGGAAAATTCTAGGTATAAAATATATGCACAGATCCCAAAACATCATCAGAAAATTCCCAAATACGATAAAGAAATTGTGGACAAAATTTCCACTTGGGCAGCTAGCATTGGAAGTATACTTGCACCTGCAGCTGCATGTCAAGACTTGTGGCATGCAAGTTCCTAGAATTTGGGCTAGTATCTTCTTCCACTCCTGCATGACACCTATTAAATATAAGTGTGGACTTGCTACACACATGTCCCACGCAGGTTCTAATCAAGAAGCTTCACTTTTGCTCTTCTCGCGACTTGAATTTCTTCCTTAGCTTGTAAATCATGATTTGAGCTTCCTTCCATTGCATATTAAGGTTCAAATCCTCTTTCATCTTCAATTCACATTAATGCATGCATATATAAGATCAAATGCATAAAATCCTTCTAAATAGCACAAGATTGAGGAAATAATTCATTCTAAAGAGCTAAATAAGTTGGTAAATTACCAACTTATCACCTGCTAAACCAGAATGGCCACCATGGACCAAATACCCAGAATATGCACCCAGCAAAGTCTGACCTGAACTCTTGTTGCCCTAACAAGTCTGATCCAAATAACCACTCTCTAAAATTTGTAGTGTTGCCTGAACGGGCCTGCTCAACTAAAAATATTGAGGGTAACCTCTATGGAGAAACCTCTATCCCTGGACTGAGAACTGCTAAAACCACCCTAATAGGGGGGCCTCTTGTCGCTGCCTCCATAGGTATCATGATGTATACCCTTTATAGTCCGTGCATGATCAACAACTGTAACAAACATAACCTCTGATGCCACTAATCTGTCACCAAACATAGTGGTAGAATCAACCCCATGACAAATCAACAGACCTGCTCATTCTCTGTCGACATAATCATAGAAGCGTGCCTAGCCAGCTCATAGAATCATCCCTCATACTCAGAAACTGACATAGAACCCTGCCGAAGGTCTGTAAACTTATCCCTAAACCTCTCTCTCATGCTGCGAGGTACATGATTCTCTAAAAAAACCTTGGAGAACTGAGCCAATGTTATCATAGGTGAACCGATTGGTTTTCACTCAAGATAAGCTCTCCACGATTGCTTGGTGAACCGCTTCATCCGAAAACTTACTAAAACTTGTGGATGTCCTCTCCTGGAACACTTGAAAACCTTAGAGGACCAAATCTAATAAACCTACCAAGCAACTTCTGCTCCTTAGAAGACATAGATGACCTAGCTGCGATAGGCTGAAAAACAATAGGAAATTGCAATATATCTAAATAAGGTGTTGCAAGAGCAAGTTGTGCTCCTTAACTCTATGCTGCTTCCTCAACTGAACTCTGCGCATTTATATCTAACTTTCAAATCACTTAGAGTTCTTGGCAAGGTCCTTGCCTATGACATGTCCTCTAAAAATCCAAGGATCCTATCCATTGTGTCATAATGGACCAGTGTAGCTAAATTCCTGCTGGAGTTTGGGTTAGCCCCATGCCCTCTGGCTGATACTAAACATCCTCGACCTCTACCTATAGCTCTGATGATGGTGATCTAGCATACCCCCGAGCTTATTCCACAGATCATGCCCCGCCTTGACCTCTAGGTCTACCTCTGCCTCGACCTCTAGCTGGTGCCTCGACCTCTAGGTGGGGCCCTAACTGCATGCACAGTGGTCTCATTTTAGTCTGCTGATGATCTTGTGCAGACCATCAGAGAAAGAATGAAACAATAAAAAATTTAGAAGTTTATAGAGTCAAGAACGCATGATAAGAAATCGAAAAGGTGGAATTTAACTAAGAATGCATGATAATTTGGTAATATACCAATTTATTTAGCTCTTAAGCATGAACTATTATGGTAATATTGTGCTTATTCAATGGATTTTATGTCTTTAACCTCATATGTGTAGGAATTCCTAATATGTGATGAAGAATAAGGATTTGGACCAAAAAACAAGAAAGGAAGGCAAAAACCCAAGCGATGACCTAAGGAAAGAAGCCAAGTCAAAAAAATGACATGTGTAGGCCACTTGCAGGCGCAAGTGGAAGGCAATGTTCCAAGAGCAAAAGAAGAACTTCCTATGGCAGTTGTGTGTGCAAATGAGCAATTGCAGCCCGTATCACGCCTTAACCTACTCCCCGAACGTAACACGGTGCTTAGAGTCATAAGTGACCCCTACCTAACCCATGGCATGGACTACTGATATACAGACTGAAAGATAATGCCGAAGCTAAAACATGTATTGAGCACTTGAAGAATACTATAATAAAATGAACTTTGATAAATTGAAATATAAAGTCATTGAAAAAATGATACAACTAACTGACTGACTGACTGACTGACTGACTGACTGTCTATGAAGCCTATACTAACTAATGAGTTTCTAGGATAGGACCCCCAGCTAACTCTAAACTATTTGAAATGAAAGACTGAGACAAACTAAAGTAAAACTAAACTCCAAGTACCCGAATGAGGAGGTCTCATCAAGTTGTCTGGAGGTGCTGCTGGAACTATTGGCCACGAGTCTGAGAGCAGGATGCTAAATCTACATCACTAAAGAATGTGGCACAAAAAGTATGCAGTTAGTAATATAGAATGTACTGAGCATGTGAGATAATGCACAAACTCAAAATTATGAGAAAACATATATATACTGAAAGCAGGGCTATAATCTGGACTAAGTGTAAGCATCTGAGAATGCATAAGTCACACTATAGAACATAAGCCCTTTTTCTAAAGATAGTATAAATCATGTTTCTAAACTGTAACTATGAGATCATAATATATAAACATAAATAAAATTGTTATTTAAAGATCCATAGATTGAAAAGATGAATTATGTTTGTAATCCATGAATTAGTTCAACTGAGTTGAAAACCATGAGTCATGCAAAATGTCATATTTAAATTAAATTCTTACGGGAGTTTCTTCTATTGAGCATGCTGAAAACACTGATATACTGTACTGAATACAAGGTCATGCAATATTTGAGTTTAATTGTTGGAGTTATTGTTAACCGACATACCCTAAGCTAAGCTAACTAGGGGCTAACCTATAAACCTAGTTGGGAGGGTGTCATACTTGTCCAAGGGTACGAACACTGGCTGGCGTGGATCGACTAAACTGATATCCCAAAAGGACTAAGGTGTCAAGCCTGGTCTAAGAAATATCCCTTATAAACCTACAATGGAACCGTAGTTCTGGGATTTAGTGACTTCTACTAAAGGTCTCAGTCCTAACTGACGGGTGATCCTTCATCCCTGTGTCTGCTCGGTGCTAAGTACTACTCCCAACTGAATTAAGCTGACATACTGGATAGCTCAAAAATATTGATATTCTAAGAATGAAAGATAATGCTGAGAAAAAAACCTTTATTAGTGCTTAAGGACGTTGAGTAGGGGCTCTAGGACAAGGAAAAGTCTAAAATACCCCAAATATAACTGTTCAAAAATGTAGAAAACTCGACCGTCAAACCTCTCACGGGTAGTCGGGTCTGAGTCATGGGGTTTTGGGGGCTAAAATGGCTCACTGGTTCATACTAAGGACTGGGTTCCCATGGGCCATCACCGCTCCCACGGGCCATCGAAAACAACCGTCAAAATTCCAACGGCCGACAGGTCTTCAGCCTTCACTAAAATATCCATAACTTTTTTCTATGAACTCGGATTAATGAGTGAGTAGTGGCGTTAGAAAGAAGAATCAAATACCTTTAATTTGGTGGGTACTAGGTCACCTAATTCTTCATATTCTAGGAGCAGTTATAGTTTGAAGTTGACACTACTAAGAACTTACATGAAAACTAAATTGGTAGAAAGGCTTTCAACCTGCCTTTGAGCTACAGGTTCTTTATGACTTTAATTCATATCGAACACACCTCAAAAACTTAAGAGTTGGTCTTAATACTTAGATTCATAGAACATTCATCGGGTTTGGGTTTAACAACATATGAAGAATGGTTCAGATCTTAGCTTAGAATTTTTGGGGTGTTACAATATCCCCCTCTTGGGATCATTCATTCTCGAATAAAGGGTAAGCTAGAATGGAGTGACTAAAGCAAGGCATCTCAACTATTCTCTCCTGAACTGAACTTACTGTCATGGACTAAATTAAATGGAAAGCCTTCTGGTCTCAGTAAATGGATACTGGCAGGTCTGAACTAATCTGATATGAGGAGTCTCATCTATATTATGAAGAGGTGGATAAGGATGAATCATATGTGTAAAACTAGAACATATAACTACTAATTTCTGAGCCTAACTGCTTGTTTTCACCAATGTTCAAACCTAACTCGGAGGCATAAAGTGCTACACTTATCACGATCATGTTAGTATGGTACATGACCTGCAACTAGAGGCTTACTCTTAGTTGTGTATTGAATATGAACTGAGAATCATAAACAAGGATGAGGGATACTGCTGAATCTTGACTTATAAATAGCGAGACCCAGTCACTTATGATGAGACATGGGGAATTGAGTGCAAAAGGAACAAATACTTCACATACAGAGCATATAAGACCTGAATAGAGGGTTATTCTGGGCATACATATTATAACCACCCCTCACCATTATGGGTGAATGTACATAGTGCTTAGAGCAAGGAAATCATAAGCACGAGTTGTCCGAAAGATCTTATCTGAGAATATACATGGTCTAGCCTGGTGCCATTAGCCATTAAGGCATAACTTGAGGAATGAGGGCATAGAACTGAACATACTGTAAGAGGTGAGATTTATGTAATAAGTCTCTTGGAATAAAGCTGGAATTCGTGAAATCATAGAGTAAGACTGGGATTGCTGTCTGAAGCAATTGCTTCTCATTCTAGGAATCTGAGCATGGACGTGAATCTATATGAACTGCATGAACTTAGTCATGAGCATGATGCAATTACATCTGATTAAAATGTCACTTTAATTGAATTACTAGGGAACTGCTAGAATAAGAATGAATAGATATACCACCATAGCTCTTTTTGAAAATTTATACTAGTTGAGTTACAAGACTTGACTTGGTTCCTTTTTCTATTATCTCCCCCTTATCTTGAAAGTCACCCCTCTAATCCCAAACTAGGCTATAATCAACTAACTCTTATAAGGTCGGGCATCACTAAACTCTCCTTGATAGGTTATAACTGAAGATGCTAAACCCTTGCTAGGTCTTCTTGTGAGGCATATCTTAGTTTCTCTTTACCCTTAAGGTTATCACTAAAGGACTCATACTCTTATTGGAGCACCTAACCACTTCTTCTGACACTTAGCAATTTACAAGCTGACTCTCTCTTATTAGTTTACTAACATCACATCTCTAATTTCACATCCACCCTAATCAACTGAATTAAGACCACACTAAGGGACTTAACATTGTCTATCTATAATCTCCTGAATTCATCCCTAAGAACACCATATAATATACACCTAATCTTCTTCATAATCAAGAACATGAGAATTTCTAAACTAGTCACATATAGTACCATAGAATCTCTGAATATCATACATAGTTCAAACTTAGTGGATAGTAATAAACATGGATAACAACACAACTTCTAACATACTAAACCAACTTACAACTACAACATGATAATCAAGACACACTAGTCCATCATAAATTTATGACAAAATAATCAACTTTAACCACACCTCCAATCTAACTTTAGCCTACAAGCACATTCTTCTTCATAACACTACTACTCTTCTTTACTACCTCATGACAGAACTCCTTACTAATTCATTATTCATCCTATACCTAATCTTTTTCAACATATTGACATGCCCTCATGAGTCTCTTCCCTGATTCAAATATTCTCTAAGTCATCTTAACCAACCATTCTTCCTCCACATACTACTATGGAATCTACACATAACTTATTACTCTTCCCTAAATATCAAGGGGTTTATCAGCCCAATACTCACCTTATTGATACAAGACTATGGCTATATACTTCATTCCATCACTATCCCAATCTTATAGCTACTATACTTCTAAATTCATAGATCTAGCTCTGGGTCATCATACTACTTATAGCTCATAATATCTTAATTCAAACTAACTCTTGAGTGACTCTACTACCCAAATGCTCAAGGAACCATACTTTTTGGCTAAAGTTTCTTGAAGAGGGTCTGAGGGCACATTCTACTATAGGCTCAACTACACAAATGGAAAATGGTAAATGCTTTTGGATCAGTACAATTTAATGCACTAGTAGGCTTCTCTCAAGCCCTTGTGCAGTCTCTCAACTTTCTGAGAGCATCTCATTAATAGGAATCTAAACTTTACTATTTCCACCACCTCGAAGATGAGACAGATTGAAGGAATTAGATTAATACATGAATCTGCATAAGTTTCTTAAGGAATAGTTTTACTGTACGATTTGTAGTATGAAAGAAGGGAAACATTTCCTAAATTCCATTAGCCTCTTGATTATAAGTGTGGTGAACAACACACCCATAAGCAAGACTATACTAGACACAGCTTCACAGACACCCTAGGACACTTAAACTCTGTGCTCTGATACCAAGTTTGTCACTCGCCGAGCTTACCCCCTGAACGTAATATGGTGTTATAGTCACAAGTGAGCCCAAGCTAACCCATGGTCTGGCATACTACTAATATATATATGAAAAGATAATGTAGAAGATAAAACATGTATTGAGCTTTCGAAGAAAACTATAATAAAATGAACTTTGATAAACTAAAATATAAAGTCATTTGAAAACTGATACAACTAACTAACTGATTGACTGACTATGAAGCCTCTACTAACTAATGAGTTTCTAAGATAGGACCCTCATCTAACTCTAAACTAGCTTAAATGAAAGACAGAGACACACTAAAGTAAAACTAAACTCAGTCCCCAAATGAGAAGGACTCACCAAGATGACTGGAGGTGTTGCTAAACTAATGGCCATGAGTCTGAGAGCGGGCTATTGAATCTACATCATTAAATAATACAACACAAAAAGTATACGATCAGGACTATGAAATGTACTGAGAATGTGAGATAATGCACTAACTTAAAATCATGAGAAAACATGTATATACTAGAAGTAAGGCTAAAAATTGGACTAAGTGTAAACATCTGAGAATGTATAAGTCACATTGTAGAACATAAGTCCTTTTTTTGAAGAAAGTGTAAATCATGTTTCTTAACTATAACTATGAGATCATGATATTTAAAGATAAGTAAAACTATTATTTGGAGATTCATAGAGTGAAATGATGAATTATGTTTGTAAGCCATGAGTTAGTTCAACTGAGTTGAAAACCACGAGTCATGCCAAATATCATATTCAAAGTAAATTCTTAGGGAAGTTTCTTCTACTGAGCATGCTGAAAATATTGATATACTATACTGAATGCAAACTGAATACAAAGTCATGCAACATCTGTGTTTGAACTGTGGGAGCTACTGTTAACTGATATACCCTAATCTGAGCTAAGTAGGGGCCAACCTACAACCCTGGCTAGGAGGGTGTTCATACCTTGCCAAGGGTACAAACATTAGATGGCATGGATCAACTAAATTGATATCTTAAAAGGACTAAGGTTTCATGCCTGGTCTGACGGATGACCCTTTAAAACCTATGGTGATGTCACGTTCTTGGACTTAGGGACTTCTACTAAAGGTCTTAGTCCTAACTGACGGGTGAGCCTTCATCCCTGTGTCTGCTCAGTGCTAAGTACTATTTCCAACTGAATATAAGTTGACATACTTGATAGCATAAAATTATTGATATTATGAGAATGAAAGATAATGATAAATATGAAAGCATTCTAAATCGTGTAATTATGAAGGACTGAGTATTTGACTAAAAATGCATGAAATACTAAATTATCGAGTATTTATAACCCACCATCTCTGAGGAATGCCACTACTCATAAGAATACTATAATCTGAAAAAAAATATGCACTTTATAACACAGTTCAAAATCATGAATCATCTAATATACTAAGTGTTCGAGAATTAGGAGTACACAAGGATTCTAGACTTTAAAGAAAATATGTATGCAGGGTCCATTCATGATGAGAAACCAAAGCACAAAGGAATTCATAATGTTCACATGAAAATACTACACTTTCATGCTACGTTCTTGAAAAGAAAGCTAATTTATGCAAAAGATATTGTAAATCCAGGATAAGTCTATTTCATCTAACTTCCAGAGATTTTAAGAAAATATCCATAAAACTTCATGCAATATCACTTAAAACATGTATGGGAACATATAATATCATGAGGAATTCAATTCTGTAAAAACATACATAGAATCATAAATTTGTAGGAACCATAATTGGAAGTTGAACTTTGGGCATGAGGGTGAAAGGATATACTCATTGAATACCCACATAAATGATTACTAAAGAATTTCTAGAGCTGGAACTGGAGGATGATGCTTGAAGAAGAACCCTAGCCTTTTGCTTCTTTGAGAGAACCTTTTTGTTGTTCTGAAATTTTATCATAAGAATGAGAGGGAATGGTCGATCTAATGCTGAGAAAATAACCTTTATTGGTGTTTAAAGATGTGGATAGGGTCTCTAGGACAAGGAGAAGTCTAAAATACCCCCAACTTAATTGCTAAAAAATGCAAAAAAATCAACCGACGAACCTCCCATGGGCCATCGAGTCTAAGTCATGTGGTTTTGGGGGATAAAAAGTCTCACTGGTCCATCCCCACGGCTGGGTTCCCACGGGACATCGTGGATCCCATGGTCAATGAGAAATGGCCATCAGAATCCAACGGCCATTGGATACGGCCATCAGGTCTTTGGCAGCCTGACAGTGCTTCACTAAAATGCCCATAACATTTTACTCCAAACTTGTATTAATGACAGGTCGGTGGCATTGGAAAGGAGACACAAAGTTCTTTAATTTGGTGGGTACTAGGATACCTAACTCTTCATTTTCTAGGAGCAGTGATTGTTTGAAGTTGACCCTAGTAAGAACTTACATGAAAACTAAATCGGTAGAAAGGCTTTAAACTTGACTTTGAGCTAGAGGTTCTTTACGACTTTAATTCATATCTAACACACCTCCTAAACTTAAGGGTTGGTATTAATAGTTATATTAATATAAAATTCATCAAGTTCCGGTCTAACAATATATGAAAAATAGTTCATATCTTACCTTAGAATTTTTGGGGTGTTACAGCCTGCAAATGATGCACAAATAAAAATAGTGCATTGGCAACAATCCAAGGCACTTACGAGTTGCAAGTGGGCCATAAGTGAGCCATAAGTGACAATGCAGGGGTATTTTTGTCATGGTCTTTTTAATTGAGATTGGGGTCTTAAAGGTAAAGTTTGGGGGATCTGAACATTCTATTCAAATTTTTGAACTTTCCTCTTTGAGTATTGTACTAGATAGTGAAGAAAATTACTGGTGACTTCATCTTCTCTAAGTAGAAAACACCATTGTTGATAACATAAAGCTTGGATTTGGATTTATTTCTATTAATTGATGATATTGAGGAACAATCTCTTGGTATAATTTCTCTTTCTCTTCCCATGAGTAGATAAGTCCATATCTAAGGGTGTGTGCAATTATGATTGGGTATTTATTAATTGCTATTAGATTTGATTATTATTTATGGGTATAATGAGTTCTTCAAGTTTATATATAAAATTGGTGGTTGCAAATATTGATTGAGTTCTCTAATTCTAATTTTGCTTAAGATAGGGGATTGGAATTAGGTAAGATCTCATTAGTGAGGATTTGAGAATTTTTCCATTTATTGGCTAAAGCAAGAGATAGTTTAGTCAACTCAAGCTAAATTTAGTTGGTGAATTATGAATGGACTTTGGGGTTTGAGTAAATCCAAAGTAGACATGTTCTTGGGTTAAGAGACTTTGAGCATAGCTCAAACCAAAGCTACCCATATCGTAATCAGATCGAAGGCAATTATAAATCCAAATTATAGTTACTACCCTATCAAAAGCACACCCCAAGACCTCCAATCCTTGATTGATACAATTGAGTTAAGTTGATAATTTATTACTCTTGGGTAAGTTGAACTTGTTACAAACAAACCCGCATTTTTACTTATAATGTTTCTACACAATGTGCAAGCTAATAGTTAATTAAAATACAAAGTTTTGTTAAATTTGTGCCTAATCCCTGTGGGATCAACCTCGACTCCAAGTTGGTATTTTATTGCATACGAATGTCTCTACTTTCTCTTGATTGAGGAGTGCATTTAGACATTATCAATTCCCTATAGCCTCTCAAAGATAGAATACAGACATCATTGTACCAATCCACGAGACTCTACTAGGCATTTGCTTTTGTACTGGTAAGATCGGTGAACCTAAAGCTATGATACCATGTTGTCATGACCTAAAATTTGGCCATGATAGCACCTACTATAACCCCCCAATAGGAAAGCCAAAACCCAATACAAAGACTGAAAGTAAAGCCTAACAATGTCACGCCCCGAGGCTACCCCTGGATGCAACACGGTGCTTAGTGTCACAAGTGACCCTAAGCTAACCCATGGCATGCATATCTATACAAGTTCAAATTTGAAAAGAGGTACTGTGCGGAAGCTAAAAGCAATTTAATCAACTGAAATGGGAAGAACCTAAATATCTGAATATGAATCAACTATAAATAGTATAGTGCTGAAAACAACACTAACAATTGCTAAAATCTAGTCTATGTCTGAAAGCCTTTGAACTGATAGGAGTTGTTGGGACATGCCCCCAGTTAACTCTAACAAATCTAAAACTGAAAGATAAGGACTGAAAATAAAACATGACTATCGTCCTCGATCTATGAGAACTCACCACTGAGGCTGTTGAGTATGGACTGGAAGTCAAACTAAGTGCGGTCTGGATGTTGTGTGCCTAAACCTACATCATACAATGATGTAGGACAAGAGTATGCGTCAGTACTTTAAATGAACTGAGCATGCAGGATATATACTAAGCTGGGCAATAAAGAATTAAGCACAAAAATATTTATACTGGAATATAACTGAAAGATGGAATGGATACAGTGACCAAGTACAAATCATGAATATAACATGTTGAACTGAATACTGAGTACATGGTCAATGCAACATGAATCTAACTGTGGGAGATATTATTAACTGACATACCCAAAGTTGAGCTAACTATGGGGCCAACCTGTAACCCTTGATAGAAGAGTTTTCACACCTTGCCAAGGGTACGAACAAGTCTGACGTGGATCCACTAACTGATGTCCACAAGGGACAAGGGTGTCAAGCCTATTCTGACGGGTGACCCCTTTAGAACCTACGGTGGCACCGTAGTTCTGGAACTCACGGATTGCTACTAAAGGTCTCAGCCTAAAGCTGAAGGGTGATCCTTTATCCCTTAGTTAACTTGGGGCTAAGTCACTCCCACAAACTAATATGTAAATGTAACACTAGATAACACAAAATATTGATATAATCTGAGAATGCACATAAACATACTGAAGGATATGGCATTGAAATTCTGAAGAATGATTATCTGGTTGATCTACCTAGCAAGCATAATTTATAAAGTACTAAAAATTATCACAGGTTAAGGTTCTGAAATCTATGTATGAACTGTAGTAATTCTCCAAGAACATGGACTAAGCATCATATAAATTATAGCATCTGAATAGCAAAGAACACTCTAAGGTTTATGAACCCTAGGTCAAATCAATTATAGAGAACTGAAGGAACTGGATGAGTTCTATGGACCTAGTAGGTGAAAGGAACCCACTAGTGAAACCCCACATACCTGGATGAAGATTCTACGGTTGAACCTTTGGATTTCGAGAGGAACTTGGAGGAAACCCTTTTGCCTTGTTCTTGAGAGAGAGCATTCTGTTTTTGACTGAATTTGCTAAGTATCGAATGACTTAGGAGTAATGAGGGAAAATAGAGTTAAAAACTCTTTAATTACTCCCAAAATGACTAAGGATCAGAATTAAAAGAATTGGGAAAGGACTAGACTTCCCCAACTAAATCTGGAAATTTTGAAAAAAAACTAACCGCCGGACGGGCCTTCCGATGGGCATCGGATCTATGATGGCCAATCGGCTAGGGTGTCATAACTGGGTAGGAGGGTCTGGTCCCCTGGATCATTCCCATGGGTGTCTCCCATGGCTCATCGCATCAGCGATGCTCATGGAGTTTCCCCATCGGGGGGGAGGGAGGCTGGGACGTTGTGCGCTGGCTAGATGGGACCAAGTCTCTGGTCCATTACCGATGCCCGTTGGGTCCCTCGTTTGGATGGATTTGGATGGGACCAAGTCTCTAGACCTTTCCCTCGAGGACCCCTGATGGGCCATCATATCCACAACCCCGTGGGTCAGCCCGTAGGGCTTGACTGGGATGGAATTTCATAGAGTCATTTTCTGAGTTCTAGGTTTTTAAAGCTGATTAAATTTTGAGGTGTTATAATATCTCCACTTTGGGATCATTCATCCTCGAATGAAGGTTAACTAAGCTGAGTTTGGAGGGAAAGAGCTGCAATCCATACCAACTAAAAACTAGAAGATGATACCTAACTGAATTGAGTTCCATGAACATGCAAGAGTAAATTAAAGGGTTGGAGAGGAACTATTACATCAAGCTGAAACTTACTCAGAGGGAAAGAGGTGAGGATACTTGTCTATCATGGCTTCTTTTGCTTTCCAAGTAGCGATTCCTCTGTGGACTGATTCCTCCACAAAACATTTACTGAAGTGACTTTCTTATTTCTCATCGTACGAACTTGACAGTCAAGAATCTTAACCAGAACCTCCTCATACGTGAGGCTATCCTTCACAGCCACACTCTCTAGAGGTACAATCTATGCTGGATCACCCACACCCTTCTTCAACAGGGAAATAAGGAAGATTAGATGGACTGTTGCTAGTTCTGCTGGCAACTCTAACTCATAAGCCATATGACAAACCCTTTTCAGGATTCTATAAGGACCTACATATCTGAGACTGAGCTTCCCTTTCTTGCCAAATATCATCACTCCCTTCATGGGTGACACTTTCAGGAAAACCCAATCATCGATTTCAAACTCTAAGTCTCTTGTTATGTCCAGGGGGTAGCCTCAGGGCATGACAAACTTAGTATCAGAGCCTCAGGTTTAAGAGTCCTAGGTTTGTCTGAAAGCCGCATCGAGTAGAGTCTCTTTTATGTGTGTGAAGCTCCCCACAATTATGAGAGGGAAGCTATGAGGTGTCTTAGAAAAACTTCACTACTTTCATGATCATATTGTGCGATAGAGTTTAACTCTAATATCTCTTTAATCCTTCCCTTCTATGTTTCAGATTATGCCTCGACATTCTATGCCTCACTGAGCCGCTCGGAATGTTGTTCCTCCAATCCCAGTCCCTGAGGTCACAAATAAGGAGTTTAGGAATTCCATCCATATTCTAGCTCAGACATTGGCCTCTCAGGCCAACCAGCCGGCTCCTATCCCCATCCATCCTCAAGGTGGGGTAGCGGCCCAAGTTTGTGACTTTATCTATAAGAACCCATCAGAGTTCTGTGGTTCAAAAGTGAATGAAGATCCACTAAACTTTATTGATGAAGTGAAGAAAGTCTTTGATGTGATGCAAGTGGATGGTGTTGATAGTGTCAAGTTGGACTCCTATCAACTCAAGGATGTAGCTAATATCTGGTTCACACAATGGAAGAAAGCTAGAGCTAGAGACGTGGTCCCTATGACTTGGGAGTGTTTTGAGAGGGATTTCCTCGACCGTTTCTTTCCCTAAGAGTTGAGGCAAGCTAAGGACGAGGAATTTGTGAACTTGAGGTAGGGATCTATGTCAGTCTAGGAATACATTTTGAAGTTCACTCAGTTGTCTAGGTATGCCCCTTCTATTGTAGCAGACTCGCATGATCAGATGAGTAAGTTTATCTATGGGATTTCAGATATGGTGAAGAAGGAGTGTAAGTCCGCTATGTTGTTGAGTGATATGAATATTTCCAGACTCATGACCCATTCTCACCAGATCGAGGGAGACAAGCTTAGGGAGATTGATAGGGAGAACAAGAGAGATAGATCCAAGGGTTCAGGTTATGGCCATCAGAGGTCCGGTGGTGTACATCGCTCCTTGTGTCAGAAAAAGTCATCAGGACCCGTTCATTCTTCTGCTAGTGCTCCTACCCAGGCCCTGAGGCCTTGCCATGATCATACTAGTAGAGGATCTGGTTCCTATTTGCAGTCTCAGGGGAGTGTTGCTAAGGGATCTTCCCACACTATTTGCAGCAAGTGTGGGAAGAATCACTCAAGAGAGTGTTGTTTAGGCACGGGTGCATGCTTTGGGTGTGGACAGGATAGACACATGATTATAAATTGCCCTTTGGCTAAGAAAGGGCAGGGAGGTAGTAGGGCTCAGTCTGCTCTAGCAGCCTCAGGAGGTTGACCAGCCCTGCAAGGCTCTTCTAGTTCTGGTGGTCAGCACCAGAACTGCCTTAATACCATATCATCTCGTCAGGACCAGGAGAGTTCCTCAGATGTTGTCACTGGTATGTTAAAAGTATTCTCTCTTGATGTGTATGCTTTATTGGACCCCGATGCATCCCTATCTTTTGTGACTTCTTATGTAGCATGCAAATTAGAAATTTGTCCTGAATTGCTTTTAGAACCCTTTTGTGTTTCTACTCCTGTTGGTGAGTTAGTACTAGCCAAAAGAATCTACCGAAATTTACCTATCTCCGTCCTTCATATAGTCACTTCAGCGGATCTAGTAGAGTTAGAGATAATAGATTTTGATGTTATTCTTGGTATGGATTGGTTGTATGCTTGTTATGCCTCAGTCGAGTGTTGTACTCGAGTTGTCAGTTTCAAGTTTCCAAATGAACCTTTCTTAGAATGGCAAGGTAGTCCACCATACTCGAAAGGTCATTTCATATGTTATCTTAAGGCTAGGAAAATAATTTCTAAGGGTTATGTTTATCATATAGTTCGGGTTATGGACACGGATTTTGAAACCCCATCTTTTCAGTCTGTTTTTGTTGTCAATGAGTTCCTAGAAGTGTTTCCGGAAGATTTTCCCAGAGTTCCTCCCGAATGGGAGATCGACTTTGGTATAGTTCTCCTTTCAGATACAAATCCTATCTCTATTCCTCCCTATAGAATGGCTCTCGTGGAACTTAAAGAGTTAAAGGATCAGTTGAAGGATCTTCTTGATAAGGTTTCATCAGGCCTAGCATTTCTCCATGGGGTGACCCAGTTTTGTTTGTACGAAAGAAAGATGGTTCCCTTAGAATGTGTATTGACTACCTCCAGTTGAACAAGGTTACAATCAAGAATAAGTATCCCATTCTTAGGATTGATGACTTGTTTGATCAGCTTCAGGGTGCTAGCTTTTTTTCCAAGATCGACCTTAGATCCGGTTATCATCAGCTTCGTGTTCGAGAGTGTTATATTCTGAAAACAACCTTCAAAACTCGGTATGGTCATTATGAATTTGTTGTGATGTCTTTTGGTCTTACAAATTCTCCTGTAGCTTTTATGGATTTGATGAACCCTGTGTTCAAGCAGTATTTGGATATGTTTTTGATTGTTTTGATTGATAATATTCTTATCTATTCTCGGAGTGAGGAGGAGCATGTGGACCATTTGAGAGTAGTGTTGCAACTCTCGAGGATCGACAGTTATTTGCTAAATTTGGCAACTGTGAGTTTTGGATGCATTCTATTGCTTTTTTGGGTTATATTGTGACTAGAGATGGTATTCGAGTTGATTCTCAAAAGATTGAGGCTGTAAAGAACTGTCCTAGACCCACTTTGCTGTATGATATTAGGAGCTTTTTGGGTTTGGTTGGTTACTACAGGAGGTTTGTGGAAGGATTTTCTTATTATTGCTTCCCATTTGACTCTATTAACTCAGAAGAAGGTTAAATTTCAGTGGTCTGATTTGTGTTAGAAGAACTTTCAGGAATTGAAGTCTAGATTTACCACAACTCCAGTGTTGGCTCTACCCGAGGGCCTAGATGATTTTGTTGTGTATTGTCATGCTTCTAGGATTGGTTTGGGTTGTGTGTTGATGCAGCATGGTAAAGTGATTGCTTATGCTTCGAGACAGCTTAAGACTCATGAGAAGAACTA
This sequence comes from Jaltomata sinuosa, assembly GCA_003996215.1. Taxonomy (NCBI): domain Eukaryota; kingdom Viridiplantae; phylum Streptophyta; class Magnoliopsida; order Solanales; family Solanaceae; genus Jaltomata; species Jaltomata sinuosa. The sequence goes on from QJPP01002254.1 coordinate 360,213, forward strand.
CCCTATTCATGATCTTGAGTTAAAAATCGTGGTATTTGCTTTGAAGATTTGGAGACACTACTTGTATGGTGGTCACGTGGATGTATTCACCGATCATAAGAGTCTTCAGTATGTGCTCACTCAAAAGGAATTGAATCTGCGACAAAGGAGATGTCTTGAGCTTCTTAAGGACTATGACTTGAGTGTGCTTTACCATCCAAGTAAGTCTAATGTTGTGGCGGATGCACTTAGTAGATTGTCCATGGGTAGTGTGTCTTTAATTGAAGATGGAAAGAAGGAATTAGTTAAGGAGGTTCATTGACTTTCTTGGCTAGGAGTTTGCCTTATGGACTGTACAGAAGGTGGCATTATTGTTCAAAATGGTTTCTAATCATCTTTGGTAGCTGAAGTGAAGGCAAAGCAAGACAGAAATCCTATTTTGCTTCAGCTAAATGGTGTTGTCCATCAGCAAAGGGTTGAGGTCTTCTCCTAAGGGGCATATGGTGTGCTTCGTTATCAGGGTCGATTGTGTGTGCCACATGTAAATAGGTTGAGACAACAGATTTTGACTGAGGCTCATAGTTCCAGATATTCCATTCACCCTGGTGCAACCAATATGTACCGTGATCTACGGGAAGTCTATTGGTGGAATGGTATGAAGAGGGACATAGCCAGTTTTATGGCTAAGTGTCCCAACTATCAGCAAGTGAAGGTAGAGCATCAGCGACCGAATGGCATGACTGAGGATATTGACCTTCTTACTTGGAAGTGGGAAGCAATCAATATGAACTTCATTACAGGGTTGCCTCGTACTAGAAGGCAACATGATTCGATTTGGGTTATTGTTGATTGGATGACTAAGTCATCCCACTTCTTGGGTATTAAGACTATGGATTCAGCGGATAATTATGCCAGACTCTACATTTGGGAGATAGTCAGATTGCATGGTGTCCCATTGTCTATCATTTCTGATAGGGGTACTCAGTTTACATCCCAATTTTGGAAGTCTTTTTAGAAGGGCCTTGGTACTTAGGTTAAGCTCAGCACATCTTTTCACCCTCAGACGGATGGCCAAGCAGAGCGTACTATTTAGACATTGGAAGATATGTTGAGAGCTTGTGTGATTGATTTTAAATGTAATTGGGACGATCACTTACCTCTTATGAAATATGCCTACAACAACAACTTTCATTCTAGCATCCAGATGGCTCCTTTTGAGGCACTTTATAGTAGGAGGTGTAGGTCTCCTATTGGTTGGTTTGAGGTAGGTGAGGCAGCTCTGATTGGTCCAGATTTGGTTTATGAGACTATAAAGAAGGTTCAACTTATTAGTGAGAGGTTGAAGACCGCTCAGAGTCAACAGAAATCATATGCGGATGTGAGGAGGAGGGAATTCGAATTTGAGGTTGATGATTGGGTTTTTCTGAAGGTGTCACCCAGGAAGGGTGTGATGAGATTTTGCAAGAAAGGGAAGCTTATTCCCCATTTTGTAGGTCCTTATCAACTTCTAAGGAGAGTTGGTAGCGTTGCTTATGAGTTGGATTTGCCAACATAATTAGAAGCGGTTCATCCAGTTTTCCATATTTTCTTGTTGAAGAAGTGTGTTGGTGATCCGACCTTGATTATTTATTTGAAGGATGTGGGTGTGAGGAATAGTCTCACCTGTTAGGAGGTTCCCCTAGAGATCCTTGATCATCAGATTCGGAGGTTGAGAAACAAAGAAGTCGCTTTGGTAAAAGTCCTTTGGAGGAATCAGTTTGTTGAGGGAGCTACTTGGGAAGAAGAATTAGCCATGAAAGCCAAGTACCCTCATCTCTTCCCTTCTGACCAGTCTCCACTTGAGGTAGTGGTTTCCTCATTAACATGTCTATTCCACTCAATTCCATCAGTTCCCCTCATGATCTTAGTAAGCATGCATGTTTGTTCAAAGTTGATTCAGTCATGTTTTAAGTTACAAGCTCAGTTATCATGTTTCTTCTTCAGATTTTATGTATTGTTGATTTGTTGGGCTGTTTTCTCTTCAGTTTTCCCTTGTTTAGTCTTCATTCGGGGATGAATGATCCCAAGGGGGAGATATTATAATACCCTGAAAATTGAACCAGCATTCTAAGTTAAAATTTCTTAAAAATCCTAAGTTTCCAGGAATCATGGGTCTAAACCATAGACCGTGGTTTGAACCATGACTCGTGGAATGGAACTGTAGTTTGGACTCTGCAGAAACTAGCCTCTGGTCTAAGACCACAAGTACACTCTAAGGACCATAAAGTAGACTTATAGAACTCAGGTCTGGGGTCTGTTCTTTCCCCAGGAACTAAACCTTAGGTCTACGGGCCGGAGTTCATTCTATGGCCCATCTTGTTGACCCGTAGTTCCTCACCTGTAGCTTGAATGATGGGCCTAAGACTACGACTTAGGTCTACAAGTGGTAATCCATTCTACGGGTCCATCCTATTGACCCGTAGTTTGGATTCTGCAGCCTATTCCTTTTGTCGGGAATCACGAATGGAAACCACTAGTTGTGGTTTAGTGTATGACCCGTGGAATCCATCTGTGGTCCCTGTAAGTCAACTTTTTCCAGTTTTTTCCTAATTATGACCCATGGGTATTTTAGTCATTTTCCACCCTTTTAACTCCTAAGTGAGGTCGTTTTGAGCATTTCAAGGAGGGTTTTCACCCTCATTAGCCTAAGTCCCTTCTCATTACCTCATTCATCTACCAAACTGGGAGAAGAACTCCTTCAAGCTCCAAGTTTAAGTCTCCTTTTCTTTTCAATTCCAAGTGGTTTAGCTTTAATCAAGGTATGTGGGTATTCAACAATGGGTTTCTTTCACCCTTGTGCCCAAAATCACTAATTTCTTTTTTGATTTCATGAACTTTTAAATTAGGGTTCTTACCCAATTCTAATGGGTTTTGCTATAAATTGCCTTCTCATGATTTTATTATGAATTTCTATTAAATTGTATGATTTTGCATAGGTTTTTACATATGAACTCCCATTTCATAAATTGAAGGCTAATTATGATAAATTCTACATGCATGAATTGAATCAAGTAAATTGGGGATTTGATAGCATGTTTTCATGAATTTCAAGCAAGTGCATGCCTAGTTCCTCTGTTCTATGAAACTATATGTTATTACTAAATTGAACTAGAGTCATGAAAGTTTTCAAGTAATGAATTATTATGCAATACAAGACACCCGATGTGCCATAAATTCTCATGAATCTTTTTTTAAACAAAGGTTCATGAGTAGTATGAAGATCTGGGTTATGAACATGTTTATGAACAAGCTTGACATCTAGATATGTATGTAAGTCTTATCTTATATGTTTCGAGAGTAGTATTTAGCACCGTGTGATTAGGGTTCTAGATAACCCAAGTCCAAAACTATGTACCAACCATAGGTTGCACTCTGTGTCTTATGAAAGGATCCTTATGACATAGTTCTAACCTTTGCCAGTTTGGACAACCTTTTTCTGTGTGGGTGCATGACACTGGACTCCATGTAGCTCATCATAGTTTATGTCGGTTAAGAGAAACTCCCACATGATTATTTTCAAGCTATGAAGTTATAGGATACTTTACTTTGAATCTTGACTTTACTTCATGTTTTATGTCTTACACCTTGATAATTTTGTATGCTATATCTTTTTGCGAACGAGCTCATCTTAAGTATGCTATAAGTATGTTTTTATCTATATTACTGACGCATACTTGTGTTGCATCCTTTTGATGATGCAGATTCAAATTCCCTCCCTCAGGCACGTGGCTAGAGACCACAGGCCATTTCCAGTCAGTGTTGGTGAGTCCTCATTGTTCGAGGGCTAGTTATGATTCTAGTTAGTTTTGATTATTTACTTCCATACCATGAGTTAGCTAGGTTTTTTTCCTAGCAACTCCTTATGTCATTTGTAGAGGGTTTTCAGACATAGACAATATTTGAGTCTCTTGTTTCAGATTTCATTTCATCTTGACTTATCATTTGTGTGTTGAGTTGCCTAACTTTCTATTTATTCTTCCACCATGTTTTTTTTATGAATTACTGAGTATGCTATGATCAAGGGTTAACTTGGAACACTCGTGGTCCTGAGTCCCGTGTTATATCTAGGGGGTAGCCTCGGGGCTTGACATGGAAATCTGCAGAATTTAGCATCTCAGGCATGTCAAATTTGTGGTAGGAATAACCACACTGCTCTTAAGTGTTTTTACAGGTGGGACTACTCATATCAATCTGCAGAGGAACTACCACAGACACTTTCTACTGTCAACTTGCATAACTCATATGCAGAGGATGACAATATGTATGTGAATTCAGGGGAAAGTAGTCACATGACTAATAACTCAGGTAACTTATTTGATCTTAGAAATTATCATGGATCTGATAAGATCATTGTTGGAAATGGTTCACAACTAGACATCACATATGTTGGGAACATAACTAGATCAGGGTTGAAACTAAAGGAAGTACTAGTGGTACCTAAGATCAGTAAGAACCTACTTTCAGTAAGAAAAATTGCAAAGGATAACTCATGCACTCTTGAATTTGATGAATCTAGTTTTGTTGTTAAGGACAACAAGACAAGGACACTACTTGCCAAGGGAACTAGGAAAGGTGGACTCTATGCATTGAAAGATAACAACCTCTACGCCTTGACTGCCACTCACAATTGGAAGAACTCAGACATCATATGGCATGTTAGATTAGGACATCCTAGTTTAAAATATTTAAACAATCACGATAAACATGAACACTGTCTATAAACCATAGTTAAGAATGATTGTGTAGTGAATGCCTCAACCCTAGATTCCTCCATATAATGTTTATAATCCAAATTTCATATCATTGTTAGTTCTAGTAATTAGTTTATAAAAGTAAATCTCAAACTCTTGGTTACAAATTGCATTTGTTAAACTTCAACAGTAACACTTAAGTTAGATTGTTTGTTAAGCACCAAGTCCCTGTGGGATCAATATTTAGCTCGAAAGATCCACTATATTACTTGGACGACCACGTACATTTGTGTGTGTGCTTGGGACGTAATATATGACTTAGAGAGGAGATTAGATTTCTGGACACTAGCAAGACTCTGACTATGCCCTCTATATTTATTGCGGTTATAATGCCCACGTGCCGGGTTGTTGATTTATTTTCTGAGGTGGAGCCTGTGCTCTCGAGTGTTGGAGAAAAGAGAGTGCACACTGATAGCATGCCCAATGTTGAGACTGGCCCTATGAGGTTGCAAAGAGACACTGCTACTGTCATTCACTGATTCTAAGATGATATGCGCCTTCTTAAGGAGGCAGAGCGACAGACACTTTCGGGTGCATCTTCTAGTTTGGCTCCAATTGGAGGGGCCATATATTCTGTCCTTGAGACTCCAGAGTTGGTTTCTTTTGGGAGGGCATCCACAGATGGTCCTTCTATTACTGATCCATTGAGCACAATGGCCACAGCCACTGTCACTGACACTACTATGGGTGCCACATCACCAGCCCGCCTACTTTATCGAACGTCGGTGGCTATGCGCCACAGGTATGTTCTCGCCTTCCTATGTATTTACTTTTCTTGATGCATTGAGGACAATGCATATTTCTTTTTGGTGGGGTGGGGGCAGCTGTTATCCATATTTTGATTGGTCTCTTGGTGAAGTGTGAGTATCCAAGACACCCACATCATGCCGTGATGTTAAATCAAGCATTGAATGGGACGTAACCCATGAGGGTACTCACAAGGTCCCCGCGTCCTTGAGGTTTTCTTTCATGCGTTCTTTCCCTAAGGATTTTTAATTTCTGTTGAACCGGTATGTTTAGAATAAGATGTGTGTAATAAAAGAAGAATAGGAACTTAGCTCAGTCTATGGTATGATGTTGTACTTTATTTTGATTGAAAAATGGAGACCCCTCCAAAATTTGTGTGACATGAGATTATCTATTTTTGATAGACTGACCATTATTGATCTGTGCATGATATTATGTTAATGATCTGATGAATGGCTTAAGCTAGAGTATGAACCTGATAGTTTACATGTGATTGTTGTACTCTGTGTGAGCTGCATTCGTACTATTCTTGCATTGTGTGCCAATCTAGAACTTGCTTGGTTAGTCTTGCCTAGGCCGTATGATAGTTGGTTAGGAAAGGATCATAGGCCATTTTTGAAATAGTCCACTTTAGCCTAAATGACCATCCAAATAATTTGAATACCCTTTGATCCCTGATTTTGAGCTTAAATTGACCTTTTTTGTTGTTTAGCCTAATCACCTTCCCTATTTTCTATGAATCTTCAATTTGGTCCTCGTCCCTCCTTGGACATTGTGCACCTCAACTCATGAAAATCGCCTAAGTTGAGGGCGGCTACAGTGGAGGTAAGAGCAAAGTATGGGGTATGAAAATAAAGGATTAGTGATAAGAAGGTAAATAACGTGTGTGGCTGATATGTTAGAAAAAGAAAAATAAAATAAAATAAAAAAGAAGGATAAATAGAAAAAGAAAAAAAATATGATGAAAAAAAGTTGAGTCTGAAATAAAAGTCGCACCCGTTACTTGATGAAAAAGAAAGAATAAAAAATGGAGAAAAGGGGAGGAAAGAAAGAGTTGCACTAAGAAGTGGAAGAAACATAGCATAGTGTCAAAGAGGGCTTAGTCACTATTTCCCAAATCTACCATACCCATCACTGAGCCTACGTTACAAACTGAGTAAAGTCCTATAATGATCCTAATCTAACTGTTTGAAAATTGAGGCATAGAAAATTAGGGCAAGCCTATGGTATTGTGCATGCATTGCTTGAATATATTTGTAAGTGTGAGTGTTCTAGTTCAGTCCTAGATATTTTAAGTGTATTATTGTGCGATTGGGACTTTTTTATGGTGAGGGCACAAGAGTAACTTTGGTTGTTGCTTATTAGGGTAAGTATTATATGTGTATGCTATGTCGTCTATTGATAGCATGATGTCTTCCATGGATCCTGTTGTGTTGTCTTGATAAAAGAAACTTGTGCACTTGTTTTGTACTGAAAAGGAGGGGGAATACTTATTGTGAGCTGAATTGCTAAATCATATGACTGCCGTAGTTCCTAGTTTTCTTTTATTCAAGCGTCGTTCTAGAATAGTTTAGTTTTGTCGTTTGAGGACAAGCAACAATTTTATATTAAGGGTATTGATATGTCGTGGTTTTGTGGAAATTTCGATGCTTGAAACTTATAATTAGAGTATGTTCTTTAGCAATATTTAGTAGATTTGATGTGTTTTTGAGTCTTGTGCACAAAAACATGGTTCAGAGACTAAGTACGGAGAAAAGACTGCAAAAGTGGCTGAAACTGACTTCTACGACTTAACTCCACGAGTCGTAGATAATTTCACAATTCATGGAAGTCAGTCGTGGAAAGAGTACTGCAGATGGTGCTGGAGCCTGAGTTCTATGGAAGGTTTCCACGAGTTGTGGACCTATTCACGAGTCATGATTCCTGCTTGAGTGATTAGAATCGACCCTCTTTGTTTGGTAGGTATATGGGTTGTTCCCATAGTCTCCCTCAGTTTCTTGACCATTGGGTTGTCTTATTTTTTCCCAATCCCAATTAGGATGATCTTGATCGTAGTTTTGTGGTTGAGCTTTTGAGTGAGGCATGGTGGTTGACTTCCAACGGTAGCATCTTGGCTAAGTATTGGCTATAGTGATCGTGGTTGAGCTATGATCATAGCATTTCGATTGAGTTAGGCATTCGGTCTATCCTTTCATACCCTTTAGGTATATCCTGTTCAAGTGTGAGAGCTACGGGGATAGCTTCCGATTTCAACTGAGAAAGATCTTGTTGGGTTTGGTGTGTCTTCAGAAAGGGTTTTAATTTAGTTTGGAAAAGGGGGAAGCTGGATCTTTGCCTGTGGTTATGTGTTCTAGTAGTTGACTGAGGCGGCGACTTAAAGGTTAGTATCTGCTAATTTGATCAACTTGTGCATTCAAAGACCAGTTGTCTTTGGTTCCTAAGGGTTTATTGGCAGCATATGGGTTTGACAGAGGCTCTGGTTGACAATTTTAAAGTTAGGTTTCAGGATCGTGGGATATCAAACTACTCCAAATGGTTTGTGGTTGTTTCTTCTCGGTTTCAACATCTTGGGTTGGAAGGCATTGAGTTTGGGCAAATTAGTTTCCCCATTTCAGTTGTGCAGTGATAGTTGGCCTTGGACACCTAGTCCTTGGCTAACCTTTGAGATTGACGAGACATTCTAGATTTTGAAGGTGTACTAGATAGTGCGAAGTTCCTTCTACCATGGTTAGATAGACTCAGCAGTGTGAGTTCAAGTTTTAGCAGCAGTGTATGCTATATATGATCAGGTTGTGTGGGTTTAGGCTATTTCTGAGTTCTATTGATACTTAGAGACTGGTGGTCACCATTCATTTGCTGAGATTTTGAAAGCTTGATTAGTTGATCCTTCCAGGGTTGGATTTTATGTGGGGTACCAGTGATTGTTAGACTCGGCCATTGTGGACTAGAAGTTCGGTGTGTTATATGCTTCAGAGATGGCATTTTTGTGTGTGCTGATATGGTAGAGCGGTTGATTTGAACCAAAGAGGTGAGTTTAAGGTATATGCAGAGATTCTATATCTAAATGGCGACTTTGACCCCCAGGCTCCTCTTTTTTGCCTTTGCGGTGTTCTGACTTGATATTCGTGGTATGGTAGACTCCTTCCTTAGTTGAGAATTGGAAAGCAATTTCAAATCTGAATGGTGTTCGAGTATTCAGAGTAGCAGTAGTGTTTCTTAGAGTTTGAAGCTTAGTGACGATTATCGGAGTCGTGGTAGGCTTACCACAGCCCTTGCAGAGGCTTGGTTTTGGTTATGGTCTATTGGGCAGGTTTCCCTGGTTCATTCTCTTCCAGTTGATTCATACTTAACACGGTGCAGCGAAGTTGGGTTTGTTCTACAGCTTAGAAGTTTCTCCGTCAACACTTGGTGTTCATACATGATTTTCCTCACCTTGATGTGCAAGCTTCAGTTGGATTCAGATGGGTTATTCAGTAGGGTTCAGATATCAAGTTCAATGTTAGCAAAAGCATCCGTTCGTTGGTTGATGGTCAGTCAGGACATGTAACTCTAGTTTTCAAGGGTGCGCTTTAAGTTGTTATCTTAGATGGCAAATGCTAGAGAACTATAGTTTGACTTGAAAGGAGTTTGAGCAAAAAGAGGTGACTTCGTTCGTGGTAGAGTATAAGCACAAATTGTGGATCTTCGGTGTGTAAGTTGATGCCTTGAGGGTAATCGAGTGTTCAACTTGTATGCAACTTCCTGTTGTGGTGCGAAAGGATTCAATTCAGAACAAAAGGGTTTTATGGGTCAGCTGGCTCATGAGTTAGTGTTTTGGTTGTTGGCTTTTCTAGTAAATTTGGTTGTGGTTTTGAAGGTTCGAGTTCGGTTTGATTGATCGCCTTGCTTTCCTGGTTTCAGTGTTGTGTCGGTGCTTTTCAATTGAGATTCTCGAGGCTCAAATTGGGTTTACAGACCCTTAGAGTTTTGGAGTTTATGTTTGGAATCTATCTTGTCTAGTATGAAGTGTATCTTGGTTGACTTTCGTGGTTTCATTCTCTTGGGGTCCGTCTTGTCTCGGAGTCTACCTGGGTTGTCTGAGGGAGTAGTGCGGGCTGTGCATCCACTATTCTTAAGTCTCTAATCTTTCTCTCTTTCCTGATTTTTGGGGACAAATGTCTTTTCAGTGGTGGATGATGTAATGACCCTTCCGATCATTTATGCATTTTTGCCTTTCTTGTACTGTTAGAGCTTGCCTATAGTGGCCCCAAGTCATTTATGGCCTGCTGGGACCGGTAGTTTGGTTCCCGGTCCGTTTGTTTGGTGTTTTGGCCATTCCTTGTTTTAGAGCTTTAAGCTTTTGAAATCATCGAATTCAGTCAACATTCTTGGTGAATGTGCTCGGAATCGAATTTTGATAGTTTCATTAGCTTCGGAGCATAGACTTTGGTCTAAAGGGACTTTTGGTCGGGATCCGAGAGCTTTTCAGCTTGGAATTCTCTCTCATTCTGTGATTTCAGGCCAGTTGGTCTTATTTTGTTGGCTTTAGTCAACATTCGGAGAAGATGGCCTCAGATGGAAATTCCATCAGTGTTGTTAGCTTTGGAATGCGGAGTTTGTATTAGGTAGTTGGTTGGTTCGAGTCCCGAGTGATCTGGGATTATTTCGGGTCTTTGGTTGGCATTAGTAAGTGTTGACTTGGGTAAAAATTCTTTCGAAACGGCCTCGTATGGGAGTTCCATCTATTCTATTGAGTCCGGAATGTCGTTTCCACTCTAATAGCACTATTGGTTTTTGAGTATCGGGTTTCGATTGTGACCGGAATACCCCGGTGGAGTGTTAGAAAAATTGCAGATTGTTAGTGCAAGCCAGGCCTTCAGCGCAATCGCGCCGAGGCCAGTGCGATCGCGCCTCAGCGCCTACAGCCGGCCAGTGCGATGGCACCTTCCAGGAGCGATGGCGCCTTGGCGCCTAGCTCCCTTGTGCGTGAAGGTGCTGGTTTAGCGCCAATGGCGCTGACCAGTGACCAGCAGCTATTTAAGTCCTCTTCTTCATTTTTCCATCCATTTTCCAATTCTAACCTTGGGGAAATTATTGTTCATCATAAATCTGTGTCTCTTCTCTTAATTGGTAAGTCTTCTTCCCCAACTTGTTCTTCTCTTTTTTCTGAAGAAACCACCATTGTTTGGGGTCTCTAAAGCTTGTAAATTCTTGTAGATTCTGCCCCAATTGTTGTCCATTTCCGCTCAAATTTTGAGCATGTGCTCTTGGGATGGTAAGGAACACATGTGTGTTTTCTTTTCCGATTTTGAGTTGCGGGGCCCAAGAGCCCATTTATGACCCAGATTTTGACCCGGTTATCCTTACAGCATTATGGGTATCATTAGTCTTGTTTTGACATGTAGACTACTATTTTGATATTAGTTTTGCGAATTGGAGCTTTTTGAAGAAGTTCAATCCTGGACGATGCCATCCCCGCAACTATTCATCAGACAATAGGTAGGTTATGACTTTCCCTACCTAGACTCTGCATACATAGGCTATAACTACATTAATTAGAATCCTGGGTTGGGTCGTTATAGGTTGGTACCCCAGACCTTGTCCGCCTTTTCTGTCCATTTATTTTATACATTGATTGTGGTATTCATGTAGTATTGTATATCACCCTTGTGGTTTTGTGTGGCCTTGTATTGACTCTGGAACATAGACGATGGGTGATTTGGGAATTTCTGCAAGTCCCGGACATAGAGATATTCTTTTAGGCTAGTTATTTCTGTTGAGTAGTTGTGGAGATTGTGTAGGGATGGTAAAAACGGTTGTGAGCCATTGGGCTAATTTATATTTGTGTGCGAGCATATCATCCATGAAAGAGTTTCCTGCATGTTTTACTTTGGTTTTGGCTCCAAGTCACTATGGACGATTTTTCCTAAACTTGCATGGCCCTGGGGGCCCTTTTTGGTATAATCTAATAACGACATAAGATTTTGGATGATACTGAACTGATTTTCTACTGATACTAGGCTTTTCTGGGCAGAGCACTACACTTGACTTCCTACTGATATTAGGCTCTGCTGGGCAGAGTAATAGCCCTAATTTTCTATGGATACTAGGCCCTGTTGGGCTGAGCACTAGACATGATTTCAGACTGATTTAGACCCGGATATGCTCTGAGCACCCTTTGAGAGGGTTATTGAGACTTTTATCACTGATTTAGACCCGAGTATACTTTGAGCACCCTTTGAGAGGGTCTTTTTAGATTACTACTACTGTTTTAGACCTGGTTTAATTTTAGGCACGTACTTTAAGGCTTTCATCCTTTGAGATTTTGCGTTCGTTATTGTATGTGGTCAGGGACCTCCATTGGTCCTTTGTTCCAGGACCTAGTGCTTCAGGCTGTGTGTGCCAGAGGAGGGGTATATGGTGTAGGATTAGGTATAGAGGGCACGTCCCACCATGGGTCCTTCTATGGAAGTGCCAAAGGGAGGTGCATACAGGGTTACTATTACTGGTTCCATAATTATCATCATCATGCATATTTCACTCAAATTCCACCCTTGTTTGTTGTGTGTTTAGTGTACGCTCCGATTGTATGTACGGATGGAGGGTTTGTTTTCACTTGACTGCGTTCCTCAATTATATGGGCGACTGTTGGGACTGTAGGTAGTTTAGATTACTCCTGTCTCTTTATAGAGTTGGTTATGGTCCTTGTTTCTTGGTGATTTAGCGATTATTAGCCTGTTGAGGCTTCGGTTATGGGATTTTTATTATTGAGAGGGCTAGGGAGTCCTATCTTATTGAGGCACTTTTGTGTGGCCTTCTGAGTAGATTGTAAGTTTCTTGTTCCATTCTTGTCAAGACTTGAGTAGTATTTCTCAGTTATTGTGGGTTAGTTATTCCATCCTAGGATTGAACTTGTGAGGTGGACTTCTGTTTATGCTATCTTGAAGTTGGATTGGTGTTATGATTTCCTTATGCTTGTTGATTCCATCTTGAGCATGTTAGACTGCTTTCCTTCTTTTCCTTTTACTTGAGGTTACAGGTATACCACTATTTTTCTCAGCTCCCTCCCTTTAGTTACTTATATTGTTGTTGCAAGGATTCCAGGTGCGTTCTTCTTCATTACACTTGTGTTTCTGTGTTATGTATATTTTTGTGCTAGCATGTATACTTGTAGCTCTTGGTTGATTGCTCCTTGTGCTAGTTCGTTGTGCTTCTTCCTTGCTTCCGTGACTGCTTTCTTGTTTTCTGCTTATTACTATTTTTATATCTTATATGCTCTCAGTCGGCCTATGATGCCTACTGAGTACCGGTTGTCTTGGTGCTCATACTACACTTCTGCATCTTTCTGGTGCAGATATTAGTTGAGCTTTTGTCGTTGATCACATTAGGGACTTGTGCAAATTTCAAGATATCCAAGACTAGGGTGAGCGCCTGACGATCGGCGCTTGTCTACATCTCATATTTTGTACTGATACTCTTTGTATATTCAGATACAGTTGTACTTATCTTTTGTTACTTCTAGCACTTGTACTCTATTAGGAGCTTATGTATTGTCGATACCAAGTCTTGGAGTTGGTGTAGTATCATTCGTTTATATATTTTGAGTTTTTGCTTCCGCATTGTCTTATCTTTATATTCAGCTTCCGCTTATTTCGGTTCATATCATTTTGCTTCAAGTTGATGAACTCTTGGACCTTGGCTTCCCTGAGCTCAAGTGGGAAGAACCTATCCAAAAATGCATTTTTGAACTGGTTCTAATCCACTAGACCTGCATTAGCACAACGGGACTCCTTTCACTGCTGATACCATGTATAAGCCACTCCCTTCCGCTAATAGGCTTCTAAATCTGCACTCTCGACTAGAGTGACATCCATAATATTTGTTACCTTCTAAATGTCATCAAGAAACTCTTGTGGATCCTTTTTTGACTTAGACCCATGAAATTCAGGAGGGTTCATCCTAGTGAAATCTCGGATCCTTGCTACAGCAGTGTTAGGCTAAGGTGGCGTTGGTGCCACAGCCTGCTGGATGACCTGAGCAGTCATGGCTTGGGAAAGAAGAAGGGTAACTTGCTCATTCAGAGGGTCTGGTGGAGCTGCTGGTGTCGGCTGATTCCTCGCGTTAGCTCTTCGGAGAGGCATTTTCTAAAATACGTAGAGCACGAGTTAGAAGGAGATTAAATAGAGTTCATACTCTATAGCATGAGCGGGAAAATAAGAAGGGATGTTTTTCCTAATGATATCTCATAGCTTATCCCCCATAAGTGTGGCGCGTTTCACACCCATAAAAAGGACTCTACTCAATGCAGCTTTCAGACACCCTAGGACACTTGAACCTGATGCTCTGATACAAAATTTGTCATTCCCCAAGGCTAACCCCTGGACATAACACGATGCTTAGTATCATAAGTGACCCCAAGTTAACCCATGGTCTGGCATATCTAGACAATTTCAATTAAAAACATATATTGTGCAGAAGCTAAAAATAGTTTAAAAGCTGAAGTGGGAAAGAGCCCAAAACATGTCAGAATATAAAAATGTATATAGAGTATAGTGATGACAAAAATAACACTAACTACTCAATAGCTGAATCTAATCTATGTTTGAAAGCATCTAACTGATATGAGTTACTAGGACATGCGCTCAGCTAACTTAAATAATCTAAAAACTAAAATAAAAAAACTGAAAAGTAAATTATGTCTATCATCCTCGAACTATGAGGACTCACCACTAAAATTGGTGACTAGGACTGGAAGTCGATCTAAGGGCGGTCTGGATGCTGAGCATTTGAACCTACATCATAAAATGATGTAGCATAAAAGTATGTGTCAGTACTTTGAATGTAGTGAGCATGCGGGATAGAAGCTAAGTTGAACAACATAAAACTTAACATATAAATGCATACTGAAGCATAAACTGGATAATAAGCTAGATGCAATGACCAAGTACTAACATGAACATATAATATAATATGCTGGGCAGAATAAGTGAAATATATACTGAGTACATAGTCGATGCAATATGAGTCTGACTGTGGGAGGTACTATTAACTGACATACCCCAACCTGAGCTAACTGTGGGGCCAACCTGTAACCCTGGATGGAAGAATGTTCATACCTTGCCAAGGGTACAAACAAAACTGACATGGATCCACTAATTGATGTCTGCAAGGGACAAGGGCGACTAGCCTAATCTGGCAGCTGACCCCTTTCTATACCTATGGTGGCGTCGTAGTTCTGTGACTTGAGGATTGCTACTAAAGGTCTTAGCCTAATATGGCAGCTAAGCCTTCATCCCTTCATCCGCTCGGTACTAAATCTTCTCCCAACTGAATGTAAGCAATAAAATGCAAGTTGAAGTACTGGATAGCTCATACACTGATAGTTATCTGAGAATACAACATGCATATATACTGAAAACATGATAGCATTCTATTCTGAAACATGGTTGTACGAATTATCTGCCTAGAAAGTATAGATTAGGAATACTGAATTTGCATATAAGTTAAGGTTACTGAATTTTGTACATGTAACTATACTAATTCTCCAAGAAATATGAATTAAATATCAATATACGCAGTAGAATCTGAATTACAATGAATCCCTAAGATTTAGGAACCCTAGGTCTGAAGAAAATCATGGAGAACTGAAGTACTGGATGAAACTAGGGAATCAATGGGTGAAAGGAACTCATTTATGAAATCCCACATACCTGGAAAAGAATCTATGGAGGAAATCTTTGGGTTTAGGGCTGAGCTTGAAGAAGACCTCCTACTTGTTCTTGAGAGAAAATTGTCGCCTCTTTTTCTCCTTTTCTTTCTAAGTCTGATAATTTTAGAGAATAGATGATTTCGGTAGCTTTTAAATAATTAGTTGGGCTTAAAATACCCAAAACATCGTAGCTTAGGCCTTAAAAGAGAAAGAAAAAGTCCAAAACACCCCTGGGAAAATAAAAGAATTTTACTGGACAAAATTGTGACTCAGGGATCACGGCTTGGTTGATGGACCGTAGTACTGGATGATGGATCGTCAACTGAGTTGTGGTCCTATCTAGGAGTCTTGGGGTTCTCTGATCTGAGGAAACCACGACTCCACAGGACGGACTGTGGTTCTTAAGAATGGTTCATCGTGTGGTTCGTGGTTCCTGGGACTCTAGCTGAGGGTCTTCTAGTCTGCAAATTCCACGAGTCAAGGGACGGACCATTGTTCTGAAGTATGGTCTGTGGTCTGACTCATGGTTTCTGGGCTTGAAATGATGGTCCTCTGATTAAGGGGAACCATGAGTGACAGGACGGACCGTGGTTCTAAACTACGGTCCGTGATCTTAACCGTGGTTCCAGGAAATTTGAATTTTTCTGCTGAGTACAGTCCAGTAGTTGGTTCATATCCTGGAGTGTTACACCTAATTTATTAACTAAAGTTATACTAAATTAAATCTAATTAATGGTCTACTTTAACATATGTGAATCTAGGTAGGGGTTCTAGTTATCCTAAAGGAAAGGGGTTAAGCATCTTTTAAGATCCGCTAAATACGATTAACCGGCCAAACTTAGATTAATAAAAATATAAGACTTGATTAGATGAAAAAAAAATGTTTAAACTATTTCATAAGTTCAAAAAGAGAGCCAGTTATAAAACAAGTACTAACATAAAATAACTAAAGCAATAATATGAAACTTTATAGAAGAGGTCAGTTTTATTAAAACAAGTGGGTCTTGGTTTTGAAAACAAATGGTTCTGAACAAAATGCATTCATTTGAATGAAAAATCTTTTTTAGAAAATCAGCTTAACAAAGATTTCTTTTAAGAAAAAAAGGCCAAATTTCCAGTAGCTTGTCACAACCATTTCTGCCCTTCAAAAAATATTCTTTATTATTTTTAAAGTTGTATTTATCATAAAAATCTGCACTTTAAAAATTCTCAAAACGTCCGCATTTTTTACTCCAAAAAGAGCTACATTTTACACTAAATATCTGCACTTTTATGCTAGAAAGAGCTGCATTTTGGACTTCAAAAATCTGCACTTCAAAATTCTCAGAAAGTTACATTTTTATACAAAAATCTGCATTTTTAAGTTCTTTTAAAAGGGCTGCGATCCTCCCGCAAAATATGCATTTGTAAGACTAAAAATCTGCACTTTATACTACAAAAGCTTCATTTTAAGCATCTTAAACAGATGCGTTTTGCCTTTGAAAATCTACGTTTTAAACTCTTGAAAAGCTGCATTTTATGACCCAAAAATCTGCACTTTAATGATAAAATAAAAATTGCTGCATTTTTAGACTTTTGAGAAAAAAAAACTGAAAAGTTGCTATTAAGAAGGCACTTAATTTTGACAAAGATCCTTTTTTAGCGCTTAACCTTTAGTAGGAATTAACTTTTGCAACCTAAAAAAAATGAATAGCAGCAAGCCTAAATACAAGGTGTTATTCTAGGCGTTCCCAAGTTGAATAACTACCCTTAATTAACCACCTTAAAAGGACAGTGAGCAAACAATTACGTCCCACTATTATATCCTTGTTGATTTACATAAACCAACACACAAATCAAGCAAATAAAAATACGAATGCGAAACACTAATGTGCAAAACATTAGTCGAAAGATAACATTTATGTATATCTACACGAAAATGTAAAGCTATAAAGTAGGGAGGAAGCAATGGACTCTTTTCTGAACGAGTAGCGTGCTAGACACGAGCATATGATATAGCGATGAGCTCGGCTCTGATTTGGACAGAGAAAGAGACATCAACTATGAAGATAGGTTGGCCAACACATGAACCAAACATCCATAGGATTACACATGTACAAATTGATGTTTCGTTAAAAGTAAAATACTACAAGACGATTCCTAGGCTGATTTTATAAATAATATTAGCAAGACAGACCCCTCGAATAGCTAGATATAAGGTTTCATAAGCAACAAAGCTCTTCAAACATTTGCAAGTTCCAATTAGTTCAAGCTTAAACAAGTAATTGGCTTCGTCCCTAAATTCTCATAGTTTATTTTAAACCTTTTAACTTAGAACAAGAACAAGTACGACAAGTTCTAATGAATCTCAGAGCATAAAGACGAAGTGATCAACACACTTATTCACATATTTGATGAGTTAATCAAAATAGTTTCTCTAGATACTATTAGCTCTCGTTAGCCATTTTTATGTATTGCTAATTCAAGTTAAAAAGAGAGATGAACAGATACGAATAGGCAGAATTTAAACACGCAACGAGAACGACTACATTTACTTCTATTAATTGAAATAAAAGGAAAGATGAGGGTGCCTACTGACCTTCTCCGGGGCAGTGACCCAGGGCGTGATCAAGGATCTACGCTCGAACACCAACACCACTGAGATACAATAAACTCAGATTCAAAAACTCGACAGAAAACCAGAATGAGCAAAAGAACTCCTTCTTTGGAAAACAAAACAATATTTAATATTTAAAGTAGTAGCTTTTGGGTGATCATTTTTTAGCAAGCCAAAACTCCACCCAAAACAGCTGAAATAGCCAATATGTATAGAAAAAATTTAGGCTTTTAGGTTTTGCATTTGGGCGAGATTTTTGAGCTTGAACTTTTGAATCTATGGTCAAAATAGTGGTTCAAATCTAAACGTTGGGAGTGGTTAAACATACTTAGCAACCTTTACGTGATGGATAAGAGCAAATCACGAAAATGGAGTGGACAAACACTGTCCAGAGTTGGTGAACGCTTGTTGCCTTTATGAAAAATGGAAGAGATAACAGAGAGAGGGTGCGACTGAATTGGTAAGTTGATAATCAGTGTAAAGTCTTAGTCTTGTGTTTAGGATACGATGTGGGCTGCTATTGCTGAGTTTATTTAGGACAGTGGGCTGAATTAAATGGGCTAAAAATAGCTAAGATTTTGGACTTCAAGCTGCTTGGCCTTTTCCTTCTTTCTTTAATTTCTTTGGACTTCCAAATTAAGATTATAAAAACTTTTAATAAAATATATATTAATACATACTTAAGTAAATAGATCATTTAATATCAACAGATAATTAATAAAACCTAGATAACAATCAATATCGTAAGAAATATGCAATAATATTTATAAAAGATAAAAGTTAAAAAAAAATACTTTATTTAATCGAAGAAAATACGTGTAATGCATTTTTGCAAAAGATAGTAAATGATTTTAAAAATTGTCATGATTATAACTTTAAAAAAATGACAATAATAAGAAATTGAAATAATCGCCATAAATAATGGTAAAAAATAACATATTTAATTTATTTATAATTTAGAAGCTCAACGAAATAAATTGTAAGAAAGAAGGGTCAAAATTGGGTGTCAACAAAGGTGTCAGAGGGACTAGTGGGTTGGCGCACTTCTTTTTAGAGTCGCGTACGATGATTGTCAAATTGAACAACGTGAAGTACACCTCGTCATATGGACTCGGGAGCTCTCCGCTCCTGTGAGGTGTTGATAACTTGTTATTAATATTAGCTATGTATTTGATAGAAATTATGATGTTGATTGCTGAGTTAATGTAGACTGGTCATAATAACGATCTTAACGCCTTAAAGATTGGCTATGGCTCATTCCTGTGGACTTGTTGATTCTCGCATTTGTTGCATTAGGATCAGTTGATCAAGCTTCATAGCAACACCTTTGAGGCGTTAATTGAAAGGTTTGTTAAGGCCATCCTTCTTCTTGGAACGTTCCTTTATAGTCCATAGTATGATAAGGCTAGCTTACCACCGATGAATGATTGGTAGTCATAGTTCTCCATGTTAGCCATTTGAGTAGATTACTACATCCTTGTTAGATATCTTTTCCTTCGTTAGTGACTGAGCTCTAGACATTACTTAGACGTACTTATAGGTCGTATAGAGCATATGTCCGCTTGTGTTTCTTTAGGCTATGTTACTTGTCAGTTGCCATTACAAGAAAATAGTAAAACTAACCTCCATTTTAGGTTCGGTATTTTCTGACCACGGGAGGTCATTTGCAAGAAATTTTTTTTTTTTAATTTTTTTTTTCAAAAACCGACCTCTTGAGGTCGGTTTCTTTGAAGAAAAAATGCAAAAAAATATTTTTCGACGTCAGAAGGTCGGAAAATTTCTTGGAAAAAATAAATTCGACAAATACCAGCTTCACGAGGTTGGTTTTAAATTAAAACAAATAGAAAATTAGAAAATCTATTTTATTTATTAATATAACAAATAATTAATATCTATAATTTTATACTATTTTTTGTTCACTATGTTTATTTACTATAAATGCTGGACTTATATGTTTACTATTACTTTCTTGTATATATTCATTTTCTAGTAATTCTTTTATATGCATTTTAAATTCATTTAAATCATCAAAATTATATTTTAAAGGTTTTTGTGTAATTATACTATTTTCATCAATTAATTCTATTTTTACTTTAGTTTTATGTTTTTCCCATCCTTTTAAGGGATTCTCGCTATATAATGGTTCTAACTGTTCTTGGATAATTTTTAATTTATCTATAGCAAATATGATTAACTCTATTTTATGTTCATTTGTCTTTATATTTTCTAATTTCTGAGTAATTTTTTCACTTCCTTTTATCCATGGGGCAGGTTTTCTAGTTTTATTATATACTCTTTTAGCTCCTACCTTATGTTTACATGGTGTAGTAAACCACCAATGTGTTTTTGTTATTATATGTGGATATAGTTTTTCTAAAAAAGGCATTCCTAGTAGTATATCTTTATTTACAAATTCATAACTATATATTTCTTCTATAGTTAATATTTTATCCCATATTTGTAATTTTACATTTCTTGCTTTATGATTTATCATGCTTCCTTCATTATTAAATCCTGTTACTACTATTGGTGTAGTTAACTTTTCCCATTTTTCTTCTGGTAAGCAATTGTGTTTACACATATTAGCTTCTGCTACTGTATCTATCATTGGGGTATAATATCTATTATAATATCCTTCTATTATTATTTTGGCAAGTATATAGATTTTCATTTTTCTCTTACATTGTCCTTTTAATTATTACCTTCTTACCTTTATATGTAATAGTTAGTTGTGTATTTTCTAAATTATATGGTTTCATTTCTTCTAACCATTTTATTCCTAATATAATATTATTATTTCCTTGATATATCTTAAATTTTATTGTCATTGGTATTCCGCCAACAATTAACTCTTTTTCTACTGATTCTTTAAAAGCTGTAAATTCTTTTGGTAAATCTGAGTTTTCTATATAATTTATTTCTTCTTTTGTTACCAATTCTCTTGTTATATAATTTTCTTCTTGTCCTGTATTTATTATTATAATAAATTTTCTTTGTTCTAATATTCCAGTTATATAATAATGATTTGGTTCTATCTCTTTTATTGTTACTGAATTTCTTGATGACTGAGGTGTGTCGCTACAACTTTTCCTTTTAGATGTGCTTATTCTATCACTTACTATTTCTAAATTTTCTTCTGCATCTATTTCTTTATAACTATAATCATTGTTATCTATTACTGATACAATTTGTTCAAATGGATTTTCTATTTTTATTCTATTGATTTTATTTTTTGCCGTTATTTTATGTTTAGTTGTTAAGACATATAAATTTTTACATCTTGCTGTAAATACTTTACTACCCGGGGCTAGTTCAATTCCTGTCATTTTCCAATATAGTACTAATGATTTATCTATGTTACAGTCATTTATTGCTTTAATATAGTTTGCATTTATAATAAGTGCAAACTACTCAGTAGCAATAAATGACTGTAACATAGATAAATCATTAGTACTATATTGGAAAATGACAGGAATTGAACTAGCCCCGGGTAGTAAAGTATTTACAGCAAGATGTAAAAATTTATATGTCTTAACAACTAAACATAAAATAAAGGCAAAAAATAAAATCAATAGAATAAAAATAGAAAATCCATTTGAACAAATTGTATCAGTAATAGATAACAATGATTATAGCTATAAAGAAATAGATGCAGAAGAAAATTTAGAAATAGTAAGTGATAGAATAAGCACATCTAAAAGGAAAAGTTGTAGCGACACTGTAATGACCCTTCCGGTCATTTCCACGGTTAAGTTTGAAGTCAAGCAAATCGACAAAAGATATCGTAAGACCTTTAACAAATTTTCTGAACTTTGGGTCAAATGTGTCGGGGCTTTTCTCCCAATATATAAAGAGTTAGAAGTCCCCGAAAGTACCAAAAATGAAGGTCTACGAGTCTAGTTCCAACGCTACAACAAAACTCGCACGTCCAAATAACTCGGAGCAATGAGTTATGACTGTATTTACCCGCACGACCATGTCTGGCGAAAATGGGTTGCGAACGCGGGTCGCGAATCGGGTCGGTTTACCCGATTTAAGCTCAAATTTTACGTTTAAAAGCCATTTCAGTTCTGAAACAGTGATAAAATATAAGGGAGGATCCCGAGAGAATTCTTGAATATAGAAATCGTGCGTAGGCGAATTACGCGCCTAAACTTAAGAACTTTATTAGCATCGTGCGTGTATTTGGAATATTTATTTAAAAGTTGAAATTGGTAAAAATTATATTATTATTTCCTTTCCAAAATATTTTAAAGGTTTATGAAAAATATATTTGATACGATATAAGTGTATACGTATTTGTTTTATAAAGATTTTATACTCCGTAATATTTTAACGGAGATAGTAAATTTAGTTATGTTAAAATTTATTATTATAATATAGTAGGTTTTATTGGAAATGATTTTCTAATAAATATGGTATATTTAAAGTATTATATTTATTTTACCACGAATTTATGCAATACCCGAGTTTATACCTAACAGATAGAAATTGGTTGCCACCTCCACCCCCACGTGTAAGTGGAGGGTGAAGGCAGCAATAGCATATTTGGAAAGTTGGCAGCAATATGGATTATATATGCATGCCACTAATGTTAGCATGCTAAGCAATAGCATATGACTATTGCATGCAAGAATATATTAAAGTAAGCCTTTTTACTTTGCTGAAAGATGATAACATATATGTATATTACTGTTGCATATAATTATGCACAGTATTAAATACTCATTCACGTGAGAGGTTTTGTTGTGAGAAAAATATATTTGATAAAGTAAGTCAATTATCTTGTCAAGTTGTTCCATCCCAAATCCGATTCCGATTCCGATTTAGTTTTGGATTTTCTCGGAGTGGTTCGAGCTTGGACATCGTTGTTCCAGCAGCTTGTAGTCGGACGACAGGTAGGTTACGGTTTAATTTCCCTAGACTCCGCATATATAGAATAAAATTATATTAATGGGCATCCTTGGGTTGGATTATTAGGTTGGCACCACAGACCTTGACCGCTTTATTCATGTCCGTCTATTTTTATTCCTCCGTTGCTTGTAGTATTTGCGGATATATTTTATTTACCCTTGTGGTCCTGTGAGGCCTTGTTGACTCTGGAACATAGAAGGTGGGATTTTGGGAATGTCCGCGAGTCCCGGGCATAGTATTATCCTTCTAGGCTGGTTATGCTTGCTGAGTAGCTGTGGGCCTGTGCAGGGTCGATAGGTTGATTGTGAGCTGCGGGGCAGCAATTGTGTGTGATCATACCATTTCCATGCATATAAAGAGGTTTTATCCATGTTTTACTGTGGTTTTGGCTTCGGGCCTACTGGCACTGTTTTCTAAACCTTGCATGGCCCGGGGGGCCCGTTTTTGATGGAAATGATTTGGAAATGGTTGATTTCACTTGTGGTTTAAAATCATCAGTTTTACGATTATCCTAGACTCGGCAGGGCCGGAGTGCTAGTTGAGTTTCCTTACTACTTGAGATGATTTTTAGCCTCGGTTGGACCGAGCACCTGAGATGACTTTTTACTGTTTAGACCCGGCGACGTCCGGGCACCCTTGGAGGGGTTTTTGAGATATTTTCCTACTATTTTTTAGTCCTGGACAGGGTCTGGGCATGCATATTCGAGACTGGGTCTCTATCTTGATATTGAGACTGGGTCTCTATCTTGATACATGTTCTGATACTGAGATTTGGTATGGGGTCTGGGACCTCCATGGACCTTGCTATCCGGGCCAGGGGCTACGGGCTGCGTGTGCCGGAAGAGGGGTATACGGGGGAGTAGAGGTATACGGGCAGAGTCCTTCCATGGAACCTACCTGCTGGGCCGGATCGGCGCCGGAGGAGGTA
The DNA here is from genome assembly GCA_003996215.1 of Jaltomata sinuosa. NCBI lineage: Eukaryota > Viridiplantae > Streptophyta > Magnoliopsida > Solanales > Solanaceae > Jaltomata > Jaltomata sinuosa. The sequence continues at coordinate 383,855 of QJPP01002254.1, forward strand.
CATACAGAGATACTATGGCACTTGAGATATTCATGCATCATATCATTCATGGTTCGAGGTTCCACCCTTGTTTGCTGTTTGCTGATTGTACGCTCCGGTAGTATGGGATGCCGGAGGGTTTGTTTTCACTTGTTTGTGTTCCTCGGTTGTATGGGCGGCCGGGGGACTGTAGGTAGATTTTTGATATTTACTTACAGAGTTGTTCTCTATTAGGGATGAGTATGAGATTGGTTACTGCTATACTGTTAGTTTCTGGATTTGAGATTGTTATGATTAGTTGGGTTGATTCATGTCTTGAGCATGCCTATTATTATTCTTCCTCTCTTCTTCTTACACTTGAGGTTACCGGTATACCGTCCCTTTCGTAAACTTATTTTATATACACTGTTGTTGCAAGGATCCCAGGTGCGTTGTTTCTTACTTTCACCTGTGCCTTTGGTGTGTATATTCTGCTTACTAGCCTCATCTGTGGTTCTGTTGATTTCCCTCTGGGCTAGTTCCTGTGTACCTTTCGTTGATTTCTGTGACTACTTGCTTCTATTCTGTCTATTACTGCGCTTTTATCTTATATGTGCCCAGTCGGCCTATGATACCTACTGGGTACCTTATGCTTCGCATTTGGTGCTCACCCCTACCCCCTGCATCTTTGGGTGCAGATCCTAGTGTAGGCCATCGCCGGTAGATCGTTGAGATTCGTGCTTGGAGATCTGTTGAGACTACTTCAGGCTGAAGGTGGGCTCTTGGCGATCGGAGCTTAGCTTTAGTTTATCTTTTGCTGCATGTACTCTATTTCCATTCAGAGACATCTGTATATATAGTTTTAGTTTACTTGTACTCCATGTATGTAGTTTGGCTCTGTACTATGATACCAGGTCTTGGGATTTGGTTTAGTTTCCGCATATGTATATATTTATATACCTGTTATCTATTTTATTCGTCTTATTTTCTTATTTGTTAGATAGTAGCCCATTACCAAGTGTTCTGGGCTACAGGGATTGGTTCACCTACCGGGGGTTGTAGGTGCCATCATGACCGAGAAATCGGGTCGTGACAGACACACCTCAGTCATCAAGAAATTCAGTAACAATAAAAGAGATAGAACCAAATCATTATTATATAACTGGAATATTAGAACAAAGAAAATTTATTATAATAATAAATACAGGACAAGAAGAAAACTATATAACAAGAGAATTGGTAACAGAAGAAGAAATAAATTATATAGAAAACTCAGATTTACCAAAAGAATTTACAGCTTTTAAAGAATCAGTAGAAAAAGAGTTAATTGTTGGCGGAATACCAATGACAATAAAATTTAAGATATATCAAGGAAATAATAATATTATATTAGGAATAAAATGGTTAGAAGAAATGAAACCATATAATTTAGAAAATACACAACTAACTATTACATATAAAGGTAAGAAGGTAATAATTAAAAGGACAATGTAAGAGAAAAATGAAAATCTATATACTTGCCAAAATAATAGTAGAAGGATATTATAATAGATATTATACCCCAATGATAGATACAGGAGCAGAAGCTAATATGTGTAAACACAATTGCTTACCAGAAGAAAAATGGGAAAAGTTAACTACACCAATAGTAGTAACAGGATTTAATAATGAAGGAAGCATGATAAATCATAAAGCAAAAAATGTAAAATTACAAATATGGGATAAAATATTAACTATAGAAGAAATATATAGTTATGAATTTGTAAATAAAGATATACTACTAGGAATGCCTTTTTTAGAAAAACTATATCCACATATAATAACAAAAACACATTGGTGGTTTACTACACCATGTAAACATAAGGTAGGAGCTAAAAGAGTATATAATAAAACTAGAAAACCTGCCCCATGGATAAAAGGAAGTGAAAAAATTACTCAGAAATTAGAAAATAAAAAGACAAATGAACATAAAATAGAGTTAATCATATTTGCTATAGATAAATTAAAAATTATCCAAGAACAGTTAGAACCATTATATAGCGAGAATCCCTTAAAAGGATGGGAAAAACATAAAACTAAAGTAAAAATAAGAATTAATTGATGAAAATAGTATAATTACACAAAAACCTTTAAAATATAATTTTGATGATTTAAATGAATTTAAAATGCATATAAAAGAATTACTAGAAAATGAATATATACAAGAAAGCAATAGTAAACATACAAGTCCAGCATTTATAGTAAATAAACATAGTGAACAAAAAAGAGGAAAAAGTAGAATGGTTATTGATTATAGAAATTTAAATGCAAAAACTAAAACATATAATTATCCAATACCCAATAAGATATTAAAAATAAGACAAGTCCAAGGATATAATTATTTCAGTAAATTTGACTGTAAATCAGGTTTTTACCACCTTAAGCTAGAAGAAGAATCTAAAAAATTAACAGCATTTACAGTACCCCAAGGATTTTATGAATGGAATGTATTACCTTTTGGATATAAAAATGCACCAGGTAGATATCAGCATTTTATGGATAATTACTTTAATCAATTAGAAAATTGTATAGTATATATAGACGATATACTTTTGTATTCAAGAACACAAGATGAACATATAAGATTATTAGAAAAATTCATACATATTGTTACATATTCTGGAATTAGCCTAAGTAAGAAAAAAGCAGAAATAATGAAAAACCAAATAGAATTCTTAGGAATAGAAATAGATAGGAATGGCATAAAAATGCAGCCACATATAGTACAGAAAATAATAAATTCTGATGAACAGATAGATACAAAGAAGAAATTACAATCATTTTTAGGACTAGTAAATCAAGTAAGAGAGTATATACCAAAATTAGCAGAAAATCTAAAGCCATTACACAAGAAATTGAAGAAAGATGTAGAATATCATTTTGATGAAAAGGATCAAGAACAGATAAAGAAAATAAAACTACTATGCAGAAAATTACCAAAACTATGTTTTCCAGACGAAAATGAAAAATTTATTTATATAGTAGAATCAGATGCGAGTGAAACTAGTTACGGAGGAGTATTAAAATACAGATATGATGGAAAAAAGATAGAACATCATTGCAGATATTATTCAGGAACATTCACAAATCCTGAATTAAAATGGGAGATAAATCGCAAAGAACTGTATTCGATATATAAATGTTTGTTAGCATTTGAACCATATATCGTATATAATAAATTTGTTATTAGAACAGATAATACGCAAGTAAAATGGTGGTTGACAAAGAAAGTACAGGATTCAGTTACAACCAAGGAGATACGAAGACTTGTATTGAATATATTAAATTTTACATTTACAATAGAAGTGATTGGTACTAACAAGAATGCAATTGCAGATTACATATCAAGACAAAGCTACGCAGACTGAGGAAACTACTGAAAAAACTACTATGGAAGATATACTTAAAGTTATGACGACTCTCTGCAAAGAAGTCGATAACTTGAATAAAGAGATACAACATATTAAAGATAGCCAGCAGCATGGTAAATATGCGGAACTATGTCGATCGGAAGACATTAAAATTCCAGAGCTAAAAGGTGACGTTGGGAAACACCTAAAAACCCATAATAATTTGATTTATGCAGGTGAAGCATCTACAAGCAGGACACCTACAAAAGGAGGAAAATATGTCAACACAAATCTAAATAAACTATTTGAGACCCCATATACTCCAAGAAACCAAAGAAATCCATTTATACCTCCACAAGTAAATACGTATAAAGACAGCCTAAGCCAAAATAAAAAAACTTACAACCACATTACTCAGTCATATATAAACAATATCCACAAAATCCAACTATTCTTAAACAAAAACCCCAGATCAAAAACTACCATTAAACCAGAAGAAGATTATATAACCCAAAGTCTACAAGGGTACAACAAGCTAATAGCACAACCAAAAACAAGTGCAAATCTAGTAGCAACTTGCTACCATTATGGATTATTACATACGGTATATACGAGTACAGGAGATGAAATAGCTACATTACCAGAACTACACAGAGCATTTATACAGTATAAGAAAGTTACGAAAGGAACATTATTCTATATCAGAGTATATTCAGCTACAGCAGAGATATTATATGATGAGATCAAGCCAGTAATTCAAGTGATAAAAATAGGACTTACACGAGATATGATCATACCAGAAAAAATAGAAGAACATGACGAAATTACTAGAGAAGAAATACCAGAATTCTACGCAGGAAAAAGACTTATTGGAATAGCTACTATATTACAGGAACTATCAACGAACTATATGCATAGAAACCCTATATGGAGTTATTATGCAAGAGAACAAACTATGATATATTCAACATGCAGAGAAGAACGTATTGCAGATATGGAAGAGATACGACAGTGGGCATTTAGTCTACTAAGACCAGAAGAACAGCCATTAACAAGAGCTATTAGAAAAAATTTTATTTCAGAAGGATTAATGACGAGATATTGTAAATTAATTAATCACAAATATCCAGATCACAAATGTCCAAAATGCCAAGGAGAAGACGATGTAATTCCAGAGGTACAGCTGGAGTAAAAAACTAGAAGACTCGAGATAAAGGCAGAAGATAAAGGAGACAGCAGCTAGTGGAAAATAAAGATGAAGAACAAGATAGTAAAGTATTTTGTTTGCTTGCGATGCTGTAAAGAAAAGTAGGACAGATGTAAAGTTTTGTTTGAATTTTGTAAAAAGCATTAAGATTAGGTGTAAAGTAAGATAAGAATCTTTTGACTTTTGTAAAAAGTTAAGAATAGTAAATAGCTAGGTGTAAAGTAGTAATAGTAAAGGGGATTAGGACGTTTGTTAGAAAACCCCTATAAATAGATAGCATTAAGAGAAAGAGGGTAAGACTTTCTAGACGGAAAGCACCCTCTTTTGTAAACATAAATATTTCCAGAAATAAGATAACAGCTTTTAAGCATATATGGAGCAAGATAAGAGCAAGGTATATTTGTTCATAACTATGCATAGCTAAATTGTTGATTCCTGAGTATCATAGCATGCATGAATAAGTTATATTTGTTATTATTTACTAGAATTATTTGAATCATAATTTCGAATTATTAACATGAGGAAACAGGGGAAATAATCCGAAAATAATGTCCAGAGGTTGAAACCAAGGCGAAAGAATGAATGCCGTAAAGGGAGTAGACAGAGTGATATTATCTAGGAGGGGAAAGTACCTTGGAAAGTACGGTGTTAACAATAAGAGAGTATGGTTAAAATAGTCTAGTAGTAATAATCAAGTGTAATGTTATTGACATGCTATGGTATGAAGGAATTAATCAAAAGCAAGCATAAGAAATATGAACATGAATAACAAAATAATACCTACTTATTTTACCTATTTGCATGATGAAGTAATTTATAATTATAAAATATTAATCTTGTATGTGCTTAGAGACATAAAAATCCTAGATCTAAGAAAATTAATATGGGAAAAAATATTTAGTAATGAAGACTTAGAACTAATAAACCAAGAATGGTATCAGATAGAATTGCGTGAACTAGACTCAGAACTAGGAGAACTTAATATAAACAACTTAGAATTAGATTCAGAATAATGGAAAAATATTTTGAAGTTTGGCAAAAAAGAAGTAAGGTTAAATATAAAACAAAATTTGTTAAAAAACCAAATAAACTAAGTAAACTTTTCAAAATTCTGTATACACGAACTACAAAATATAGAATCCCTAAAATTATTCCAGATAAAATAGCATGAAAAGAAAAAATATAAGGACCACCCCCCAGAATGGTTATTGATTATAGAAATTTAAATGCAAAAACTAAAACATATAATTATCCAATACCCAATAAGATATTAAAAATAAGACAAGTCCAAGGATATAATTATTTCAGTAAATTTGACTGTAAATCAGGTTTTTACCACCTTAAGCTAGAAGAAGAATCTAAAAAATTAACAGCATTTACAGTACCCCAAGGATTTTATGAATGGAATGTATTACCTTTTGGATATAAAAATGCACCAGGTAGATATCAGCATTTTATGGATAATTACTTTAATCAATTAGAAAATTGTATAGTATATATAGACGATATACTTTTGTATTCAAGAACACAAGATGAACATATAAAATTATTAGAAAAATTCATACATATTGTTACATATTCTGGAATTAGCCTAAGTAAGAAAAAAGCAGAAATAATGAAAAACCAAATAGAATTCTTAGGAATAGAAATAGATAGGAATGGCATAAAAATGCAGCCACATATAGTACAGAAAATAATAAATTCTGATGAACAGATAGATACAAAAAAGAAATTACAATCATTTTTAGGACTAGTAAATCAAGTAAGAGAGTATATACCAAAATTAGCAGAAAATCTAAAGCCATTACACAAGAAATTGAAGAAAGATGTAGAATATCATTTTGATGAAAAGGATCAAGAACAGATAAAGAAAATAAAACTACTATGCAGAAAATTACCAAAACTATGTTTTCCAGACGAAAATGAAAAATTTATTTATATAGTAGAATCAGATGCGAGTGAAACTAGTTACGGAGGAGTATTAAAATACAGATATGATGGAAAAAAGATAGAACATCATTGCAGGTATTATTCAGGAACATTCACAAATCCTGAATTAAAATGGGAGATAAATTGCAAAGAACTGTATTCGATATATAAATGTTTGTTAGCATTTGAACCATATATCGTATATAATAAATTTGTTATTAGAACAGATAATACGCAAGTAAAATGGTGGTTGACAAAGAAAGTACAGGATTCAGTTACAACCAAGGAGATACGAAGACTTGTATTGAATATATTAAATTTTACATTTACAATAGAAGTGATTGGTACTAACAAGAATGCAATTGCAGATTACATATCAAGACAAAGCTACGCAGACTGAGGAAACTACTGAAAAAACTACTATGGAAGATATACTTAAAGTTATGACGACTCTCTGCAAAGAAGTCGATAACTTGAATAAAGAGATACAACATATTAAAGATAGCCAGCAGCATGGTAAATATGCGGAACTATGTCGATCGGAAGACATTAAAATTCCAGAGCTAAAAGGTGACGTTGGGAAACACCTAAAAACCCATAATAATTTGATTTATGCAGGTGAAGCATCTACAAGCAGGACACCTACAAAAGGAGGAAAATATGTCAACACAAATCTAAATAAACTATTTGAGACCCCATATACTCCAAGAAACCAAAGAAATCCATTTATACCTCCACAAGTAAATACGTATAAAGACAGCCTAAGCCAAAATAAAAAGACTTACAACCACATTACTCAGTCATATATAAACAATATCCACAAAATCCAACTATTCTTAAACAAAAACCCCAGATCAAAAACTACCATTAAACCAGAAGAAGATTATATAACCCAAAGTCTACAAGGGTACAACAAGCTAATAGCACAACCAAAAACAAGTGCAAATCTAGTAGCAACTTGCTACCATTATGGATTATTACATACGCTATATACGAGTACAGGAGATGAAATAGCTACATTACCAGAACTACACAGAGCATTTATACAGTATAAGAAAGTTACGAAAGGAACATTATTCTATATCAGAGTATATTCAGCTACAGCAGAGATATTATATGATGAGATCAAGCCAGTAATTCAAGTGATAAAAATAGGACTTACACGAGATATGAACATACCAGAAAAAATAGAAGAACATGACGAAATTACTAGAGAAGAAATACCAGAATTCTACGCAGGAAAAAGACTTATTGGAATAGCTACTATATTACAGGAACTATCAACGAACTATATGCATAGAAACCCTATATGGAGTTATTATGCAAGAGAACAAACTATGATATATTCAACATGCAGAGAAGAACGTATTGCAGATATGGAAGAGATACGACAGTGGGCATTTAGTCTACTAAGACCAGAAGAACAGCCATTAACAAGAGCTATTAGAAAAAAATTTATTTCAGAAGGATTAATGACGAGATATTGTAAATTAATTAATCACAAATATCCAGATCACAAATGTCCAAAATGCCAAGGAGAAGACGATGTAATTCCAGAGGTACAGCTGGAGTAAAAAACTAGAAGACTCGAGATAAAGGCAGAAGATAAAGGAGACAGCAGCTAGTGGAAAATAAAGATGAAGAACAAGATAGTAAAGTATTTTGTTTGCTTGCGATGCTGTAAAGAAAAGTAGGACAGATGTAAAGTTTTGTTTGAATTTTGTAAAAAGCATTAAGATTAGGTGTAAAGTAAGATAAGAATCTTTTGACTTTTGTAAAAAGTTAAGAATAGTAAATAGCTAGGGGTAAAGTAGTAATAGTAAAGGGGATTAGGACGTTTGTTAGAAAACCCCTATAAATAGATAGCATTAAGAGAAAGAGGGTAAGACTTTCTAGACGGAAAGCACCCTCTTTTGTAAACATAAATATTTTCAGAAATAAGATAACAGCTTTCAAGCATATATGGAGCAAGATAAGAGCAAGGTATATTTGTCCATAACTATGCATAGCTAAATTGTTGATTCCTGAGTATCATAGCATGCATGAATAAGTTATATTTGTTATTATTTACTAGAATTATTTAAATCATAATTTCGAATTGTTAACATGAGGAAACAGGGGAAACAATCCGAAAATAATGTCCAGAGGTTGAAACCAAGGCGAAAGAATGAATGCCGTAAAGGGAGTAGACAGAGTGATATTATCTAGGAGGGGAAAGTACCTTGGAAAGTATGGTGTTAACAATAAGAGAGTATGGTTAAAATAGTCTAGTAGTAATAATCAAGTGTAATGTTATTGACATGCTATGGTATGAAGGAATTAATCAAAAGCAAGCATAAGAAATATGAACATGAATAACAAAATAATACCTACTTATTTTACCTATTTGCATGATGAAGTAATTTATAATTATAAAATATTAATCTTGTATGTGTTTAGAGACATAAAAATCCTAGATCTAAGAAAATTAATATGGGAAAAAATATTTAGTAATGAAGACTTAGAACTAATAAACCAAGAATGGTATCAGATAGAATTGCGTGAACTAGACTCAGAACTAGGAGAACTTAATATAAACAACTTAGAATTAGATTCAGAATAATGGAAAAATATTTTGAAGTTTGGCAAAAAAGAAGTAAGGTTAAATATAAAACAAAATTTGTTAAAAAACCAAATAAACTAAGTAAACTTTTCAAAATTCTGTATACACGAACTACAAAATATAGAATCCCTAAAACTATTCCAGATAAAATAGCATGAAAAGAAAAAATATAAGGACCAAAGTGAACGGTTATATTTTTCATAAAAAAATCAAAATTAAAATGAATTAAACTGACCACACAAGGTCGGTACATATATAATAAATTTTATTTATTTTAATAAAACCAACCAATCTAAATCGCGTATTAGATTAAAGAAAATAAAAAAATATAGAATCTATTTTATTATTAATCTAAAAAATAATGATAAATATAATTTATATTTATTTTGAAATTAATCGTCCACCTGTAGACGACGATTATATAGTTCATACAAAAAAATTCAAATTAATATTAAATAAATTAACCACCGGTGGTCAGGATTTTTATAATAAATTTTATTTATTTAATAAAATCAACCACCCGAGGTCAATTTATTATAAGTCTTCAATTAATTTTATTAACATCACAATAATATATTATACAAAAGGTTACTTATGTTTTACCTTTTGTGAATATACAATAATATCGATATAACTAATTAAAGGTTTTTCATTTTACACTTACGATTAATTCTTTTGAAAGTGTAAATAAGTTTGTAAAGTTTTAGAAATCTTGGAGTAGATAAAGGTATCACTAATCATCCATCATTGAGTTTAGATTACGTCGATATTATTAGAAGATAATACTCGTGAAGTGATTAATGTAACAAACCAATTAGTATTAATGGCCCATCCAAATGTTGAATGCATGTCTCGTGTATTGACGTAGAAGTAAAAGTCAAATCAATATATATAATCCATATGAGTATGCATACATTTATATGTATTATGAGGTAATTATTTACTGAGCATTTCAAATCAAGTTTTAATAGTCTGCCGAACCTTAAATGTATGTCTTGTGTAAGATATAGTAGACAAAAAAATACCGATAATTCATCTGAGAGTTAAATACATTGATATTAGGAGGTAACTAGTACTCATGAAGTAACGTAATAAAAGTTCTATCAATCAATGGTCTCTCCATCCTTAGCTTGATTATATGTCTTGTGTAGTGATTCAGTAGTGAAAAGCTAACCGAAAATCCATATGAGTATATGAAATACGTTGATATTACGAGTTAAAATTAGTCGTGGAGTAATGTAACAAACTAGTTAAGTCATTTTATATTGCATTACTATACGAAATATAAATACATTCAAGGTTGGACAGACCATTATTATCACTATACAAAATATACATTACTCCACGAGTACTATTAATGGTCCATCCATCCTTAACTTGATTATATGTATCCTATAGTGATTCAGTAGTCAAAAGCTAACCAATAATCTATCCGAGTATATGGAATATGTTGATATTACAAGGGAATATACTCATGGAGTAATGTAATGAACCAAGTCCTATACGTACATTAATGGTCCGTCCAACCTTGAATACATATATGCCTCGTGTGTAGTTATGTAGTAGTATAAAGCTAATTAACCAATAATGAATCCGAGTATATAAAATACGTTGATATTACAAGCTAATATACTCGTGGAATAATTTTATGTGGTTATAAATAATTACATTTTTTTTTCAATTTTAATAAAATCGACCTTCGGAGATTGGTATATAATATATTATTATTTTTAATACAATCGACCTCATGTGGTCGATTTTATTAAAATGATTTTAGTTTTCTTATTTTTAATGTTACCGACCTTCTGAGGTCGATTTTTATTGAAATAATTTTAATTTTCCTTTTTTTAAGATTACCGACCTCATGTGATCCATATATTTAATAAAATATCAGAGAACACTTTCTCTTTTTCCATTCTCAATCTCTCTCTCTCTCTCTCTCTTTGACTCTCTATCTCTCTGCATACTCTCTCTCTCAATCGCCGTCCCCCTGTATTTTATCTGGCCATCCGCCCCCCTCTATTTGTCCTCTCACCCACCCTCTTTCGTCCCTCCGTCTCCAGCTATTGCCACTGCTATTGTTGTCGATGTTGTTGCTGTCGTGCCACTACTACTGGCAGAGTTGTTGCTGCCACCGCCGTCCTCCATCTCTTCTGCCTCTTCTCCTCCTTCCCTTCTAAAGGTAAGTTAATTTTTATCTAATTTAATTAATTTACTTGTTAATTAATTATAGTTATTAAATTAAGGTTTACCATTATTAAATTTATTATTAAAATAGGATTTACCATTTAATTAGAATTTATTATTATTAACTAGAATTGTGTATGAACTTATGCTAGTGTAATTGTAAAATTATTTAAAGTTGTTAGTACTAGAAGTGTTGAATTTTGTGAAAAATATATTGACTTGTGGAGTTGGGAAAGTTTTAATTGAGCGTTATGTGAGTTAAATATAACTTAATTTATTGGGCATCTTGTGAGTTGAAATTGGGTCAGTGACTTCATTTTTACTTATGCTTATGTAATTGTGTAAAATTTGATTGTGAGTTAAATATAAGCAATTGTGAACTAGTTTGTTTGACTTTAGCCAGAATTGAAAGTTTAGGAATTATATTTGGAATTGTGAATTAGTGACTTGGAATTGTGAACTGGTGAAACTAGTGACTTGAAATAGTGAAGTAGTGAATTGGAATTGTTAAGTAGTGACTTGAAATTGTGAAGTAACATATATAGTTATTTAATATAGTGAAGTAGCGGATTGAAATTGTTAAGTAGTGACCTGAAATTGGGAACTAGTTGTTGAAGATAAGTCTGAAGATAAGTATGATCATGATCACAAACTGTCGAGATTTAGGAGTCTATGTGTATAAGTCTTTTAGATTATGTATGAGTCTATGACTAAGCATTGTATAAGCCAGCATAGAACTCTTGTAGTAGTTAAACTCTCAGCTAGCATAGAACTCTTGTAGTAGTTAAACTCTCTTGTGATCTTCTCCTATATAAAGGAGTCATTTGTAATCGATAAAATCAATAAAAAAAATAAACAGAACGATTTCCTCCAAAACTAGCTTAAGAATTCTTCATGGTATTAGAGCATTGAGAACTCTTCTCGCTGCTTTCAAAATCTTAAAGCTGAAAAACTATTTTTGGTTTCTTTCTTCTTTCTCAAAAACGAAATGGCACCAACAACCACCTCAACGAATACTCTATCCACCTCACCACTGCATCACCTTATTGCATCATGTTCTATCAAACTCAAGCCAAGTAATTACTTGATTTGGAGAATGCAAATGTTGCAGCTTATACAGGTTCTAAAGCTAACATATCTAATCAAGGAGACTCCTTCAGCATCAACATCTGAAAAGACTGGTGAAATTGCTTCTGGGAAGGTTGTTTAAGGCAACGGCAGTGATAGAGATTGGGAAGAAAAAGATGTCCTGCTTAGAAGTTGGATCTTAGGCACTCTCACTGAAGAGAGAATGTACCTTATCGTAGGGTGCTCTACTGCCTAGGAAATGTGGGAATGTCTAGAAGAAGCCTAACTTCAAGCAACCAAGGAAAAAGAATTCAAACTTAAATAACAATTGCAAAATGTTAAGTTGGGAAGAAGGAAAATTGATGACTACATCAAAGAGTTCAAAGGCAATTGTGATGGACTTGCAGCCATACACAAGCCTGTTGATAATGATAGCAAAGTGATCAACTTTGCAAGAGGCTTAGGCCTCAAGTACAAGACATTTAGAACTTTCATGCTAGGTAAGGCACCCTATCCTACTCTAAATCAATTTGTCAATGCACTTAGGGGGTTTGACATGAGGGAGGATGAGGAGTAGATGCATCAACCAAATCACAATATGGCATTCTCTGCAAAATGGGGTAAAGAAAAAGGAAACTACTAACAAAGAGGCAGAGGACACAAAAACAACTTCAACTCAAAAGGGAGATTTTTCAAGCCTACTAGCCAAGGAAATAACAACCAAAACACTCAAGGAGGAAATTAGACAAAAGGAATGTAACACCCCAAAAATTGAACCAGCATTCTAAGTTGAAATTTTTGAAAAATCCTAAGTTTCCAGGAATCACGCGTCCAAACCACGAACCGTGGTTTGAACCACAACTCGTGGAATGGAACAGTAGTTTAGACTCTACAAAAACTAGCCTCTGGTCTGAGACCATGAGTACACTCTACGGATCGTAGTTTGTTCTACGGACTATAAAGTAGACTCGTGGACTCAGGTCTGGGGTCTGTTCTTTCCCCAGGAACTAGAACTCAGGTCTACGGACCATAGTTCATTCTACGGTCCGTCCTGTTGACTAGTAGTTCCTCACTTGAAGCTTGAATGATGGGCCTAGGACTACGACTTAGGTCTACGAGCCGTAATCAATTCTACGGGTCTATCATGTTGACCTAGAGTTTGGCTTCTATAGCTTGTTCCTTTGGACATGAATCACGAATGGAAACCACCAGTCGTGGTTTGGTCTACGACTCATGGAATCCATATGTGGTCCCTGAAAGTCAACTTTTTCAAACTTTTTCCTAATTATGTCCAAGGGTATTTTAGTCATTTCCCACCCTTCTAACTCTTGAGTGAGGTTGTTTTGGGCATTTCAAGGAGGGTTTTCACCCTCATTAGCCTAAGTCCCTTCTCATTACCTCATTCATCTACCAAATTGGGAAAAAGAACTCCTTCAAGCTCCAAGTTCAAGTCTCCTTTTCTTTTCAATTCCAAGTGGGTTAGCTTCAATCAAGGTATGTGGGTATTTAACAATGGGTTTCATTCACCCTTGTTCCTAAAAACCCTAATTTCTATTTTGATTTCATGAACTTTCAAATTAGGGTTCTTACCCAATTCTTATGGGTTTTGCTATAAATTGTCTTCTCATGATTTTATTATGAAATTCTATTAAATTGCATGATTTTGCATAGGTTTTTACATATGAACTCCATTTCATAAATTGAAGGCTAATTATGCTAAATCCTACATGTATGAATTGAATCAAGTAAATTGGGGATTTAATAATATGTTTTCATGAATTTCAAGCAAGTGCATGCCAGTTCCTATGTTCTATGAAAGTATATGTTATTATGAAATTGAACTAGAGTCATACAAGTTTTCAAGTTATGAATTATTATGCAAGACAAGACACCTGATGTGCCATCAATTCTCATGAATCATTTTCTAAACTAAGGTTTGTGAGTAGTATGAAGATCTGGGTTATGAACATGTTTATAAACAAGCTTGACATCTAGACATGTCACGTGTATGTGAGCCTTATGTTATATGTTTTGGAAGTAGTATTTAGCACCGAGTGATGAGGGTTCTAGATAACCCAAGTCCAAAACTACGTTGCCACCATAGGTTGCCCTCTGTGGCTTATGAAAGGATCCTTATGACATGGTTCTAACCTTGGCCAGTTAGGAAAATCTTTTTCAGTCTGGGTGCATTACACTAGACTCCATGTAGCTCATCATAGTTTATGTTGGTTAAGAGAAACTCCCACATGATTATTTTCAAGCTATGAAGTTATAGGAAACTTTACTTTGAATCTTGACTTTACTTCATGTTTTATGTCTTACACCTTGATAATTTCGTATTCTATCTCTTTTTACGAATGAGCTCCTCTTAAATATGTTTTAAGTATGTTTTTATCATGATCATGCATATCTCACGTACTCGATACATCCTATAGTACTGGCGCATACTTTGCGCAGCATCCTTTTGATGATGCAGATTCAAGTTCCCTCCCTCAGGCACATGGCTAGAGACCGCAGGCCATTTCTAGTCAGTGTTGGTGAGTCCTCATTGTTCGAGGGCTAGTTATGATTCTAGCTAGTTTTGATTATTCACTTCCGTACCGTGAGTTATCTAGGGTCTTGTCCTACCAACTTCTTATGTCATGTGTAGAGGTTTTTCAGACATAGACAACATTCGAGTCTCTTG
The DNA here is from genome assembly GCA_003996215.1 of Jaltomata sinuosa. Lineage (NCBI taxonomy): Eukaryota > Viridiplantae > Streptophyta > Magnoliopsida > Solanales > Solanaceae > Jaltomata > Jaltomata sinuosa. Next base: position 398,881 of record QJPP01002254.1, read on the forward strand.
TTTCAGATTTCGTTTCATCTTGACTTATCATTTCTGTGTTAGGTTTCCTAACTTTCTATTTATGCTTCTGCCATGTTTCCTTTATGAATGACTGAGTATTCTATGACCAAGGGTTAAATTAGGACACTCGTGGTCTACGAGGTTGATATAATAACCCGAAAAATGGTCATTCTCTAAGTCATCTACCCAAAGTAATCTCACAGTAACATTGTTGAGCGGGGATGTGAGTCTTTACTTTGGATGCACTCAACTACCTTCCCGTTCTATTAACCAAGTGGAGAGTTTAGGTATAATTCTACCCTAACCGGAAATCATACTTTAAAACTGCTAACTAACAACAAAAGATATGATCCACACCTTCTACGTTCTTTATTCAGTCTCTTAACTCCTATGGTCAATTAGTTTTGAGACATAGATGTATCATAAAGTTCAGGATGCTTTAGAATAGTAAAATAAGAACGTAAGAACAATCACAAGACGTGATAAACAATTACCCAAACTATAAAATCATAATCAAACATTCATGTTGTAGCCCCAACCCTAGAAAGAGGGTGTTTAGCCACTCATACTATAATTTGCAATTACAAAATTGATGTAGTTCATCCATGAATTAAGTAATGAATAAGAAGAGAATAAGAACCATAAACTAGCCTCCTCCTTGTGTTTTTGCAATCCAAAGACTTCCAAGAGTGTGTACAATTGAAACTAGGTGTCCTACTTATAGTGGGGGATCAATTTCACGTGTCGAGAATAGCCAGCGTTACACGCTGCTCATCACGGAGTCTAGGTAGCATGCCACGCCCTCAACACGCCTCTCCACTGGAAATTGGCTTCTTCAAGCTGCTCCAACTCTGTGCCACACTCCTTATAGCGGAATCTAGCCTCCGTGGCACGGGGGTGCCTCTTTGACATCCATTTTTGCTTCCACAAACTCTTTTCATCTTGCTTTGATTTCCAATGGCTTTACCTAGGCCTCAATTAGCTTCCATAGCTCCTCCAAAGGTCTCCTACAATAGCTCACCACGCACACAAGTCCATATAAAACAATAAAGCTCATCAATGTACGCTAGAATAGGCATAGGTCAAGCTAGCAAAGCTAGTTTCCTCGTCTAAACTCTAATTGATCTTTTTGACTCATGACTTGTTCCCAATTCACCTTAAACACTATAAACATATATGTTAGCCACAAAGTACACCCCTTACACACTATATACCCTAATAGCACATCAATTTATCCTCAAAACTAAGATAAATCTGCATAGATAATGACTCATAGGTGTATAAATACGCCTAAGATCACCACCCCACACATTAAGCCTTGTTCGTCCTTGAATAACTCTCTACACTAATCACAATCAAGGAAGACTCAAACATCTCTATTAAAACTAATACACTCAATCTAGAACAACAACGACCACATGTATAAGTTCTACATTCAACATGCCATATTATAATTAGAATCACATGAATACGACTACAAGACTCCCTAGCCTCAAGATTGACTCTACTCAGTTGGCAAACTCATGCACATTATCAACAAAGAAATCATATAACTCACCTATCTATCATCAAATATGCGCCCTCACCATAAGAGTGTTACCCATATTCACTCACACTTATCACACGAATGGTGTAAGAATCAAATTTTGCTCACTCTCACAAAAAATTCACATGTCACATAAGACGAACCATAGGCTTGCCCTTTTTCTAGTACTCCACTAATGTCAGAATGTCAAAGCTCAAGATCAAGTAGGACTTTAAGGGTTGTAATATCGGCTAAGGGACGAGTAGGAACTATGTGGTCAAGAATAGTGACTATTTTCCTAAGCTCTTTAATACATCACACTTTACATTGAACTCGTCTCCAACCAACCTATTTTACACCTCTATTATCTTTCCAACTCTCTTTTGTTTTGCCCCATCTCTTTAGGCAAGCTTACGCATCTTTAGTAGGGAGTATCTGCTGTCAACTCATACTTTTGATCAATTTTTGTTTTCATAACATGACTCCCTACCAACAACATGTAAACCATTTCAACACACCAAAGGCTATTTCCTAGGGGCCTCACTTCACTTTTTTCCTTCTTCATTTTTTCACTCCTTAACATCTTAATTTTTCAACTAAAGCTCTTAAGAGTTTTGGATCAAATTAAGGGCAACTGAAAGAAAAGGAATAAGCTATAGATGCAGCTGCCAAAGAATAGGATAAAGGCTCAACAGGGCTAGCTAAGTTTATGCACAACGGGTAGATACAGGGGGTATATGACATGGCTATCAAAGAAATGCCTATATCATCTCCTAAACTCAACATTCTTTATTTTGCTTTGCATATACACGGGGCAAGTTCTAGACAACAAAATGTGACATGGACCATACAAACCTCACTCACACATGGCACATGTTCAAATCAAAAAGACCACTTATAGAATCTCAACCAAGCAATTACAGGAATTCACATTTAAGCCAACATTACAGAAGAGACATATAAATGAGCCTAGGTGTCTCACAGTAGTTATTCACTTTTTTTTCAAATCATGCCATCAACTTAAACACCAACTTGCAATAAGTGATCATGTGTAGTACCTAGCAAGAGCATCTCTATTTTTTCCTAATAAAAAAAATTTAAAATTTACTCCTAAAAATCAAAAAGGATACTAGGTTCAAAAGGGCTTCCCCCTGGAAAAGAACCGAAAAGAAAAACTGAGGGGTTGTTGAAGTGTGCTTATACTAATCAGACTAAAAAAACAAAGATAAACTCTTTTTGTAATTTTTTCAATTTACTCACAAACTTGGAAATAACTAAGAATAAAAATCCTATAGCGCACTTCACCCTAAACAAATTGAAAGATTTCCACCCCACACTTAAAACCATACTTTTTCCCCAAAGTATAAATTAAAAGTAAAAATAGAAATACTCTCTACGGCCTCTAGGCCTAGCCAGTAGCATCAAGTCCATCAACGCGGTCCGAAGGACCCCACACTTAGTGTTTTTCATGCTTCTTAGCTTAGATCTTAGGTACTCAGACTTCCCTTCAACCTATTGACACAACACCTAAAACAAAACCAAAGGTGATACAAAAAAAATAAAAAGAAAAAAAATTACTACCTTAACTTGGGTTGCCTCCCAAGCAGTGCTTGATTTAATATCGCGGCATGACTCAAATCATAAATTTTAGTCCCATTCTCTCATCCTTTTCCTCCTACTTGGGTCCCATCTTCTTATTCTTTTCTGACCTCTCGATTGCTTATGCTCGTGGTCTGGGGCCTTCCTCACACCTATTTTTTCAGTATTTCATTTAGGTCCTTCAGGTTCAGGCTCTTTTGGCACTGTGGGCAGCTCAATGAGGGAGTCCGAGAAGGTAATTAGAGGTACACTCTTCTCCACCCCACACTCATCCACTTCCATAGCTGTGATCATGCATAGATCCTTGTAGTGTGAGGGTGTGTTGAGTGTTGTGTACACTCTAAAGACCACCTCTTTATCATTCAGTCTTATCTTGAGTGTGCCATCTCTCACATCAATCTGTTCTCCACCGGTAGCCAAGAATGAATGTCCCAATATGATTGGTACCTTTTCCTCTGCATCATAATCAAGAACAATAAAGTCAGCAGGAATAATGAACTTACCAAACTTGATGAGAATATCCTCAATGATTCCTTTGGGGACCACTCTGGTTCTGTCCACCATCTGTAGAACAACTGAAGACTGCCTTGGCTTCCCCAACCCAAGAGTATTAAACAATAAAAGGGGCATTAGATTGATGCTCGGCCCCAAGTCACTCAAGGCTTGAACAATATCACTTTTATTAATTTGTATGGGGAGGGTGAAACTCCCAGGATCCTTGAGATTTTTTGTCATCTTTCTCATCACCACTGAACTGCACTCTTCAGTAAGCACCACGGTGTCAATATCTGCAAGCCTTCTCTTGTTTGCTACCACATCCTTCAAGTATTTACCATACTTGGGCATTCCTTGCAAAATATCTAACAAAGGAAGGTTAATGTGAAGTTCTCTGAATGTGTCAATGAAATTCTTAAAACATGCATCCTTTTTGGCTTTCTCAAACTTTTGAGGGAATAGTGGTGGTGGTCTATTGCGAGGTTGGTAAATCGGCTTCTCATTAGGGTACTCAGACTTCCCTTTTTTGCCAGCTTCTTTCGACTCAACCTGCTTTCCTGTCTGGTTAGAAGTGATCAATTCTTCTTGCACCTTATGATTTTTCTTTGGGGGTGCATCAGTCAAATCTGTACCACTCCTCAAGGTGATTGTGATCACTTGCTTTAGATTTTCTGTATCACTAGGCAGACCCCCTTGAGGTCTTATAATTTGCGCCTGAGCTAGCTGTACCATTTGAACTTCTAATGTCTTTATGGATAATTATTGATTTTTCATGTCAGTAGCCATCTTTGCTTACTCAGCAGCAATTTGTTCTTGATTGGCCATGATATTCTTCAACATCTCCTCAATATTATTGCCTAAGTGTTTTTCTACTCACCTTACTGTTGTTGAGCCTGATTACTGCCCCAAGAGTACTTGGGCTGACTCTGCCAATTTCGATTGTAGGAATTACCATAGTTTAAATTGCCTTTTGCGCATTGCCTACAAAGTTTACCGACTCTGAATTTGCTCCACATAAGTCTGTTGAATGACCACTCAGACCACAATTTTTGCACCAAGTCTTAGCCTGTTGCACTGTATTAACCTGGGCCTGAGGTTGAGCCGCACTTAACCTATTGATCTGAGCCATCATATGGGTTTGAAAACTGGCCAACTGTGCTGCTAAAGTGGTGACACTCTCCACTTCGATCATACTTACAGACTTCTTCACTGTGTTTCTGTACATGTCACCATTCCACTCTAAATTACCTTGTGCACTACGGTTGAGGAGAGTATATAGCTCATCATATGTTTTCTCCAAAGCTTGACAACCTGTCGCTGAATCTAGCAAAACTTTTGTGTTATGGTCAAGACTTTCTACAAAAGTGTGAGCTAATACCTCATTCATCTATTGGTGATGTGGGCAATCCCTGAAAAGAGACCTGAATCTCTCCCATGCATGATAGAGATTCTCGTCTGGTTTCTTCTTGAAGCTTAGACTTTCACTCCTCAACTTTGAAGTTTTTCCTGAGGAAAAGAATCGAATGAGGAACTCATGTTGTGATCGAATTTGAAGGTTCTTCCTTCAACCATTTATTCGTTTCTCCCAATAATGATAATGGGAAAAGTGTGAGCCTCACGTAGTCTGGGGAGACTCCTGCGGGGATGAAAGTGTCACTGATCTCTAGAAAGTTCTATAGATGAACCTGTGGATCCTCATGTGACAAGCCTGTGAATTGCCTGCTTGTGTGCAACAATTGCACCATATTCTGTTTTAGTTCAAATTTACCTCCTGCGGCTGGCTTCTGAATGCACGAGGTCACATTAGTTGTGAGTAGGATTGCCACTCGCGCACTGTCCTACGAGTTGGTGGTAGTTCCTCCACCATAACTACAGGAATGGTCTCAGTCGGTTGAACTTGCCAGTTTTTCTTGAGAAGTTCTACTTCTCTCAGCGCTTGGTGCAAGTGTTTCTCAGGTTCAGGAAGTGGGTGAACCAGTTCCTTATCCCTTGATAACTTGCTCAAGATTAGAACTTGTACTTGCAAGTTCAGTAGCTAAAATCAAGTTGTTAAGACTTATAAAACAAAATAGTAAAATCAAAAATCAGACGGTTGCTAATTTTCAAGTCCCCGGCAATGGCGCCAAAACCTTATTGCGTCCCAAGCGTACTGTCACGACCCGATTTCTTGGTCATGATGGCACCTACAACCCCCGGTAGGTGTACCAATCCCTGTAGCCCAGAACAGTTAGTAATGGGCTACTATCTAACAAATAAAAGAACAAAACGAATAAAATAGATAACAGGTATATAAATATATACATATGCGGAAACTAAACCAACCCCAAGACCTGGTATCATAGTACAGAGCCAAACTACATACATGGAGTGAAAACTATCCAAAAGAATACATAAGCAGATGTCTCTGAATGGTAA